>WFMF01000070.1:0-93938 GCA_011033025.1 Beroe forskalii | reverse complement strand
TCAATCTTTCTATGCCCATTTCAACCACGTTATCTAATCATGCTATCCAAGTCCATTTGCCAATAGGCGCCCTGATTCCATTCCAATTGTAACCAATCTGAACTCTTTCCACTATACATCAATGAATAATACATTATTACATTCATTGAAATTATATTACAATTTTGATCTATTGCTACAAAATTGCTGATAGAAAGTTTGCTGGGGTTTGATTTCTATGCAGGGCGTGTCAATATGGATGTAAGCCACTTACACTCAATCTGCTGCTGTACAGGAACATCGGACAGAAATATTCCCTAGATCTGCAGTAGAACAGCAGTTTTTAATTCAATTGCAGCTTTTAATTGAACCGCAGATCCACAGCAGATATTCTGTACAGGAACAACGGCGTTACTAATCGCATCTCAGCAGACTGTTTATATTTTAATTTCGTACTAATATGAGTTTCATACTAATAGCGAGTGTTAATGAATACACCCGAATTTTTGTTCGTAATTTTTATAGGAGAGTGTTTCATTTAAAACTTGGCTGAGGAAAAGACGCAACGTTGCAAGTTTTTTGAATTCAAGATTATCTCGAGACATCTCTAAAATTTATTACTCCGATTACTGCACTATGATGCCATGCAATCTCTCAACCCTTTTTTCAACAAAACTAAACCTTTTACTGCTTATAGCCCACATATAACCATGGCACCGCTGACCCTGGAACGTGACATACGCCGTGCTATCGAACTAATGGAGACCTTGGAACAGAGCGGGGAGATCCCGGCTAGTAAACTGGCTGCTATGAAGAATGTACTGCGGAGTGATTTCTGTAGAGCCGTCCGGGAGGTCTACGAACAGGTATACTTTGTACATGGTGTGTACTTTGTAAATTGTGAAGAGTCTACTTTATACATTTTGTAGATTATAGTTTGTACATTGTGTCGATTAAAATGGAGTAGTAATAGATATGATTGAATGACTTGATAGATCTTTTTTATTTCGTTATGTAAGGGTGGTCTGAATGTAAAATTGAATTGAATTGAATTGAATTATATTACGTAATCAGTCAGGGGAAAGGAGGTTTTTTAATTTACTGAATCCCCATTCTCGCGTTGATTCCCTTACTCCCCTTCCCCTCGTTCTTTCTTAATCCCCTTGTTCACTTTTAACCCCTGACCCTTCCCTATGTTCCCCTTTAAACCCCTCCCCACTCCCTCCGGCTCTCTCTAAGTTTAAATAGACCTCCTTCCCCTCCCCTTTAAATAAGAGCCCTTCCCCTGCCAAGCCCCGTTCAAAAGCAACGGTGGCTGCTTTTGCAGCTTCTGAGGGACATGCTCACCCACGTGTTATCGAACTTCCTAAGGTATGTGGGGTCTATTTTTATCTACAAAATACGAGGACATGCTCATCCCGTGTTAATAAGGTTAGTAAAGTAAGGTTAGTAAAGTATGTGGTATGTTAGTATGTGGTAAGGAAGTATTTGGTATGTTAGTATTTGTGGTAATTTGTGTGGTATGCGGTGTATGGTAACTGGCATGTCTGTGATGTGCTTTTACCTTTCGTTCAAGGATCACCTTGTCTTTATTGATCCCTCATTCAGTCATTCAATCCATGCATGTGTACAACCATATCGTAATAATATTGATTCCCCACTTCCTAAGACGGACGAAGGGCTGGGATTTAACGTGATGGGAGGCAAGGAACAGGCCTCCCCCATCTACATTTCCCGTATTATTCCTGGTGGCGCCGCTCACAAGTCAGTAATTGTTGTATTTATTCTTTGTAACTTTTGTTACTGTATTATGATTTGGTGGTAAATTGAGCGATCCGTCGAGGCCAGTTTCACGCCAATGTCGCGCCAGTATCAGGCCAGTACCACGCCAGTATTGCGCCAGTATCAGGCCTACCTCACGCCGTTATCGCGCCAGTATCACGCTAGTACCGCGCCAGTAGCACGCCAGTATCACGCCGGTATCGCGCCAGTCGAAGCTAACTAAAAGCCAGGACGCCAGTAACACGCCAGTGTATAATCTGATACTGATGTGCTTCTGGCGTCCTGGCTATACTGGCGCGCTACTGGTGTGCTGGCGTCGCTACTGGCGTGATACTGGCATCGATAACGGCGTGGTGGCCTGATACTGGCGTGGTATAACGGCGTGAGGTAGGCCTGATACCCGATACTGGCGCGATACTGGCCTCGACGGATCGCTTAATTTAACTGACGAAACACATTCCTTATAATAAATAAGTAAAAATAGATTTCAAAACCTGCCTGTTTTAGGGATGCTAATCTGAGACGAGGAGATCAGCTTCTTTCTGTCAATGGAACCAGTGTTGAGAAAGCTTCCCATGAAACAGCAGTGGATCTCCTTAAAAATGCTCAAGGTTAAGTAGAGTTTATTGAACGTGGTGTTTATTGAAAGAATTTTTATTAAAAGTAGTGCCTGTCTGAAAAGCTGTCTATACATACAGTGTATACAAACAGTGTGTTGTTGAGAATTCATCATGTCCTCGATTGAATGTAGAATGTACGTGAAACTGGGACTGTACTTGAAACCCACACCAAACCCACCAGGAAAAGTGAGATTGGTGGTAAAGTACACACCTCGCGTTTTGGAGGAAATGGAGTCCCGGTTTGAACGACAAAAAGCATCGAGACGAGGCCGGATGCCGCAGTGAAAGCTCTATCTCGTTCCAGTAAAGTTATACATTATTATCACAACCTGCATAATTAATAATGAATTATGTATTTCGCGCTGAATATATGTATAAGTTTATTTCATGTATAGAGGAATACCAAAGTCAATTATCAATTAAAAACGTTTTACAAATTCTTTTATCATTATTCGTTCAGAAGTTTGATACTGAATACTATCTTATTACATCGATAAAAAATTCTGCCTTGTCGATGAGTTAAAGTCAACGGATTGACTTTGAAGTTAAAGATGATTGGCACGTTATTTTAATTTTTGTTGCAAAAAATACTGAAAACTTTTATGCAGCTTTATGACGTTGTATGCTTATTTTTTTGAATGCGGCATTTCCTGCGTTGATAGGTAAACTTTGCTTGGCATATATAGCATACTTGGTACGGCGAATTCTATCAAAAATATTCTTGGTATTCAGTCCAGCTTGTGTTTGTATATAAAACAATGTGTGACATATTTTGATCTATATAGTAATTTAAACTAGATGTTTACCAAAATTTAATATCCATCAATAATCAGAGATACAACTTATCTGTTACGTATACTTCTGTGGAATTATGAAGTTTTCATTTCACAAGTTTTCCCTTTAAATCACCTTTACATCATATTTACAGTAACGCATTGCATCAACAGTGTGTTTCCTAGCATGAGTTATTCATGATAACATTCTTAGTCCTACTCCTCAGTTAATTGATGTTCGTTTAACTCTATATTAATTGAATATTTTATTCTGGTTTCATTTATGTAAAACTACCATGGACTTCGTTTGGTATTTGCGAAGGATGAATTAAAGGTGTGATTGGTGAGCACGCGCGCATTGTGGCGCGCGTGCTAAATGCTAGCACCATCAACTTTTTGTCCATTTGCTGTAAAAAGTACACTTTTTTAGCAGTTACTATGACTTTGATTACGCCGCGCACACGTGTTCATGTTACATTTTGTGTAGAAATCAGTCGGGAATTGGAAGCGTTTGTTCTTATGTTTATTTTCCCTGGCTGATTTCAGAGTTAATATCGAAAAGTCAATTGTCAACGATATTTTTGATGATTTTCTTTACTATTTTTAAATAATCTAACAACCAAACATCCCCATAGCTAGGAAGTCTCCAACCATGCCGGATCATTTGGGGGCTGACATGAGGAAGGTGAAGGATAAGGAGAACGAGGAGGAGAAACCGATACAGACTTTGGATTTCTTGAATGTGATGGGGGTGGGTAACTTATATAGGTCGATTTCTGCCTCTGGAATTTCCAGAAAAATTATAACAATCATATCTCTTCAGCTTTGGACGCGGGAGACATAGCTCTTCTGAAGACGTACGGTGTGGGTCCGTACACTAATCAGATAAAGCAAGTGGAGGCTGACATACAGGCCCATGTCAAGAAGGTCAATGAGCTCATAGGTACGTACTGTAAATCGATAAGCTGACTCAAGTTTGGGCGCTGCATGTATATTTGATTTTATCGCCAATAAAACCTCCCTTGGTAACTGTCGCGTAGCTCCAGACACAGGTACTTTCCGGTATTTATGTGCACTCAATCAGTCATTCAGTCCAGGCTCCCTTGAAACACCCCTCACTTCAGGTATCAAGGAGTCAGACACCGGTCTAGCCAACCCAGGAATGTGGGATTTGGCGGCAGACAAACAGACTCTCCAAGGGGAACAACCCTTACAGGTTAGTCAATGTCAAACATGATTAGTGGCTGAAAGTGGCGTCTTCGTCGAGGTTTTTTGGTTTAAAATTAATGACACAGAACCACCTATTAGGGAGATGTCGTGAGTTCTGAGAACACAAGAAATTTCCACACGACCGCCATTTTACGCTACGGGTGTGATTTAAAAAGTATACCACGTGATTTAAAAAGTATATCCACGTACCGTACGTACATGTTCAAATTCTGAAGCTTGAGAATGAATGTCTTTTCTTGCGGCATCTGTTATATTCTTGTCATTCTTGATATGAAAACTATCTAACTTTCATCATCTCATCCTTGTTTTGAATATTCTGATAGCCACCTGTACTGTGAGGACAGCTTCCAAAAACATTCCTCATAATATTCATTTATTGAGTAATTCATTGATCTTCTGTGCAAGTGTCCCAACTACCATAATTTGAGAATTTGACATGCTGCTTCGAAAAGCGTACGAAAATATTTACATAATCTTGTACATCGATTGTTTTTAAATTGGCCTTTGTTTTGGATAGATGTGACAATCTTGCGCTATCTTACACTGTTTGCTTGTTATTCGATGCACAATAGCTGATTACATTTGTTCGGTGTTGTGTAATTTGCTAAAAATCGTCAATTTAAAACTCGATTTAGTTTCCAAGTAGTTTGTTTGCACTGTATTAGTTTGTTGTTACAGGTCAGAATAGAATATATCGTTAATCAGCGTGAACTTGAATACCTATTCATCAATGCTGTTCCCTAATCCCATAAATTAAAGTAATACCTCTTCAGTCCTCACTTTGCACGTAACGCTCGACCCGTGGGAGGGCGTTTTCAGCACTGCCATATATCTTACCATTAAATCCCCTATAAATCCTTCCAATGAAATCCCTGACTTTCATTCCCCTTCCCTTACAGGTAGCAAGGTGTACGAAGATCATCAACGCTGAAGGAGAGGACGCAAAGTACATAATTAATGTGAAACAGTTCGCTAAATTCGTTGTGGATTTAGGCGAGTTAGGGGGAGGTGGAATTGCTGTAAAATCAAGTTCATTGAGACTGGTTTAGTAGTTAAAGAACCAATATGTAGGACGTTGGTTAAGTGATGGAGAGAAGGTTTTCCAGTTTTGAGGTTATTGGTCACCTCATTGATTACTGCAGTCACACACAAACTTGGGTGAAATGGAATTGTGCGGGGCCTTCTCGAGTCACACCCCGCTCATTTTCCATCCGAGTTTTTGAGCTTGTGTGCGAAAACTCTGATGGAACGTGACCCTTTGACGTTTCCAGGCGACAGAGTAGCCCCTACAGACATTGAGGAAGGAATGCGAGTGGGAGTTGACAGGAACAAGTACCAGATTCACATTCCTCTGCCTCCCAAGATAGACCCTACTGTCACCATGATGCAGGTTGACAGGGGATGGAATGATTGCCATTTCATTCGCTCTCTTTAGGAGCGATGATATTGAATCTGGAAACCTTTAAACGATGTTCTTGTCGTTTGGTCAGGTCTGATAGATTTGTACTTTTAAACTATAATAGATCACTATTTATATTTTCTCCGCCGAAAAGTTATAATTTCCCTTTCGTAGGTTGAAGAGAAACCAGACGTAACCTATAACGATGTTGGAGGTTGCAAAGAACAGATTGAGAAACTCAGAGAGGTAAGTGCTCTGAACTTTTTATCAAAGGCAATCAAACATTCCGTGTTTCCGTTCATTAGAAATTCCATTTTCTATCAAGACAGAGGAGATTTCCAACTGACCCCTCTCCTCAGGTTGTGGAAACGCCTCTCCTTCACCCGGAGAAGTTCGTTAACCTGGGTATCGACCCTCCCAAAGGAGTCCTCCTCTTCGGGCCTCCCGGCACCGGTAAAACCCTCTGTGCTCGGGCTGTCGCCAACCGAACAGACGCGTGTTTCATCCGTGTTATCGGCTCCGAACTGGTTCAGAAGTACGTGGGAGAAGGAGCTAGGATGGTCAGGGAGATATTCGAGATGGCACGGACTAAGAAGGCGTGTCTCATCTTCTTCGATGAGATCGATGCTGTGGGAGGTAAGCTCTTTGTGAAATTTGTATTTTTCAACCCGTTGGTAATTGTGTACCAAGTCCAAGTCTTTGGTGATGCTTGTGGTTTCCATGTTGTTCCAATGTTCCATCTGGAAATCTCCATTAATTGCTGAACCCATCATTGCAGGAGCCAGGTTTGACGACGGTGCTGGAGGTGACAATGAGGTTCAGAGAACTATGCTGGAGCTCATCAACCAACTGGATGGATTCGACCCAAGAGGTGAGGTTTTGTGAAATGAGAAGTCATCTTTCCTTCCACTACTAAATTAAGAGTTTCAGTTCGTCCTGATTTTCTATATTTTCCATTTAATTTACCTCCTCTTTTGCAGGAAACATCAAAGTTCTGATGGCAACCAACAGACCTGACACCCTGGATCCTGCTCTAACTCGGCCTGGTAGACTTGACAGAAGAGTAGAGTTCGGCCTGCCTGATCTGGAGGGCCGAGCACACATCTTCAAGATCCACGCCCGGTCTATGAGCTGTGAGAGAGACATCAGGTGGGCTGACTTTCTGGGTTTTTATTCTGTCTCCCGTGATCTAAGTTCTAAACGAACAAAAAAATCTAACCGAACCAAAAATGTTCCGTAGATTTCCCTTAAATGAAAAGCTCCATTTCCCAACCCTTGAGTCAAATTCCCCCTCTCTTCCCAGGTTCGAACTCCTCGCTCGACTGTGTCCCAACTGCACGGGGGCCGAAGTGAGAAGTGTTTGCACTGAGGCTGGCATGTTCGCCATCAGATCAAGGAGAAAGGTGATGAAGTTTGAGATAATAACGTCTCATTGAACGGTGATTTGTTTCAGTTTTCACTAATTTTATTAACTGTGATTTGCAAAACCGTACTCTTCAATGTTTTTGTTTTAGACCTTCAATGTTTTTGTTTTAGACCTGGCCTATATTCTTGATTGATGGGTCTCACTTTACGTTAGTTCTACAGCTAAAACGTGATTCCTTGTCAGGTCGCGACAGAGAAAGACTTCAGAGATGCCGTCGACAAAGTCATCAAATCCTACGCCAAGTTCTCATCCACCCCCAAGTACATGACTTACAACTAACTTTGAAAAGGATCCTGATGTAAAATATAACTTAAAAACCATATCAAATGCTGCTCAAACTATTATTCTTGAACAATTGAACATGATGCTGGACATTGGTGATGATCTCTTTTCTCGATGATATAGATGACTTGGCATGGATTGTAGTTAGAGGCGTTTTATATGTTTGAGCATAGCTGAGGAGCGTTTAGATCAATTTTAGATCGATTCTCTGTGGTCTATCGTGACTCTGTGTTTTGGCTCCTCAATTTGTTTCTCAACGAGACCAATGTCAAAACACGAAGATGTTTGTCCATTTTATGCCATTATTATTTATATAAGTAAATTATCGGAAGGATTTTGGATCCTTTTCAATTTCATTTTTATGACATTGATAGAGTTAATAATTGAGCACAATAAATCGTCAAAATCATGTCTTTTAAGTGTCTTACCCAAATCAGGAAGACCGAGAATTGGAGATATTAGAAAAGTCATTGATAATTATTGCTTATTTGTTTTCTATCTAGAGATCTATTTGATGGAGAACTGTATTGTCAATTGCGTTTGTTGCTTATATCATCAATTGGTTTTTCGTCGAGGTAAACAATCCCCGGCCTTGTTCCGTTACGTGACGACAATTGGTGTTGTACGGTGCTAATTTGTGTTGAACAGCGCATAATTGCGTCGTGAGGCGCAAAATTGCGCCGAACGGGGCATAATTGCGTTGTACGGCACATAATTGCGTTGTACGGCGCATAATTGCGTTGAACGGCGCATAATTGCGTTGTACGGCGCATAATTGCGTTGTACGGCGCATAATTGCGTTGAACGGCGCATAATTGCGTTGTACGGCGCATAATTGCGTTGTACGGCGCATAATTGCGTTGTACGGCGCATAATTGCGTCGTAAGGCGCATAATTGCGTTGTACGGCGCATAATTACGTTGTACGGCGCATAATTGCGTTGTGCGGCACATAATTGCGTTTTACGGCGTATAATTGCGTTGTACGGCGCATAATTGCGTTGTACGGCACATAATTGCGTTGTACGGCGTATAATTGCGTTGTACAGCGCATAATTGAGTTGTACGGCGCATAATTGAGTTGTACGGCGCATAATTGCGTTTTACGGCGCATAATTGCGTTGTACGCAGCATAATTGCGTTGTACGGCGCATAATTGCGTTGTACGGCGCATAATTGCGTTGTACGGCGCATAATTGCGTTGTACGGCGCATAATTGCGTTGTACGGCGCATAATTGCGTTGTAAGGCGCATAATTGCGTTGTACGGCGCATAATTGCGTTGTACGGCGCATAATTGCGTTGTACGGCGCATAATTTCGTTGTACGGCGCATAATTGCGTTGTCGGCGCATAATTGCGTTGTACGGCCCATAATTTCGTTGTACGGCCCATAATTGGGGAAGTGCGTCTCGCTACGCGAACAGGAGTAAACGTGTTTTGTAACGGTGCGCGCGCTAAGCCCAGCGCAAAACCTTATATTTAGGTTAAAGGAAGATTTGTTGCCCGATAACTAAACCCGATAGTGGGTTTCGCGCACGGGTGCTGCAACCAGGGCCCTGGGGGCAAGAAGATTTGATGAACCATGATCTTGGACATAGATTTTGAATAGCTTTTTTTTGATTTCTCGATTGCCTTAACCAGGGCCCTTTTTATGTGCGCGGCGCGGCAAGCTTGGTTAGGGGAAATTTCTCGAAATTACTTGTTTGTCAAACAATGCAGTTGATAGACCCTTCAATTCCGAGCGACACGTCAGCGGGTCAGACATCGTCTGACAATTACTTGTCAGACGTTGTCCATGTCTGACCCCTATTAGCTGAAATAATGGTAAGACAACGTCTGACAAGAAATTACTACTTAGTCATGTTGATTCAAAATTATATCACTTTTAATGTTCTCTTATTTTATTTTAACTGATGGAACACATATTGGTTTCCCCTAACCAGGGGCGTCGCGGCTTGCCGCGCCGCGCACTCCGTGCGCGAAACCAGGGCGCTGGTTAGGGCAACATATTGGTGAACCAGGTCTTTGAGTCACACAGGCACAGTACCTTGATTTGAGCCACCTTTCCATCCAGAAGAGAGTTTTTGACTAGTGTTAAAACTCGAAGAGACTTCGGGTGATAGGAGGTCTTCTTCAATAGTGTCGAATATTGATGTTACCAGGTCTTTGAGTCACACAGGCACAACGTTCCACATTTGACGTCACTTTGCAACCATCCAGAAGAGAGTCTTTGATAGCCATCCAGTCAGAAGAAATAGACGGGGCAACGTCCGTCGACAATAGTGTAGTTCTAGCTATGTGGTACCGGGCTTACCTCCATTTTATTTCATGCTTGTATGTTGTATTGTTGGTTGTTAATGATTTGTTGTTTTCGTTTGGTGTTATAGTTCGATTTAATACCAAATTTCAGTGATGTATTTTCTTTGTGATCACTGCTGTAGCTGTGATGGTTCAATTTTTCATGATTGCTCATGCTATCTATGCACTACATGGGTAACCAATCATGGAGCACATTTGATTCATTTGTAATGCTGCATTGGGGAAACTGGAATGAACTTATATTGCATGTGTTAGCATTACCATGATATAGCTGGTGTTCTACTCACTGACTGAACTGTTTCTATGTGTTATAAAATTTCATTCAACCTCAGCTCTGATCTCCAAGTTTCTTGACAAATGCTTTTGAAATTTACACAGACTAGCTGGCATTGGTAGTTGGTACTTTTTTGGATATTAGCATCTCTTGAAGAGGAATATTCCATAGGAGGTAGGCTAGGGTTGGATGGATTAAAAACCCTTATAAAGACTGCTGCTTGCCTCTTTCATGGACAAAACAAAATTTCATAATATAGCAGATCTTTCCAGATGTTTCCAGATCTTTCAATCTCAATATTATAATTATCTCAATACTAACACATAATTTAATCCTGAATGGATTATCTTGGTATTACTCTGATTCTTTAAGGTTTCAGGGGGAATGATCCCCCTGCAAAAGGTCATTTTGGACAAGCAATTTTATTATATAGAACAACATCTGAATTACTTGGAGAATAAACAAAACCTAGACAGAAGCAAGTGCTTTTCTGTAGTCATTTGTGATTGAGTCAAGAAACAGGATTCTTAAAACCAGCTTGGGCTTGTTTTTCTTTGTATGGTTCATTGTGTCAAGTCCCATTCATAAAACAAGCTGGACTTGTTTTTCTTAGTACATTTGACTGATTAGAAGATGACCTTTATATTTTATTTTCAACTTGTCCATTTCATCATATTTAGTTAAATCAAATTGTGCTTTGGGCTTGCAATTAGGAGTGTATTAGATTTATTGATTTATTATTAGTATGGTTCATTGTCCCAAGTCCCATGTGTTCCACTCATGTTACAGGAGCAGCAGTCATCAGGAAGCCAGAGTTCATGCACATAACACATCATTCCTAGATTCTGAAGTTTTGTGTCCTGCTTAACTTTGGAGGGTGTTTCTAGTAATGAGTCTTGCAATTGAGAGTAATGTGTCACAGTTCCAATCACTTGGTCATGTGTACATTATAACTGGCAATGTTCATTCGTCTACAATACTATTCTTCATCATTATTTAGATTGCTTACTTTGATAATAATTTGGTATTACATTCAGAATGAGAAGAAGACTCACTGGACAGACATCTCTTCGTCATTCCCCAAAGTCAGAACGTGATAGAAGATGTTTTAGGAAAGGAGCAAGTGTATTATATGTTGGTTCAATAGACATTGGGAACCCTTCCTCAGATGAAGATCTTAAGATCTGTGTTGCTAAACTTTTAGATGGTCATAGTGAACAAAGAGACACAAAATTATTTATTAATTCACAGGATTATCTTCGTGTTATAGATTCATCATCAGGGAAGTTGTTATTTTGCATTCCCATTGATGTCATAGAGAACTGCATCCAAAGTCATCAGTATTACATTGCATTCAGTGCATCAACGTCAATACATCCAAACCCCAATACCATCAGTATGGCTCATGTTTTCAGATGCTCTTCTATCAAGCAATGTGATGATCTCTTTGAAGATCTATTGAAAGCAGTGAAATCTACTCACAAGGTTGAAGATTGTAATAAGGTGCTTCCACATTTTTCAAGAGTAAAACCTGACTCTTCACACTTTCAAAAGGATAGGAGCCTTGTGATGTATCATTCAAACTTTCATCCAGAAAATACAAATGTGTTCAGGAATCAAACTCAGAATTTGGTTTACACAAACCATTCCTTATTCAGGAATGCTTTTGATTGTATCAAAGAAGATAACCAGGAAAGATTGTCTTCTATTATCAGCTCAGAGCTTAATGTTTTATTTTTTGATGATGCAGGTCAAACATTGCTTCATCTTGCTGTTCGAATGGATAAGTTTATAATGGGAAAATACCTTGTAAATAATTGCTGCAGATCTGATAATGAAAGAGATTCCTTGAGAAGGGCACAGGTATGTTTTGATAGATTTCTTGTATTGATTTTATTGAAATTGTTTGAAATTTTTATCTATATAGTCTTGCATTCAAATGATGTGGAATGTTTTTCAAAAGATCATTAAAAACAATGCAATATTTTCCAGGACAAAGATGGTTTGACAGCCCTTCACATTGCTGCAATGTATGGTCTTAAGAACTTTGTGAACTTTCTTGCTACAGATTATGAAACAGTTAATATTAAAGATCTAAAGGGACGTATACCTTTACATTATTGTGCTGGTAAGTCTGTGATTATATTCAAAAAAGTTATACTGCTAGTTCACTTTTACAACTGATGGAAAAGCTGATTTATTCCATTGTATGAAATAGTCGAGTCAGAAAATAGTGATGATTATCTCATTATCAGGTAAAATTATGTTTCAAGAAATAACTCACATTTTGATTGATCATGGCTCAAAGATTGAGGAACCAGAGGTGGATGGCATTAGACCTGTCAACATTGAACCAGCTCTAGAAAAGTTCCAAGAGGTAAACATTTATTAGGAACTGTTCTATTAAATGGCAGAATTAGTTAAATAGATTTGAATCATTCTCAGGGACTAATATGTTATGTCCCTAAAATTATTTGCTTTTAAAGTGCTCAGTCAATGATATGCCTTGGGAGGAATTTTGTTTGGTGAATATTTATGTCTCGAGGCCAAATTTAATATGAAAATGTATTTTAAAAGCTTATGTATGCCATGCACAAAGCTGACCTCCATGGACCAAATTATTAATAACTGCATATAATTTCTTACATCATCATTATTTTTCCCTCTCCTATTGCGTTTTTGTTTTACAAAAAGGCAAATGAAAGGTTAGCAGATCGTGTTTTTGAGGATTATGGGAGGTGTATACCTTTATCCGTACTGTTAAATCTGAAAAGGGCCTGGAAAATGAAAGTGGGGAAATTCGTCATAATGTGGGGAAATTCGTCATAATGTGCTCATAATGGGGGAAATTCGTCATAATTTGGGGAAATTCGTCATAATGGGGAAATTCGTCATAATGTGGGGAAATTCGTCATATGCATGACAAGTGCTCCTTTATAATATCAGTCAAGTCGGAGTATTGTGCAGTTTTTGGTAGTGGCATTGAGTGAAGTGCACACTGCGGCTTGACTGGTATTCGGGTTCAATGCTCAGGTCACCCTAACTTGGAAACTATTTTTTCTATATCATAATTTCATGAACCCTTTTACGATAAAACAGTGAAATCAAAACATTTATCCTATTTTTATGGCTTTGTTGAACTTTGAGTCAATTGTCTTTTTCACATTTTCAGCTTGAGATCCTAAGACACGATGAATCCGTGATTTAATAAGCTGGACAGTGAATCATGATCATTTATAGGTCCATGGCCGTAAAAATCAGCAAATCCATAATCTTTGCCGGTTACAGAACCTGCCCTGCAATCTGCATCATTTCTGATTTCTTGATTATTGACCACTCACAATCGAGCAAATAAAGAAATTAGGATGCGGGATGCAAAGAAAATGTAACGCGTAACAAAGTAACACGTAACAAAGTAAAGCAGTGCGCAACAAAACGAATCATCAAAGAGTTCTAAGAATTTTGATGAATGCGCTGCCGTAGAATTTATCACGTGCATCTGGATCGATCATTCGCCCACGTTAAATCAACTATCAAGCTCATTGGAGAGGGAAATTAAGCGCCTGCATACTGGAACAACTGACAGACAACCGCAACCGAGCTGGCGGGCGCAATTCTTGTTAGGATTAATTCCCTGAAGCAGCCTTGTGAAATGTAAATGGGAAGCAAATGATAGCAGTTCACTGTTATCAAACCTTTGAACCATCTCTTTGCATATTTTGCAAACACTGTGGTGTTCCATCGTAACAGAAAACCTTGTTATTTTTTCTGAATTTATTTTCACACATTTCTATTTTGCTCAGCACTTGGTGTCAGGAGCATTCGTTTTCATCCACAACTTTAATCAACTGGACCGGTCTGCAAAACGTGTTGACAGTGGCATGGATAGTGTCTGTTCAGAGAAAACAAGTAGTGAACAAGGTTTGAATATTTAATTGATATATCAAGTTCAATTTTCTTCTCATCGCCATCATTTCCTTGTAAGCTCATATGGCAGGAATGCTTATTTGAATTTACCTGGCAAATAACTAGGTTTAAGAATAGTTTTGAAAATGGACTACATATATTGAAGCATTCAAATCATTTTCTTAGAATAATTGAAGGACTCGAGAGTCCACTGGGTGGCTACATGATAGTAAAGGCATGTAGTCTCGCGCCAGACACCAGTCTATTCTGCTAATGTAAGCTACACCTTAAGAGCAGTGAAAAGAGCATGTATCTTGCCGCATTTGGTATAATTCCTACTGTGATTTCTCCACTCTTAAATAATAAATATATATGTGTTAATGGACTCATGTTTTGAACCTCTGAACAGTTATATATGCTGACAAACATATATAGCACTATATATATATATATAGGTACTATATGTGAGTAGACTGTAGACATTCTCAAAGATCTCTCTCCTGGATCTCACTTAGTTGTTAAGTTTACATTTCAACGCAAGAATATCGACAATAGACATGCACTTATTTATGTATATATTTGGGCATATCTCCCAAGCACTTCGTATCTAAAACACTGCGTATATATCTATAACACTTTATTTCAGATATCCCAATGGGTGGTACTTCGGTCCAGTCTACAGACAGTTGCTACAGTCCCCGACAAGATAGCTCCCTAACTTCCATACCAGAGGGAGATAAACCTAAACCTAACTACTGTGCTTCCCAATGCAGGTAACATAACCCTAATCAAAGTTTAGCTTAGGTTACCTTACGTTTCAACAATAGAGTCCATTCTTTGCTCTGACCTTGGCCCTGCACGGGATACAAATAAATTAATTTGGTTCCATACGTAATACCAATTGCAATGTTGCCTTGATGTAATCGATATTTATTCAATTAGTTTTATTTATAATTACTGTCTATGTTTTAGATGACGTCAGTCTTATAATTGAATTAATTTGTTGGAATATCCACAAAATTACGTCAAAATTATTCCGGCATGATATTAGTCTCGGTTGATCCCTTCTGGATCCCTTCCTAAGTATGAAAACATATTTCTTCCTCTATTTAATAACCAATAATCAAAAACTAAAACCGTATCTCGGATATCAAATTCTGCTTGGACACCAATCAACCAAACAAGAAACGTAATCTGACCTTTCTCTCCATTTTCAATAAATATAATCTGACATCATAAACGGGTTACATAAGCAAAATACGCGGTTCAGCGTCATCAATTTACCACTTAAAACAGTAGCAATGCCGTCACTCTCAACCACCTGTGCTTTGTTTGCAGACTATATAATGCAATAAAGCATGCTTCCTCTCTTACTCCTTTCCTTAGAGCGTATCAGCTGACCCGGCCCTGATATATACTGATAACGCTTCGTAGCGTGGTGTCACTCCTTGTCAATATATTGAGTGGTGGCGTCTGTGCAGACTGTTTGGGTTCTGTTCAAGTTGGGTTTTGTTCAAGTTGGGTTTTGTTCGGGTTTTGTTCTTGGGTTTTGATGAGGATTGTTGTTGGATTTGCTCACGGAAAAATCACTCGAGAATACTTTGAGTATCTGCATCCCTATCGTTCTTCTGATCCTAGTTTAAATACCATGATATGTATCTCATGGTACCATGAAAGTTGATTTCACCGTTCGTATAAGATGAACCGTAATTTAGTGATATCAATTATAAACTTTGAGTTTGTTTTCGTTATATATACGTTAGTACGAGAAGCACTATGTTTTTTTGAGATTTGAGGCCGTCTGGGCGACTTGTTCTGAACTGAGATTCATCTTAAATGCTAATATATTTGATATGTAGGCATACTTCACTACTTCAGTATGGGATATAAGTTTTGTTCATTATATTATTTTTCGTATATTTTAGTCTGGAGATTGTTGTATCATCTCATTAGAGGCTTTCATCAGATCCATTTTCTTTTGTGTCCATTGTCCTAGGAAAATAAGATTTGAGATTAGTCATAAAAATTCGGTCCATCCCTGTGATTAGTTATGATTTATGAAAATAGTTCCACTGACAAACAAATCGAGAAATTTCTGGAAGTTGTACCAAATAATGTCGACTAGATACCATGTACTCATGTAGAAATGCTAGCATTTATGTGTACTGCTAGATACCTTTCATTGGGTTGGGAAGCAGTACTGATATCGGAAGAAAACCTAAAACAGTATCAATTTACTATCACATTCTAGAATCTCGGGTCTTTCCCTCTGCAGAAAGCGAATGCATCATATATCTTGATATATGCTGCAAACTGCTGCATGACACTGCAAAGCTGTAGCTTGTGAGGTTTCAAGATACTATGTATCAGAGATATGTAGTTAATACTTTATAGTTACTTTGTAGGTTGAAGGTTTCCAGGAATTCAGTTTGGCGGAGTTTCTTTAAAAAGAGCACCTTATCAATTTTGAATGCAGGGGACAAGGGTGTATAGTGTTGAATTAAATAAATAAAATAAAAAATAAATAGCATTTTAAGACCCCTCTTCCAAATTTAAGGAATGGTTCCTCACGACATAATTTGCAACTGCAAGTGGAAACTAAAGCGTGATATCGAGATATTACTGAATGCTTACTCCTACATCAATAAGTATGCTTCACCTCCCTCACAAATGAATGATCTATAAACTGCAACATGACTTCATCATAACATCAACATTATGCAATTAGTTGACTTCAGTGATTTCACTGTTCCACTAGGTAAATATGACACATTTTTTTAAACTAAATTCTAATAAACATGCCTTATTTCAGTTCGCAATGTGAAGAAGACACGACTACCACTGTAGCTGGAGATAACAGTCCGGTGATGGTATCAGACTACATGAGGTCACTCCGGGAGAACCTCTCACGACTCATCAACATGCTCAACAACCCTGGTGAGAACGAGATCAGGGAGAGAGCGAGAGGGGAGAGGAGAAGGGAGAAGGTTAGAACAAGAGTGGGTGAGGACAGGGGTTGAGAACGCAAGTGGGTGAGAACAATAGTGGGTCGAGAATGAGAGTGGGTGAGGAGGGAAAAGGGGGTGAGTATCAGATTTGCAATTTAATGCCTTGGGAGAGTAGTAGTGACTAAAGAAAATATATGGGTGAGAAGAATTAAGCAGTTTGCAAATCTGAGTAGAAAGCAGCAGCGAGGGTGAGGTAATGGGTGGGGGAAGTTGTCTCCTTGAAGTAAGAGATCAAATAACCCAATTAGTAGAGTTCCAGCCCCAAATATACTCACTAGTAGAAGGTACTAGACTCTTGGCTGGGCAGTTAAAGCACGCTCTTCCATCTTTCCGATAGAATTCCTCGGTATTTGCATATCAAATATGTCCCACTCAGACCACAATTTCACCTACTCTTTTTACCTATGTTTGCAGTGTTACGTGAAGATTTGAAGCAATTCGTTTACTTTTAACGTTGGTTGCAAGTGTTTGTATCAATTCTGGCTGGAAATTGGACACCAAAATGACGCGACGCATAAAACTAAGCTATTACCAGTAGTTTTGGCTTTCGTTTCCTCAATCCTCGGTACTAATTAAAAATTCATCTCGTCTGGATGATTCATTTCTTCGGCTGCCTTAGTACGCTTCGTATGATTCTCCTCACGAACAGTTTTTGAAATTTTAATCAGCTCTACCACACCCTCAAGGCATTCTGAAACATTTCCACCATGACCGGCGATGTTAAAATCTCTCAAGGTAAAACACTGAGTTAAACCGTGACCAATGACCGTGTTTAATCTGTACAGGATGCGGACGAGTTACCACGTACGCCTAAATTAAACATCAATCTTAGAAAAATCGAGAAACTCGTGACGAATAACCATCGGGCTAAGGGTTGAATGCTGTCATGTTTTAGTTAACAAGAGTATCCCAGGGTCACAAGGGTTTGATTATACGAACTTATGATATTGTTGCGTAATGTGGGAAAGGTTGTATCTAACAGCTTTCGTTAATAATTCTTGAACCTTCACATTATTCCTCTATCTCATTGTTTCAGAGTGTCACAAGTATCTGTTGCCTCAAATCTGCCAGGAGAAGATTGCGAGTAATCTCATCACCATTGCACAAAACCCTCGCTTGACTGATGACTGTGCAACTGCTATAGCACACATGCTCAACCAGTTGTTCGGGGTAGGTTACAATTGGGAAAATAGTTGGGCCCAATTCTCATTCGGTTCAAGTTTTTATCACTTTTTTCGTTTCCAGTATTAGTACTTGATAAATCCCTTCGAACGACTGACTTTCGATGAATTTTAGAAGGCTCCTAAGTCCCTTGCTTTTCGACTTACTGCCTTGATGATGGAGGACCATATTTTAAGTTCTCACTTAGAATCATTCCCCAAACCATTCCTCTCCCCTCAGCACAACCCCGAAAAGAAGGGAGCTACTATCAGGAAGTGTGCTGAGAGCAACCTCCTGAAGACCCTGATCAGACTCCTAGACTCCCACGTGATCATCCAGGCGCAGGCTATCAGTATCTTGGAGGAGATATTCTCTCATAGCATGGGCGAGAAGAAGGAACTGGTGGGTTTGAGATAGTCGAATTAATTCTAAATTATTTCTAGAAAATTCTAAAAGTATCTCAGTTATAACTGAGATATGTCTGAAACTGTTTTCGAGTTTCGACAATAATTTGCAATTTATAACACTTTGAAAGGGTCCCGACGAAAGGTTGTTTACAAAAGTTTACCCCGTTCTGACAGTTTGGTTTACATCCATTCTCTCCCTCTCAGGACTTCATTGCAAACTTTGCTGAATTGGACCCCGAACTCCTTCTTACCCTGATCCATGAGAACGACCTTCCCATCTATAACACAAAGCAGAAACCTGTACCCACCTACGCTAAGAGACTCCGATCTCTCAGCTCCCCAAGTAAGTTAATTACTTCTGCCAAGGAGTTCGTTCGGTTCGATCTAAATGGAAATTGGGTTCATTCAGAAAGACCGAGTGAAATAGTTCCACCTAGGCCTGCAAGTCGCCAGCTTATCAGGTTATAGGTTCCCCGAATATTGAATAAATAACGGACTCGTTCGCCGTTTTTTCAATTATTATATATTCATTCGGTTGGCAAATTTTATCATATGAAGTGAATAATCTTCCGGAAATTTTTAGGGTCAATTTTTAAAACTTAAGATTATTTCATTTCCTGTAAGTTACGTAAGGTCGCAAGATAATCGATCGACGCAAGTTTTCTTTTGGTCTTGCCTTTCAAAATTGCTTACTTGAAATTAATTAATGGTGAAATTTTGCAACAACCGTAATTCCCGGAAACATTTCAATTCAATATATAAAATATTGCAAGCTGAATATAATGAATATATTAGATTAAGGTTAAAGCTTCTATTTCGGACATCTTGACTGCACATTAATATATTACTCCACCCGTCGCCGTTTTAGTAAGAAACCATCCACTTTTCCGTTTGGATCTTCTCAAGCCCAATTATATCATGTCTGGCCAGCCCACTCTAAAATGTCTCTTATTCTTGACTCCCCTCCTTTTATAGCCTTTTCATTGCGCTGTATGTGATTTCTATTTACGTGGTTTATTTATTTTGGGAAGATTTAGTCGAGGATGGGCGACGTTCCAAAATCAATCGCTTAGAACACCACCCACTGGAATAAACGCCTGCTTAAACTCGCACACAAGATAAATCAGCGGCTTCATGATGATGTCATAACCATACCACGAAATGGTGTGTTTTTGACGTTGGACTGTCCCATATTTTTGCCCGTCTAAAGAGTCTCCGTGGACGAGATGTGAGCTTCCCAGGCCTCTGTATTGAGAGGGAGGTGGGGTTCCCTGTGAAACGTTTAAGATGCGGCTTGCTTCATAATATAAAAATATTCATATTTATTAGATGTCGTGCTATGAGAATTCTTCTGGAAACTTTTCAAAAAATGTTAAGAAAACTTATGTTTTGGATGAAGAAAGGGATTCATTCATATGCCCGAACAGTAGATCACCAAAGCTCCATTTCAATATATAACAGGGGAGCTAAGATGGGTTTTGATTATGTGTGTTTCAAAAAATTAGGTCAAACTTTGCCCAATATTATAAATAATCACCAGATAACAAATTGGCTGGTCAATAAGTCTGTGTATATCCCTTTCCCACCCCTCCCTCTTGTATTATGTTGTACACTGGAGTACCAACATAACGTTATATTATGTACCTCACGTACTCAAGCCTTCTCAAGCCCAAATTTTCACTCGTGATTACATAGCAGATGCTTATAAATCAGTGAATAGCGTAGAGTTGGTCAAGGTTACAAAATTGCATTCACATTGTATAATCTTACTGTATTAAAGTTTCTTTGAGGCAACTTTTTTTTAACTCTTAGGAAAATAATTTTTTGAATTCTGGGGGGACGGATCCACAAGAGATCCGACCAGTCCCTAGTGTAGGATGCTCCATAGAGCAAGCCCTCCGATTCACATGGGGGAATGGGGGTGGGAGCAAATCAAGAGATGGTACAACAGGTGCTAACCTATGAATCGATTACCACATTGTCAGTAGGGTTCTTACTTCTTACTTCTCACTTCTTCGTTTGCAAATGAATACCTATATCAGTTGTCGCTGATTTTGTAATAGTCGCAAAACAAAAGTTTGGCTTTATCTTCATCTACCTTTTGTCCGCTAAAGAATATTAATGAAATATGATCATGAAACTTCTCAAGTTGTTGTTTTGCCTTATTTCATGAAATCATGTCGATGAAGTCAAAATGTTGGATTGATACCAGCGCTAGGCCTGTGAATTCAATGACTCTTTATCTTATTCACAATACCCACTTTGTCAAAACATTGGCATAATCTAGCCCATTTCTCAAACAAAATAGTGATATGATTCAGCCCGTTTTCCCAAACAAACTACTGACATTAAACAGTATCTTTTTCTCAAGAGAATTTGGTGAGAGCATGAACAGTGGTAACAGCTACTTCACTAAGAATTGGAGTAGAAGACTTCTCATTCGGATCCTGGCCAGGACCAGTCTCACTAAGGAGATGCGGGTACGTGACGTTATTATCAGGGGTTTTAAAGGGTGGAGTTTTTGATTTTCAGAAATTCCATTCCAAAAAACCGACTAATATCGGTTTTTGACGACAATGCTGTTTAAAACCCGACGTATAGTCCGTTTTTAGGGGACCTTTTTGATTTCAAGGAGATGCGGGTTTGTGTGTGTTGATACTATTTTTTTCCTGCCGTTCTATTCATGCTATGCAAATCTGTTTTTTTGTTCGGAAGAAATGTGTAAATAGCACGGTCTCACAGTTTTATTTTGAAGTTCTGGCAACCATGCGCCTAAATCAAGTTCGGTAGAAGGTCCAGGTTTTTCTTGTGAACACTGAACGGTCAGTTCTGTATTCAGTACTTGGACAAAACATGGATATTTGTTGGCTTATAGCCAAAATACTGTTTGAGTACATCTATCTCTAAGTGACCAAATCAAACGTCAGAGTTATGCGAATTTCTTATATCAGGGATGATGAAAATGTGTTCTATATTTTTTGGGATGATTAATATTATGTGACAACTATTTTCAGAACAAGATGAACAGTGACCAGATAGTTGAACAGTTGATCGATCTGATGAACTGTCCGACCAATGAGATTCGAGAACACGCCGTGTGTACCCTGGCTAACCTGGCGCTATCCCACTCAAACCATGTACGTGTTATATAATCCCACTCAAACCATGTACGTGTTACGTTTAAAACTTCACTCAAACCATGTACGTGTTACGTTCAAACTTTAAAAACTCCACTCAAACCCCTATTATATCTAAACCTTTTCTATGAACACTACCCTATTTACACCACATCAGCAGCATCTAGACTTACTACCATGAGTAGTGCACACAGATAGTGATATATTTGAAGCTCAGGACGGTTCATGTTTTTCAGGACCCAGCTAGTCTCACTAGATATTTCTCAAGAACAGAACTACTCAGCTAAATAATGGCCTTGCATTTCTTTGTTTATATAATGGCCTTTGTGTCGGGTCTGAGAAATTGCTTTATATGGCTCTAACAAACACTGGGGCACACAGGGTTACTTAGTATATATAATATCTTCTTATAATCTATTGACAATATATCCAATATTTGTGAATTTCCTTCTTTCTCCGGAATTAGGAACACCTGCAGCTTTCCTAATTACTCTCCTGGCATGTTTAATTCAAGCATAATTATAGAATATCCAACTAATATCCTATACCTCTTGCATTGCTTTCTATTTTTCTGGGGAATCTCAACACTTAAAATGGGTCAATGCCTATATCTCGATAATATGTAGTACCATCTTCCGAAGAAACCAAAGCATACTGAAGTAATTATTATAAACTTGTAATTATGAATTTGCAACTATATGGACTATTCTGTTTAAATAGCCCCAATAGTTGAACAGTTCCTTGACAATTCTTGCGAAAAGATCCTTATAACGTGAATTTGAAAGTCTGTCGATACGAACAAAGGGGTACCTACTTCTCGCAAAATAATCGTTACTAGAAATATATAGCTTGGTCTTCCCTAGAATTCGAATAATAGTACAACAAAGCGATATATGGCATATCTTTGCATAAACCTGGACAAGCATGACTGTTACGGTTAGAATAGTTCTTTATTGTTTAAATATTAGTACTGGCATTGTATCGATTCTTAGGAACAACATAAATCGGGCAATTAGTTTCTTCTCAAGAACCAGATATACTTGAGTATAAGTTGTTTCTCAAGAAGCAACTCCCTTTTTTGTCTCAAGACGTGCCCCTTGAACTAGGACATACCTATCCAGTATTCTTATCATGTTGCCAGAGGTAATAGAAGCAAAGCCCGAGGCTTTTTTAACAGGTTGCAATAGAAGCGAGGCTTGGCTGAATACAGGATTAAAAACACACGAAACCACTGTACCCTGAGACTTGGAGACTTCGATTATAGTCGAGTTCGTTCCACACTAGAAGAATTGTAAGCACGTGAGGGAATGATGACGTAAGATAACGTCTGACATGATTGTGTTGTGACGTGTTGTGAAATTTACTAGATGCACTCTTATTGTTCGGGAAGATTCTCAAATTACCTAGAAAATGACAGTGTTCTTGATGCATAAATATATTTGGAGAGATGCCAATTTGAATTCTGTGTAAATAAATATTATGGTTTGCAATTTTGTAATACAATCAAATTTATGTTTTTTTCATTTAGTGAAACAGTAAAATTATTAACTTCAATTGATTTTTCATTACATTGCTAGAAGGATGAATTTCGCTGGCGGATCACTGTTTGCTATATCAATCAAAAGTCAAAACAGACAATAGTTTATTTTTCATTGGGCCATGCACATAGCACGCAAGAAAATTAATATTATTATTTTCCAAAACAGTGTGTTTTTTTAAGAATTTCAAAACAAGTCTGCAGTTCCCTGACGTCACGATTACGTCTTAACTCTCATCGACTTCTACAATTTAATTAATATAGACGTTTTAAAATGCTAGTAGTCACTGGAATAACAAGTCACAGCACTTCTCGAATTTTCGCTATATGTTATATAACACAATTCACAAATTCCTGGCATAACTTGAATATATATCATATGTTTCCCGAATTTGTATATTTATGTATATTTAATATATTATGCGAGACTTCAAAATCATTGTCAATACTCCAATATAATATGTGTTATATCGTAATAAATAACTACCCCGCTCGGGCGAGTGAAAGTCTGGAAAACATCAACAATTGACTATTTTAAGCTATGAAAATGATGTCATGTTTATTCCAAGTTCTGCTGATCATACTCCTGCGAGGTGTTTTCTGAGACAGACAACGTACAGACCGTGTTACGTACCAACGTAAAGTTTTTGTGTGTGACGCTTAGTGAAACTTTGATTTAAAAGAAAAACTAGGTGTTATTAACATGTTGTTGTCTTCCTTGTCACGTTTTAATGGGACTTTGACGTACCAAACTAACCTGACGACTTTTCGAGTACCCTCCCTAACCAATAAACGCCAGCCTAAAACTTCTTACAGTTGTGTAATTATTTGTCAAGAAATTTATTCTCTTTCCAACCACTCTGACATCCCACAATGACCAGTCCCTATTGAAAGTCTATGTCAAATTCTCTATAGAGTTCTATGTAAACTAGAACATGAATGTGTCATATAAATTATGTTCAGAACACCTCGTACTCAAAATTGAAATATTCTACGTCATCAGCTGAACCCTTTAAACCGTAATAATGACATCATTCTAACCTCATAAATTGATAATAGCGGCGTAATATCTCCACCTCCAATCACTTCTGCGTTAGATAAATTCTAGACTAGTTTTATCTCAATAGATATATTCATGGTGGTGGCGTGTCTATTCATCAAGATCTTTGTTTAGTATTATGTTATAAAAAAGGTCGGCGTGAACTTCAAATAGTGAGCATTGTCCATGGAAAGTGTTTAATAATTAGTACCGATCTATTGTAAGTCACCTTCAAAGCTTTTAAATTGAGCTCCACACAGACTTTTGTTGCTTAAAATAGTAAATTGGAGCGTTGCCAATCGATCAGAAATGAGAATTTTGTTTAAAATCTTCCGTGAAATTATCAAAAATAGCAAGCTTCTTCCTACGAGATGCTGGTGTCTCCAATAAGAAGCTTTCTTGTCCTGCGAATATATCTACTGAATTATCCCGAGGAGAATAAATAAAGAAATAAAGAAAAATAATAAATAAAAAGGGCGGCCTTTTTAATAGTTTACCACTCATATTCTGGCATTCAACTGGTTGTTGTACGAGACCCTACGGCAACTGTAAAGCTTGGATATATTGTTAGCTTTCAGTCGAAGGCAGTGCTCAGAAAATATATGCAGTTCTCTGAGTGATGTCATTATCATGGGTTACGATCGGAAACTGATGTCGTAAATCGGTTATATTTGTTTCTACAAATCTTGAGTTTCTGTACGACGAGAGTTTAAATTTGGCATTTCTCCCACGAAGTCGTTTACTTACCCACACACACACACACACATATATTGGTTAGCTAAATATAAACTGGATATGTTGTGAGTTGAGGTAGTAACCGACTGAATATATATGTTTTGGTATATTATTCAAGTGTATGTTTTATGAAATAGACGACGGAATGTTGTAAGAATTTAGGCAGGGTGTTTTGAGAAAAAGAAATAAGTTACACACGCCCTTCCGAGGCGTCAACGGCGTTAATTAACCTTACAAAGGTTCTGGGTTTTTGCTTGACGCGTTTTAATAACCGACATCTGAGTCCGCTGTGTGTTTAAATCTACGTCATTCTTATGATTGGAATTATAATTGCTGGCCACTGCCCAGGAAATCTTAAATTGCTTAAACTGTTTACCTGAACTTGCAAATATAATACCTTGGCCAGAATTTCCAATTTAGTTCGCCTAATTCCTAACCCGGCCGTTCCCAAAATGTCCGATCTCCAAAGTCCTAACGGTTGACATTAGTCCTAGAGTCCTAACTCCTAGAGTCCTAGAGTATTAGAGTCCTAAAGTAGCTGTAGAACAGTCAGTAGGCTCACTAAATGATCAGGAAAACTCCCTGCCAAGATCTGAGAGTTACTCTAAAGACCTGGCTTGCTGCCCACATATTACAAGGAGGATGATGGTTATTACATATGAACATTTTGCAATATCTAAATGCTATACAGAGACCGTGTGTTTCTTGGCTCTCTGCCAACACCTGGCATAATGATATACTGGCAAGCAGCCATGTGCTCCTCCAGAACATATATAGTTCAGTGGTGAGGGAGCTATAGGGATATAGGGTTACTGGAGATATTCATCTACAAAACCACAGAATAGAGAACAGATGTGTTGCAATCTGATCAAACTATGGTGGATAGTTGGCAAGAAATAATATGTGGGATGAAATGAAAGAATATCATGCTCATAAAATGCTCATAAAATGCTGTGAGATTTAAACCAAATTAATAATACCATGCGATTGTCAAATTGTCAAGGTTCTGGGGAATGTTGCTACTTAGCCCTAAAACTGTTGGCAAGTCCCCAAGGCATAATAATATGTTGACTTGATTGACCTTGAGTACTTGGCTTGGAACCAACAGCAACTGGTATAAATAGAGCTTTGTATTTTGTGTATGTGATATTTCAAATTCTGGGAGCTTTCAGCTCCTCGTATTTTCGTGATATTCCAGCACAGTGCGTTCTAATGGGTTTCATGGGCGTACCAAAAGCACATACCACACATGAGATATCATGCACTTTAGAATTGTGAGTTTATGACGTCATTATCATACTTTAGAATGGTGATCTGGTGACCTCCCTCAGTACAGGGCCTGTATCTTAGTATACTCAGGATCTGACACACTACGGGATATTATCTGGTATACACTAGTGGTGGTGCACCATTATCTTAATTAAACACGTGACAAACCACAAATACCACGTGACACACACAAACCACGTGATACAGAACCACGTGTCACGAGTCACATTCGAGGACTTGGCAGGCTGCCATGTATCCATGAAGGGCGTTGCGAGCACATATCGTATGAAATATCGAGGATTGCTGCAATTGAACAGCTTTTCCAGAAAGCACCCATGATCAATGATCATTGAGACACGTGACATATACAGTCTGATCACGTGACATAAACAAATCACGTGATATAACCAGATCACATGACGTATAAGCAGATCACGTGATATTATAAGCAAATCATGTGATTTCACTACATACAATCGTGTCAAGCAGCGGACATTGGAGCTTGGACTGCTGCCAATATAGACACTGAAGAGGGGTGGAGTGGCCGATTGGTGGAGAAATTTATACATCAAGTACACAGGTGCTATATATAAAGTGCACTGGATCTTAGACTTAGTATGGTTATCTTCCATGTACTCTACATGGCCGTGTAGTTTGGTTATGTTGTGGAGTGGAAAAAATATTTACTTTTTATGATGCACTTCAACATTGATGAAAATCTTCCACATTGGCTAACTCCTGCATTGTATGCTGTAAACAAACACTGGTCACTTGCCATGACATGCTGGATTTGCAGAGAAGAATAATATGTATGTCGTATAATAGACACGCCCTTTTTGACACACCTTTTGAGTTGGCACTAAAACATGTCAAGTAAGAAGCGTCCTGCACGGAATTTGGCCAACCTCTCAAAGCATCCTTTAGTGTAGTGCAAGGAAAATAGTGAGTTTGGTGATGCTAATTTAATAATGAAGTCACTCCAAGCTGCCTCTTATCTATCCAATATCCTCAACTATCCAAAAGTAGGCGGTAGATCAAATAACGTCATAATCATAGCGCAATGCAGTTAATGGCGTTTAAATGTCTATTTTTCGTGCGCGGAGTTAATTCCCTAGAAATTATCAACTAAACCGTTCGTGACATATCAGTGGTTCAGAAAATGCGGCTTTTCCTTTTCCCACTCATCAAAGCTAGATGAAAAGAATTAGCCGACTTAGAGAAACACATGAGAAATAATTCAATGTGTCCTAGATATCTAATAACTTTCCGATATAGATATAAATATACTCTGAATTCATGATAACGAGGTCTGTACGTGACTCCTGTCTTTTGTTCAGCTCATGATATTATCTCGAACAAACCACTCCCGTCTCCCACTCTCCCATCGGCAATTTGACATCTGGAGTCTGTACTCGCACAAATTATATCTGAGATCTTGTAGTTTAATAACATCTAATGAATGAAAAAGCAATTATGCACTTGGAAAGTTGAAAAGATATTTGTGACTTTGGGTTTCCACCATGATTTAATGATTTTTGTTCCGAAGAATGTAATCAAGATGGAATGCCTCGCAACTATTCTAATTATTCATTCTTGAACTATCGAATAAACCACTCCCATCGATTATTTAACATCTGGAGTCAATCAAAGAATATAATAACATCCACCTATATGACGTGATATATGTGACATTTATTTACTGCAATAACTCCAGTTCTGATCAGAATAATTGAACCTGCCAGGGCCTAACAATGTTAAAGGCCCTGGCAGGGCCAAGATTAATTCGCTTATACTTGTGACTTCATGTTCTACAGAATGAAAAGGGCAATCATCCATGAAAGGTGAATGGATTCGAGCTCATTGTTTCCATCATTAATATTTTCTTGAGAATCCGATTTGCTTTTCTTCGGAAAGGATCACACTTCTACTTTAGATTGGTTACCGAGTTTGAAGGTCATAATATCAGACATAAAATCTGATAAAATCCCAGTTGCACGAATCCTGATATCAATGATAATGTTAAACTTTATCATTTATTATCTCTACAACGAAATTCGTTCTTGATTACCACTTAAATATAGAATATCACTACAGCTAAATTGCAACAGGCTTCGATGGATATTTTTAAAGATAAATTGCACTACCTTGAACTAAAATATATGTAGTGCTAAACGCCTGTGTAAAAAGATGAATATATATTTTACACAGTAATATATTATGTCCAATGACTTGTGGAAAATAAAGATTTCCTTGTGGACGGCGTCATTATAATGTGCAATGAACATTAGTGCAATTAGTTTGCTGAACAGGGTATGCAGCTTACTTAATAATGTATTGTTAGTGTACAAGGGAGTCAGGGTCAATTAATCTACATTCATTGGAATTGAGAGATAGTTCATGATTAAGCGTAGCCCTAACTATGCTCTGTACCCTAACTATGCCCTTACAAAGCCCCAATTATGCCAGCGTTATGACCCTGTACCCAGGACCCAGGTATGCGCCAACTTTGCATCGGCTTTGGACTGATTTCCCAATCTGTGCCATAAGTCTGTGTTATTAAAGTCTGTACGACCATGTTCGACCATGACCTACAATTTCATTCTCCAGTATATAAAGTTAGTTTTTACATCAAATTCATGTCGCTGTGGACTCAATCTTACTTAGATAAGTAATAACGTACAGTGTACTTTTGTCAAGCAAAAAGAATAGGTTTCAAGGATAGGTGTGGCCGTTTCGCGTCACTGCATTCTTGCTGACTTGGAAGCTGTTCAAAAACTCAAAGCTTTTGATGATGCGCATTGCGCTGGAACTCGTTCAAAAACACACCTTTTATTTTGAATTACGTTTTCTCGTGGAACGTTTGCGAAAATGGTTATAAAAAGCCAGCGCCGTGGTTGGGATTTTCCAAAAAAGCAACAACAAATTTAGAATTCAGATAAAACCTTTTTACTTGTTTACAGTTTATGAAACGGGTGGCGCTCGCTATTGCAAAGCTTGTTTATGAAACAACACTACTGGGGCTTCGCACAGTTTATAATACATTACACATGTATAGTGTATAATCAATAATGTACACTGTACAGTCTATACTGTAAGTGTATGGTCAGCCCCAAAAACAAAAGGGCAGTGCCATCAATTCACCTCTAAAACTTGATAATAACATCACTCTGAGCTCATATCAGTTTTATCATTGGATCCAAAAATCACCAAGACACTGAAAATCTGAGCGCGTGTTTACTGTTCACTCTACGCGCTGATTGGTCAATGCTAAATGAACCTGTGGGTAAAACTGTACCGATATATTACTAGCAATGTGGGTAATTCCCAAGGAGACCTTTTCCTGACATCCCATTACTAAACAATGTGTTGTTAATACACCATGTTAAATTGTTGTGATAATAATATAATGATGTTACATATATCATTATTGCCATGATGACATGTATCATTATATGTGGTCCGGGGTTTGTAGTTATAGTGGTTGTTATGACGTCATTATTATTGCTGAAAGTGGCCCATTGATGACGTCCACACGCCTATTATTAACGCACAGGGCGCAATGTGAGATGAGACACCAGTTTATATGGTTACTGGATATCACGTACAAAGATTCAATACACATTGAGGTATGTGTACACTGTACAAAGTGGTGACATTGAACTTCTGTCCTACTGAGACCAGTATAACATGAAACCTCAACTTAAACCTGGCTTAAGCGTAACTCTGAAAAAAACCTATTTCCAAGAATAGAAAAATAAAATGACCATGAACTTTCGTAGAGGGGAACTTTTTAGAAGAGAAATTTGTATTTTTCTCTGTCGTGGCCACAGCATGCGGTTTGCTCCTACAGCTATCATTTTATGGAGTAACATAGCAAGAAATACACGAATTCTATTCGTATGTGTATGAACAGCGTCACGAAAACATTTTTATGGTAATATTGTAACATTTATTAGCTGTTTGTGGCGTACTTGCGTACAGCGCTACAGAATTCTGTCTTTCGAGTTTTGATTCTTCAAAAGCCTGTGTGTACAAGCAATAGGCATGGTGTATAGTATGGGCGATGGCATCTTTAAATCACAGTTCAAGAACTAGTCATGTTGGTGATGAGAAGGCTGAGAGGTAAAATTGAAGGTTTCCGTCTGCCACACTTATCATCATCAAAAACCTAGGTTTATTCGCCTCAATTTTAGTGCGAATTTTTGGAGATTACAGAAGAAAATACCCATATTTCCGCCCCACCATATAATTTTAGCCCTCGTAAATATCGCATTTCATACCTCATGGCCCATTGACACCTGACAGTCATGAGTAATGTAACAGTTCAATAAATTACCCTGTAATAGGTGATGATGAAGGACTGTGAATGCCACAAATGAATTTATGGCAAGATATCTTATAATGTAGTCACGTATAATGGTCAGACAGAAAATAGTAGTCCATGTGTGCAATGTTAGATTTAATTAGTTAATTGGTCACGAACAAGGACCACCGTCTTCTTCCACTTGTTCACCACCATACAAACAAACAGACAAACGGATGGACAGACAAACCAGTACACCATCAAACAGACAAACCGGCAAACAAACGGATAAACAGACAAACCAGTTCATCTTCAAACAGACAAACCTGTGCACATAAAAACAGACAAACCAGTCATATGGACAAACATACCATCAGGCAATTATACAAGGATATAATAACACTAGAAAAGCCCGTTGGGCCTGCTAGATAATACAGGACCAAATAATAAGCTCTCAAAAAGTTTATAAAGGAGCAAATTTGCCATTATTCTTTGGTTACTTTTAGTAATGCTGGACCGGGCAAGTTTTGATTATTATAACTTGCTATTGTATGAATGTATGATCTTAAAATTAAAACCGAGTATCGTATTCAAACTGACCGTTGAATTAAAGCATTGATTTACGCCAAGAGCTGTCTTCCAAAATCGCAATGTGCTATGCCCAAATTAGATTCAATTTGATTTTGCTTCTGTTCAATCTTAAATTGCTCTAAATTCAAATTTTTCCGTTACCATCAACTCAGCATTAATTTAAATCGACCGACGTCTGCCAAAGATTTATGAAGAGATGCTATCGGAAATAGCCTCCACGATGCCAGTCATACCCGTCCTCTTTCTTCGGATCTTGAATTTGAAATGAAACACAGCAAACAGGCCGTTCTTTCAAGCGCTACAATGCAGTAGTCAACAACGTATCAGAAAGCACTCGCATAGAAATGATCATAATCTGCACGTGCAGAATATCTGTATCCATAGCAACGGCGCGACTTAGCCCAGCTTAGCCTTCGTTTCTCTTGATATTTTCTTGGCAAGCTCAAATTTAATTGTGTACGGGAGCACAAACATTATTCACGTGCTCTTACGAAATTATAAGTAAGATGATGGCAAAACCTAGCTATGAAATTAGGAACAGAAACCTTCATACAAGCACTCGGAACCAGACATGCTCAAATAATATAGACAGACAAGCCAGCAAACAGCTAAACAGAGACAGAGAAAGATACAGACACAGAAACATACATCCAAAGTTCAAAGATGTAAACCAATTTCCAAGCGACCAGGCAAACCAACATTCCGGATTTTACTTGCATGTCGGGGAACAATTTACTTGGTTATGGGGCATACTCAATGTCGAACCAAGTCAATTCTCTTCGATACACAACCTAACATACGTACACTCGTATACATAAGTACACAAACATAACATTTAACATACCCACAAAGTACACAAACAGACCGACAAACAGACCGATCGACCTGAAATGTTATTAACCGTTGTATTTATCCATTGTCCGAGACTACAGGTAACACGTACCAGGTATGCATGACAGACCGTACACAGCATGATGACGTCATTATCAGGAAGTAGAATGGGGAATTGATGGCGTCAACGTGCCTCTTCCTCCGGCTGTCTCTTAACTCTTAATATATATACCTTATTACAGGAAATATCGCCTTCAGAAAAATGAGCCTACATGTCATTAAGCTACATGAAATTAAGCCCTTTTTTGAGGCTCTAGGGCTTAATTACATGTAAGCCTAATTTGATGCATTCTTAAATAAATGCAGCCAAATTATCATTGTGGAGTTATAAATTTCATGAGATAGAAATTTCAGCCTTGTATGCAAATAATTAAGACTTTATATGTTACGAATTAGAATTTTTGGGCCTTATTTATTCATTTGACACGGATAGTTTAAATTACTCTCCAATTACGAATTAACACAAATAATTAAAATTGGGAATTTTCAGAGACAATAATTACAGTACTACGAAAAAATAACCTATAGAATAAATTATCACAGCATCATGAGAATCTTATCAGGTACATCAAATAAATGATCGAATATGTTTCCACAAAACACCACATAATAGCTGATATAAATCATAACGGCCTTGGAAACATTGCATGCTATGTAAATTCAGGTATGAAGGTTTGAAGGAGTAACAAGGAGTGAGCAATTTAAGATGTGTCTCTTGCATTATTGATAGTCTTGACAATACCAGTGGCTTTCAATTCAAAGCTTAATCAATACTGAATAATAAATAATTGAAAAAAATCAATGTTTTCGAACTTATTATGTTCAAATTTGCTTAAATAATTAGTCCTCATGAAATTAAGAATACATGTCATTAAGGTGCATGAAATTAAGCCCTTTTTGAGACCTTAGGGCTTAATTATATGTAAACTTAATTTCCTGTAATAAGGTATACTATGGTATGTTCGGTATGTGGGCTGCATATTTCTCATTAACGTAACGACCGTGGGATCATGGGATGTTGAAACTTGATAGACTTGGCAGAGAGAGATCGATATATGATTTGTATGTCCTACGAGCTAAGTTCTGGATATATGCCATGTCACCATGTCATCAGTTTGTTATTGTAAATCATGATGATGACATCACTCTTTTAAGCATTGAGATCAGAAATCCGCACTTTTTTCTGGAGAATTCAATTCAGGACTCAAAGCCGAAAGAGTTGTTTTTATCCGAATCCCGGCTGACCATTGATGAGTTGACTCTATTTGTCAACTTCATACCGAGATATATTAGTCTGGTTCATCTTACTTTGCCGCTAAATGTACCGCAAATTCAGGATGGAATATTAAAATATCTTGTTCGGTTTTCTCAAGAACCCGATGCGTTCACAAGAACTCAAGAATTTTTGCTCGGAGAGTTAATTGATTGAAATGAGAAAAACGTTTTATATAAATACTGGAGTAGCAGGGTGTAGTTGAGTGTGCACTTCGTTGGCCACAAAGTTTCTCGGTTCAGGGCCCTTTATTATGTTATTCTGCACCAGAATCACCTAGGTACGCAATTTGTATCGCTACTATGGACCCTGTGGGGCCATTTTTGTAATCCCCCTCAGGCGCGTATGGTGAAAATTCATATCTCTGTCCAGGAAGGTCGTAGAGACTTCGTTTTTAGCTCAAACGAATCGCAATGACCATGTTTTTATGCAATTTTCATCGCGAATATGCTTTAAAATGGTCAGGAAAAAAGTTATGGACCAAAAACTGGTTTTTCAGTGTATCGCTAGCGAATTGCACATGTTGATTCCATATCTCGGTCCAGGAATGTCGTAGAGACTTCGTTTTGAGCTCAAACAAATCTCAATGACTATGTTTTTATACAATTTTCAATGTAAATATGCCTTAAAGTGCTCAGAAAAATATCTATGGGCCAAAAATTGGTTTTTCAGTGTAGCGCAAGCCATATATAATGCTGCGTATGAATGGCGATTTTGCATCTCAGTTCAGGAAAAACCTCCAGACACCATCTTAACCTTAACACAGGGTTGTTTAATGTTGATAAAGCAAAATTTTAAGCCAAATCCACTCAGGTACTGCAGTACGCAATTTTATTGTTGTTACGATCCCTGACCCTGTTTATCTATAATGCCTTATGTTGCTTACTGCCCAGTGAAAATTTGCCTCTTGGTCCAAGACAATTATAGAAAGTCGGTCTTTAGCTTGAAAACTGACATGGCCATGCTATTTATCTTCAATTTGGTTGCATTTGTAAGTATGTTATGCATAAAAGGACCCAGGGAAAAGTTATTTATATTAGTACTCATACTTTGAACCGGAACCACCTAGGTAGCTAGGTAAACCCTGCACTGTGTCCTTTTTTTTCTTAATTGCCCTTTGACATTTCTTAAGAGGTTAAGTATTACAGGAATAAATGAAATTCATATCTTGGACCAGAAAGATCCGAGGTAATACAGAAATAAACAATAATGTGATCTACCAAACAAGAAACTTCCTAAGGCCTCCTAGCTAGGATCACCTAGATATATAGTGTCTTCTTGCTAGTCCGTCACTTCGTCTGTGAAAGTTTCTTCTTACTCAGAATATTCATGAATTTACACTTGCTAGGTTTAACTATCGAGAACTAGCAATAAAAAGTATCAAGAAGATCTTAGAACAGTAGAACGAAATTCCTCGCTAGGATACGCAAGCTAGTTTTCCTGCTTGCTCTTCTAGGAATGTAGATAACTTCGTTTCTTGCACTTCAGAGGAATTTAGGCAATTATCAATCCGAATCAGCTAGGTAAACCCTGTGGGCCTCTTTTCTGATTTGAATCATTGATTAAGTACTAATTGCCCTTCGGGATGAGTGCAAACCATAGATTCATACTCTCATATAAGTGAAACTTTATACCTTGGACCAGAAAGACCAAGGTAATAAAAGGACTCGGCTCATATGCCAAGCAAGGAACATCCTACTCCTAGTTCTACATTTTTGTACTATAGCTAGGATCTCTAAGCTAGTGTTTTCTCGTTAGTTCTTCATTCATTGTATCTCCTGCTCTCCTATAATATCATGGATCCTTTAGCAAGTTCCTCTTTCCCATGAATTTCAACTTGCTAGGTTAAACTTTCGTGAAGAACTAGCACAAATGAGCAATGCTAGTATCGTAGTATAGAAGTAACTTCTTTGCTAGGATTTCCTACTATAGTATGTTCAAGCTGGTTCATCTCAAAAGTTTTTCCTAGTATTGCATTGAAATTTAAAGACAATATGAGCAAGGAGAAACTTGCTAGGTATGGGATCCATGATCTAGGGTAGCAGGAGGAACTTTGAAGGAAATACGAGCAACACTAGCCAGGATATCCTAGCGTGGATATCCTAGCTTGAAAGTTCCTGGCTTGGTACACGAGCCAAATGTTCATTACCTTGGAGTTGGTCAAAGATATGGATTTCCACTGATATGAGAGTATTCAGAGTATTTTATATAGTTTGCTAACAGATTGAATATTCATTCAATATTTGAGCTAAAAACCGAGTGTCTACGATCTCCCTGGACCAATATGCAAATTTTCCCTATTCAGTATAGCAACCATCAACATAAGCATTTATTTTTAATAAAGCAAATAAATCAATAAATCAAGTTTTAATCCCATTTTACTATTTAGGTAAGTAATGTAACTTACATCCAATGACAATATACATAATGTATTCATATCTGTAACAGGATATTGCAACTGAAGAAGTTTTCATGAGTGTTTTCAGAGAAGATACAGTACAGTACATGAGTGAATCTGATTAAGAATTTTGTCTTGTGAACAACCCTGTGTCGAGGTAAAATCGGTGTCAGAACTTGGTTTTTTCTGAACTGTCCACTGAGATGCAAAATTGAGAATTTCCATATACTTACATATGCTGTATTATATATGGCTTGCGCTACACTGAAAAACCAATTTCCGGCCCATAGATATATTTTGAGCACTTTAAGGCATATAATTTACATTGAAAATTGTATAAAAACATAGTCATTGCGATTTGTTTGAGCTCAAAACGAAGTCTCCACGACATTCCTGGACCGAGATATGGAATCAACATGTGCAATTTGCTAGCGATACACTAAAAAGCCAGTTTTTGATCCATAACTTTTTTCCTGAGCATTTCAAAGCATATTCGCGATGAAAATTGCATAAAAACATGGTCATTGCGATTCGCTTGAGCTAAAAACGAAGTCTCTACGACCTTCCTGGACAGAGATATGAATTCTCACCATACGCGCCTGAGGGGGATTACAAAAATGGCCCCACAGGGTCCATAGTAGCGATACAAATTGCGTACCTAGGTGATTCTGGTGCAGAATAACATAATAAAGGGCCCTGAACCGAGAAACTTTGTGGCCAACGAAGTGCACACTCAACTACACCCTGCTACTCCAGTAAAAGTGGTTGTACTTTTCTGGTGAAATACAAAATACAAATCAAACAAAATAGTTTAAAAGAAGTTTCAAATTTATTAATCTTATCTTATCTAAGATCAATAAATGAGTTTTCTTATCTATAATTTACTTTCATAAAGATCTTTTAGTGTGAGGAAGGAAAATGATTTAATATCCCGTTAAAACAAACTAAAACCGCATTTAACTCAGGGAACACATATAATGCGATACATCAATCCTGCTATAATGTACAGAATGCTACAATACACAGAATGTATATTGTACAAACTGTGTATTCTTTTACTCTTCACACAATCAACTCTTCAACATAGGAATATTCAATTCAAATACCTTATCTTTGGTGAATGTTACATATTTTTGGGAAAATATAACATAAAAGGCCGGACACAAAATGGTTTACTGTGACGCTGTTCTTGTGTGCCAGAGCCAGAGGCCATATGGCATCGATCACAGTCAACTCTGGCTCTCTCTTAATTGCAAAAGTGCAAATTTAAATGGAGAATATGCTGATTTGAACTTCGCTTAGAAATCCAAAGGATGGTCGCAATTATAAACTCAAAACTAATCTACTTTTGCTTGTTCCCATGACTTGCATCAACCAGTGAAAATCGCTGCTGAGTTCGGTTCATTTGGCATTTGGCAAGCCATTCAACCGATAGTGTTATAGTTCCAGGAGATTCCAATTATGCACGTGTCCTAACTATTGGCAGGAACTTGCTAAGGTGTGTCGCTGCATATATTTCGCAATATACTGAAAGCAGGGAATCCTCAGCTTATAACATGTGAAGCTCGATTAGTTCAGAATATTCTCAAGACTCAACAGTTATACCTCCCTTAAACTCTTTGTCTGTCATTATTGAACTGTCAAAACTCAGTGTCTTGTTGTATCAGACCATGGGTGAAAAGGAGACGAATCTATGTCATCATTTGAACATCCTAAACCGTATAATAATGATTAACGACATTGCTCGAAGCTGCTTACATTATATTCGAAGATATCATACAGAAATCAAAATGCTGTTGTTCTTACTATAGAGTCACTACAGACATACGAGTCTGATTTTACTGTCTTTCTACAATCACATACGCTCTGATCCCACGCTGAGCGTTTTAAGGTGTTATCTGATGATATATCCGTCGTGGACTTAAGAAATACAGAGCTTTATGACAGTCGTCGAGAGTGACTCCATTGTCAAAGATTATAATAGTGATCTGATGATGTTGTATCTTTGTATGTTGGGGTGTATTGGACACTAAACCTTTTCCTTGAACTATAAACTCGGAGTGTTCACACAAAATTTCTTCGCCAAATATATAAAAGTACATTTTCATACCCGACAAAGTTAACATTATATACAATACAAATTTTAAACAGGGTACATATACTTATACTTTTAATATAATTCTTACTCACGCCCTTATATGTTATACCAGCAATGCATTTAGCTGTAGACCAGCTATATATTCAAGTATTATATATAAGCTCTGCCTTACCACTCCCTCAAGAAAAATAAACCGTGCAAGATAAATAGGCAGCCAAAACATGACGTCATTATCATAGCTTAACGTAGTACTTTAATGACGCAGAACCGCATTCTCTTCGTTTCTATCTCTCTTGAGGGGTAGAATCTTGTACTATATATCACTTTTCTAATATATATAAATATATATACCTCCTACCCTGGTGTTATCTGTCAACAATCCCACTCTCACGCACTCTCTCTGTGAAGGAAACGTAGGAGGGGAGGGTGACGTCATTATCAGGGGTTAGAATGGGGCGTTGATGACGGGGGAAATGGTTTTGTGTTTGCGTGCGCGGAGCATGTAGACCTATCTCTTTTCTCTCAGTGCCCATAGTTCAAACAACAATAACAAATAATATAAAGTTCATGAATGTTACATGGATAATGGATATATGGATTGTGCAGCACAATTCTTGTTCATTATTTGGAATAATATTCATTATACATTGTAACAGTTTTATTGTTCTAACTGGTGTTAGACAGTTAGACCGTTATCTTAACAAATAACGATATTGTGTGTCATGTTAACATGAACAATTAATAATAATGTTGTGTTTAAATAGTTGGAAGAGAACGATTCGTTATTTTCTATAAGGGACGTAAGCAACCAAAGAAATAATATCCGCCTTTCACGTTTATTGGTTCTATTCATGATTCCGCTCCCTAAAGTGTTGGTAACTCTATCTTGGCTCCCATTTGGTATTCCCTCTCGGATGCCACCCCCAGCAAATAGAATATCTCCCACAGATCCCCTTAACTCGTCTCTCAAATCCTAAAGATCCCCTCACCTCCCCTCGAACCTCTAAAATCCCACAGATCCCCTCACCTTCCTTCTCAAATCCCACAGATCTCCTCACTTCCTCTCTTTTCACGAGGTTCTCCTGGAGAAGGACATCATTACGAAGTTCCACAAGGTTGTGTCCTCGGCCCCCTCCTCGGATAACTCAGCTACTTCCTACCACTGTTCCCGGGGACTGGTGTACCTGGGATGTACTGAAGTGAAGCTGTACGTCTTCGATCATAACCTTTCCGTGAGTACTGATTCTCTGTTTTATTTTTGTTATTTTTTTTGTTGAAAAACACTTTCAAGTCTCATGGTTATTTCATTACGGTTTTTAGGCTTCTTTCTGCATCAATCGAGAGAGTGACGTCATTATCATAGTTTAGAATGGTGAACTAATGACACCCCACCGCCTATCTTTAAAGTGCGGTCTGACACTCAGAAGGTCTGGCGTGCCCTAGCGTGCTCCACCTCTAATTGCTATCTGTGTGTACTTTGCGTGATGGTCATTGCCGTGTTGTTGCTCCTGTACTTTGTTGTAGCTCTGTTCCCTTAGGTGCATCATTTCTGATTTCGTAAGTTCGGACTTTTTGAGTTCGTACTATATGAGTTTCTGCTAATGCTTCCATTTTTAAGCCGCTTAAAAGCGTGAATGCTGGTCGCACTACTCAGTGGTCGCACTACTCAGTTGGTGTCAATGCGTATAGTACGTACTGGTGTCAATGCGTACTGGTGTCAATGCATTCTGATGTTTATGCGTACTGGTGTCAATGTTTACTCGTTTCAATATTTACTGGTGTCAATAATCTTTGGTTTATGCCTTATGGTGCGTACTGGTGTCAATGCCTTCTGATGTCTATGCGTACTGGTGTCAATGTATACTGGTGTCAATACTCACTGGTGTCAATAATCTTTGGTGTATGGTGCGAACTGGTGTCAATGCGTACTGGTGTCAATGCATACTGGTGTCAATGCATACTGGTGTCAATGCATACTGGTGTCATTGTGGCTGATGTTAACATTACATTTCTACACAAAAATTCTAAAATTAGCAGTAGTCTCATTCTTAAGAACCTCCCTACGCCCACTTTAATAAACTCAGTGACACACAACGGTGTGAGTTGCCTGTAATTCTCTCATAATATTCTCATTTCTCAACCTCTCTAGTTATTTGCCGCACAATCTGCCCCGCACACGCCTCTACATCATCAACACCCCATTCTAAACCCTGATAATGACGTCACTCTTAACCACTTGTTATTGGCAGCCGGGACATACTACACTACTTCTACTACAACTAATTTTCAGTTTATATTACAGTGATTTGATAGCACTCAACTCTGTTTTGTCATTGACGTGTATTATGTGTGTGTAGGTCATGCCTCAACAGTAGGCACTGGGTAGCTTAAAGTGATGGAATGATAATGTGGTTTGATCAATATGGTTCAACTTGGTGAATTGACGAAAACTTAAATTTTATCTTCCATTTAAGCACACTTTACGGAAAGAAGCATCAGGCATGGCGTCCAACTAATCTTGGTTAACAAATATGTGAAAAAATCGACATGAAGTCGTGTTCAACTCGTTCTAAATTTATTGGAAACGTCACCCCTGGGTTCTCTAATCAATCAAAATACCGTTCTGAGGAAGTGAAATATGTAACCTTAAATAGACCTACATATCGGAGTGTTTACTCATGTTGACAAAAACGGTTCTGACACACGCGCGTCTCCCTTTATCTTCAACCCTTTCTTTAATTCAAGACATGAGTGTGGGTTTTAAGGATTCCACAAAATGACAATGGCACGTGCCATGTCGTTCGCTCGCGCGTCAAAAAATGCAGGCGGTGTGACGTCATCTATTCACCATTTTAAGCCATGATAATGACGTCATTTTTGACCGGATTTTTTCCGCTCAAGTCCGACAATGGCACGTGCCGAGTCAGGACAGTGACCTTTGTTATGGTTTAGATTCTCTTTGCTGTAAACCCTTATAAAGTATTAAATTTATATACACCTTACCAGCAAAAGAAAGCTCGTAGGCTCTTTGACAAGTTATTTTATTATGTCAAAAGAGGCGATTCAACTTGACCAACTCACCACTTTGCTCTATGATAATGATTTCATCCCAACCTCGCCTGTTTTTATTTTCCAGCATTTTAACGTTCGTAGCACTCCATATTACGCACATATTATCAGTATATAAGTTAGCTTTTTCTTTGATAGAATATACTATATTTAACAGAGGTTCGTACCGCTCGCGTATATATTTCACGACATTTGTTTCGGATACATTTCACAGCTTTTTCATTGTCCTCCTAAGATTTCCTCGAACTCTCGTGTGTCTCGTTAAATGGTTGACAAGTACATTTGAAGTTACAGAAGTGTAATATGCGTGTGGCAAAAATATTGCCAAATATGGTCTTTTTCATGATTTTTGGGCGCATAAAGATAGAGAGATAGAGATAAACCTGGTCTTTAAATTTGCTTTTTTGTCCCTTTTGATCAGCAATTCTTTTGATCCCGAGTTATTTAAAGCACGTTATGAATTCCACACACACGTGTGTAAAATGTGTACTCAACGTTTTTCCGGCGCAGCTCTTTTTCCTCGTAATTATACGCTGCGTCCGCTGATTAGACAGTTGAGAGTGACGTCATTATTTGGGTATAAAATGGTGAATTGATGACGTCACATGGTCTACTGCACGTGCAGGGGATATAATTAGCGGTGCTATTAACCTGATTATGGGTCACGTCACTCCTATAAATAGTCCTCACAATGTCATAGTACTATTACCGTGAGGTGGTACTCGTGTCAGTAGTAATACTGAGGTAGGAGCAGATGATGACGTCATTATCATGTGGTAAAGTGGTGAGTTGATGGTGTAGTCAGCAGGTAGGATGGAGCTGGAATAGGCGCGTGTGGAATGGTTTGAATTTTAGTGCGCTTTTAAGATGACAAAGCTTGTAGCGAAAATGTGCTCTGGCAGAACAATGGGAATTCCTGGTTTTGAACGAATAGATGGTTGAGTAGAATAGAAATTTCCGTTTTGGCCGGAAAAATGATGCCGATTTCCGAGATTGCCAATTGTTGGAATAAATAACTGGTGTAACCTGATCTCCAAACTGCGTTGTCTACAATTTAGGTAAGCTCTACAGTCTACAATTTATTATTAATCTACCAAATTCTAAAGTTAAAAGACAACATCAAGTATCTAATTGTAGCAAAAAGCTCTTCCATAGTTTCAATTTTTCACTTCTGGTCGTTAGCCAACCTCAGTTCATAGCCAATTATCAGTGTATTCTTATGATGGAATTTTAAAAAATCATGGAAAAAGTTCGTCATTCAGATCCCAAACCTCATCCGACTGTCACACATTTTTACCGAAATTCCTCAAAATGATATAATTTCACGAATTGCATTAAAATAATCATAACATACCCAAAAGTACACAGATACCTTAGTACACTTAAGAACGGCGTCACTTAATTAGTGCGGTTTGGGAAAAACCGCACTAATTAAGTGTACAGTAATTAAGTGCACAGGAAATTAAGTGAACAATTTCGTGAATTTTGCGTTTTTCGAATTCGTTTTTATACATATTTCGGTTCTCAATACCATATCGATTATCGTTTTCGATCTCAAGTCATAAAAACCGCACTAATAAAGTGCGCCGATCTTAAAGTGCGCGCCAATTACGTGATGCCGTTCTTAGGTGTACTAAGGTAGTATACATATCTCTCCCCGTACATATAAATGCACACTCGTGTATATACATACATACTGCACGCCAAACACCACAAACAATCTACTGATCATGACGTCATTATCATGATAAATAATGATGAATTGGTTACGTATCCCCGCGTACATTTCCCCCATGACAGCTACTCGAGATGAAGTACACGACTTCAAACGGTCGCCGACCCGTCCGCTCTTTCGTTCATCACGTTTTTCACGGGTCCGTAAAACGCGTGCCCGTGGCTCACATACAACGTCAGTTGCGAACGGAAAATGAGCGATTTGTCGTCATCAATTTATCATTTTAATCCCAGATGATGACGTCATTCTGATATGTGAATATTTGTATGTGACAGGTTTTTAGATATTATATCTATTAGTTAATGTTTTCCTGGTTTTTCATGGTGATTAGCTAAATATACATGGTGGAATTAATAGGAAAAAGTAGGTAATGTTTGAGATTAGGGATGGACCGTTGGCAAAAGACATTGCTTTTATTTAAAATTTAAATTCTAATAAAATTCGTATTTTGTGGAATAAATAATATAATAATAAATAACGATAAAATTCTGAAGAATATTTTTCTCGGAATTCCTTGAACTTGATTATTTTCAATAATAAAATAATTAACAAAATATTTTGCGTTAGAAACTCGTATATATTATTTTATTTGCTGAAATTCATTTCGCATATCCGTGTCAATTTCGCGCCATTTATTTGTTGTGCTTCAACGAACTAAAATAGTCAGCTCAACGTCGATAGTTCCCCATTCCCCTCTATGATAATGAAGTCACTCTTATTAACTAACTCAACCGCCTACTAAAATTCCTATTATATGTTCTCGCTCGTTCTGCGCACTGAAAACAATTTGTTTACAATATATTATATATGTCGAATAAAAAGTCCGCTCTGAACTCCTTATTTATATTTATATATTCATGTTCTAAATTGCACGACTTTATAAGGTCGGAAATAGAACACTTGAAGTAATTGTCCGGGTCGTTTACATAAAATATATAATATATTAATGCTGCAAATATTTTGCCCTATTTAGGTCAAAAAAGCAAACCTGGCGGCAAGAGCTGTTATTTTTGTCAAATATGATAATTTATCCATTTTATAGCCCATTATAGACGTATGAAATGTCTCTTTAAAAATTTAGAGGAGATGAATTTGCTTCCTCTAGTTTTATTTCCTTCAATGGAAATCTTCGTTGGCATGGTACTGATCAGCAATTTAGACTGCAGAGTTCATGCGGCCAAGTTTGGTAGTTCAACTAGATTTTAGATCGCAAGTTCAATGCAAACCTACAAAGACAAACCAGCCCAAGCGTGTGCTAATAGAAAATACGAAGCCGTATGGAAGAATCAAATCATTGCCCATTTCACATACTTTTTAGCTATATCACCACTTTAACAAAACATAACCTTGTGTTTGATTTCAGGGTCAGGGCATTGAGGAGTGTCGTCTGTGGTCGTCCAGTGGTCGTGCGACTCAACCTAACACACAGGAGTACGACCATCCAGACAGTCACTACGTGCAGGCGGCTACTTTGGAGGATATCGTCGTTATCATGACCAGCGTGAGTTTAGAATTGTTTTTGTATGATTTTCCAAGTGGCTTTCCATGTTTTTCCCCTGTTTTTATTAATGTTTTTTTCAATGGCTTTTCAATTTTTCACAACATTGATGGATCACAAGTTGAGTTTAGCAGAATTCAGCCTTGTTAGAGGGAACTTGGCAATTTTCCATAATTATGTGCAGAAAAGTGGGGAAATAAATTAGTTCCATATCACGGTTTTAAATACTCTTTTAAGTAAGTGTGTTTTAGGTTATTTGGTAGTAGTATAACCATAGGCTGGTATGGCAGTCGTGTTACGTAGCGTCATATTACTATGATAGAATGATTGATACCCGCTGTTCTGCCACTTCCTTTCCTGAAATTTACTTAACTTGAGTTTTCGCTGAACTCTTCACAAAATTGACGCAACTTGAGGTTTTCCGCACTAAGGCATCATCGACTTTGTCAGCTCCAAGAGAAGTTGGCTATTCTCCATAATCCGGCAGGAAATACTCCTCTTGAAACGACTGGTTTAAAGAACACAGTGTGTGTGTATGTATGAACTGATAAATCTAATATATGTTCCGGGAGTAACTGTATGTGATATTTCATGAATCTCAAAGTGCGGTGGTTGTTCATTCGGGGTGGTCTGATTAAGGACTCGCTTAAAATGATCAAGCCAGATGATAATTAGAAAGATAAAACAAGTGTCTCATTTCAGAGGTATTTGGATTGTATAATGGGATGGCCTCTGGCTCAGCCGGATAAATTTGCAAAGATTCTGAATCAGATGATTTTTAAATACAAGATTTCTCAATTTTTTGGAAAATAATTTTTTAAGTTATTCCGCATACGTATGGTGTGACGCAGTCGTACGTATATAATATTTTCAAAAATGCAGTAAATCCTTGTATATACAGGGCCTTCGAAGGTTAAGTTCGTTATCATAATTATGCGTTTAACGTCACCAAGATAATCGTCATAAAACCCTTATCACCCAAAGTAATCATCTGCAATATATGCTAGCATTCTTCAGGCTAAAACATATTTTACATTTCATTTTTACCGGCCTGGAATTAATAATGTACAGCATGAAATGATTCAATTATATTTTGAACATTATATCGCTCGGGTATATTCCTCTCAAATTATTTTAGCTGAATGTTAAAAACTTCCTCACCCCATGCCACACCCCTTGGCAATAAAAGTCAATTATTTACGATATGAGCCGTTAAAAACCTCACTAATTCACATTGTACATTTTATTGACGTGTTCCGATTATCAAAGTTTCAAATATTCTCGATGGTCAATTTTTCAGCCATTTTCGGTTTATCACGCGGGCGGTTTATTTTTAGCGGTTGAGAAGAAATAACATCCGCTTTAAAGACCTCAAAAAACCTTCCTGTATGCTATTTTAGTCCAATCACCGCTGCCAAGTTTTTAAACACCTTCTTATCTGTCCACCAACACCTAAACTTAATTAGGAGGTGAACTTGTGCGCTGTGTTTTTATCTGTACATGCCACAGTACAGAAATTCTGCAATATGATCAACCATGTCAGTATTTTAGTGAACTTGGAAGGTTAATAAACAGGAGATCACGCTTTAATTTTCACATTCGATGAACATGAAGGGAATTACCGGTGTTGTTACTAATTGAGGCCTAAAAATTATATATTTTGGGAATCATCGGAGGATGCAATATTTTAGTGAATTTTGAAAGGTTTATAATGTAGTTTGACCACCCCCTCACCCTGTGGGTTAAGACTTGATGATGTGTTTCCGAAATCATTTTCAGACAAACCAGCTCTGAAAGAGTCAAAACTATTGAGGGCGGGTTACCGGGAAAGGAGAAAGTTTGTTTGATTCCAACTGTTATTGAAACAATAGTCAATAAATTACATAACATTCAAAGCGTTGCTCTCAGAACTTACTCCAAGAAATTATATTGATAGAATGAAATTCAGCAATGGTATTGTTGAATATTGGCGGTATATTGTTGAATTATTCTCTGAACACAATTAAACACCCCACGTACAACAGTCTAAAATGTTGAATTGACTGGAATATATAAACACCCACTACCAGGCATCCCACGCACGTGCTTGCTTGATCTACTGAAATGACCTTACATTGTCTGTGAATGCAGGTATATTTCGATCTACGGAAATGAACTTACAATGCTTTGGATTGTCTGTGAATGCATGCATATTTAGGATAGAAACATGGATATGATTGTGTGAAATCACAGCACTTCTGTACTGTGCTGGAATCGATTTGTAATTCAACCGCGTGTAGTCACACATACAAACACAGACACAGACACACACACAAACTCGGTGATCTGATAATGTACCAAAAATGCCATACATATAGAATTAACTGATCTGTACTGTGGTTTATAGATAAAAACTCGCCTAAAATGCTTCTCTCTCCTTCAGGACCCTACGCTGCTCTGGAACAACATTCCCTTCGGTTTCCTGACAAGACGAGCAGGGATACTGATGACGTCATGCAAGCCAATATCCGGGAGAACGAGATCATCAGATTCGTCCTGTCTCTCCATAAGACCTTCGCTGATACCATCGTGTTCTTCAGACTGCTCGTGCACAGATTCAGGTAATATTGTGATTATGATACGATTTCAATGATCTGAGTATAAAAAGAGTGGGTTCTGTGATTCTATACGAATTATGATTTTAAGATTTATCATTTGAACGACCTTGCGTGCTATGAACTGAAACACATTCTGTCACTGACAATATGTGCAATAATAATTTGTACATCAATTGCAATTTCAACATTCAAAACTCTCGTTAGTGTATTCACCAAACATGGTTTCTTGCTTTGGAAGCTAAAACATTTCACTGTACCCTTTCCAGATATTTTAAATTTCTATGTCAAAAACTCCTGATACTTTTTGTCATTTTTTCATTCTTTTAAGATGTAAAAATCCTGATTTTTTTCCTTCTTTTATCCCTGGAGCACACAATCCAACACGAGATCTATATATTATGCTTCTTGGAGCTAAAAGGTCGACATATAGAATATATTTCTACAAACCACTGGACAGTATTTAAAATGTAGTGCTGGAGAATTACTACCCAAGTGCCCACCCACAGTATACTCCTTCAGCTCATCTATAATTGGTGGCAGGCAATGACGTCATTATCACGAGTTAACATGGTGTTTTTCTGACGTATCACCGCCCACTATTTGTACGAAAATATCTTTATATCTACCTACACCACTCTACACACTCATATACCACATTGATGCCTCAATTAGTCGTTAGATCATCTCTTAAAATAAAGCGTACATACAAAGCGAATATATAGAGAGAGGGGGAAAGATCCTCCCTCGCTAGCCAGCAGCGGCGGAGTTGCTTTACGGCTGGTGAGGTACGAAATATAATTTACGAAAAATACAGACGGGATATACGTCATCGGTTTAGCATTTTAAAGTATGATGATGACGTCATTTTCAACTGTTTATAGTTTCTCGTGTAGCTCTGTGGTTCTAAAACCATCACGTCATGTTGAATTTACTTGAATGTGTGTGTCGGCCAATGGGGAGCCTTGGTTACATGTCACGTGATGTTTGGTAACTGACCAATCAGAGCTCAGACGTGACTGGAGCCACGTGATCTAAGTCACGTGACTGAAGTTTGTGGTTTAGCCTACGTGCTGATTGGTAGGGTTAAAAGCATGCTGGTTCTCAGGGCAGTTCTTTTTCTGAGGCCTGTTCCGGGTTAGGTGCACCTTGGATGCCATTATCGGTACTGGATCAGTCTAGATTACGTTGCAGACGTAAAACTTGAGAAAACTTCGTCAATCCAAGAAGAAAATGGTGCTTAGAAAATTCTTCGGTTATAAATTTTCTTCCTGAAACAGCTCAGTTTAGATTCTTGATTGAACCTTGACTCGAAAATGACTTGTGAGATCGAAGAAGCCTCATATCAGAGATCTCCCTTATTATTTGTTTGAATCATGCAAATACAGTCCGGCTCACTGATCATAAGACAATGACTTGCCAAAATCTCTACAATATTGCCAAACAATGACTAACCCAAACCACGCCCCTTCTTGATTAAAGTAAGCTGTGACTATATTTCAAACTATATTGTCTTAAACTTTTCAATATAATATATAATAAGTTTTGAACAAAGAATTATCTCAAAGGCATTGTCTATCTTTTGGGTGTGTCACAACACGCATATTTGACACAATATGTGCAATCTCCAAAGTTGCAGCTGCACGAAATATATTGCTGCATATTATATTTATTTTTTATGCTCAGAGTTGAAGCCCGAAAAATTTATATTAAACCCTACCCTAATTTCGCCATTTTAGGCTTGGTTTTTCTCGGGTTTCAGCCGTCATAATATTATATTATTTAGCTGCTGGAATATATTTATATTTCAGTTTAAATATAATAAATTGGAATATTGTGCAACATTGGGCAATGTGTGCTTGACTTCAGTTGAAAGGGAGTGATGAAGTAACACAGTAACATGTTTGTGGCAAAGTTTGTAGCTGACGCCAATTTCATACATGCTCCATTTTCATGAAAAACTTGTTGATTCTTGCACTCTGACGGTCTTATTCGTTTACAAAAAATTCAAGAGACGTTCACTTTTCCGTGGAATTTGATTTTCACAACTTGGTCCTAGATGCTGCATCATGACTATATATTAAAGACAAATTTCTCAGAATTTGATGAAATGGCTCTTGCACAACTAGTTTTACAGTGTGAGACAATATACGATAAACAAAGCCCTGCGTCTATAGTCAGCAATTGTGCGAGCGCAGTCTTGAGTGCTGAAGAAGGGCAGAAATACTCCCGTAGATAATGGGGGCTCTTAAAATTCTGAGTAATGTTCAAGCTCGTATTAAACGGTTTAATGATAAAACTTAAGTGTCGTAAATTCTGCTGAATGTGCTAAGTTTTCCAGTGAAAAAAGTTTTACATTCCAGCGGGTCACACCAAGTCTACTTTTTTGTCTGTAAACGAGTTTTCCAAGTATCGGAATAACATTCGATAGATAGTTTTGACACGTCAAAAAGTCACTTTTAAATTGTTAAAACTCAAAGCTTTTTTGAGCTATCTAAAGCCTTCTTTGATAGAGACATTCCCATCTTGATCTTTATAAAAACGACAGTTAAAAACGATAATTGAACCGTGATTGAATAATGAATTTGAAATACCCATTTTACTAAACCACAATTGTTTTCAGGAATCCTAGCGTGGTTCCCGCTAAGAAGTACAAACACGAGATCCCACCAGTTCACAGCAAAGTGTGTAACGTCCTCTGTATCTGGATGGAGGTGAGTTCAAGAGGAAACGTTTTTAATTTTCTTCCTCTTTTAGCCCTCAATTGCACCCTTTTTTCCTTCTTTTTCCTTCTTTTTCCTTCTTTTTTCCTTCTTTTTCTATCTTTTTTCTTTCTTTTTCTTATTTTTTTCAATTTCCACGGATACGCTGATTGATTTATCATTTACCATGCAGATTGAAACCATGTCGAATACGGCATATATTACTGATATCATCATAAATCCTCCTGCAAATATAATACACTTGCGATCAATATGATTACTATTATTAATGATGATGCCGATTATTATTTTGCCAATGTTTCGAGTAACGACTCATCATCGCCGATAATTTACCAATTTGACAATTTTGCCGATGGAAATTAATGCTCCGTGCTAGTGGTTTGCAGGCTGCTCGTGGCTCAGTTGTTTCCATTTTTAAGAGATCCACAGGTATTTTAGCCTGAGAAAAACCGCCTTAATAACGGTCAAATCTCCCTCAAATTGCCTTCCATCACGTATGAATTTCCTGAACTATTACGCTTTCCGCCCATCACCCTCGACCGTGATTGGTCAATCCTCCTGGAATAGTTAATTCTGATTGGTGGAAAGTTGCAACTGGTTCTGTGCAACTTTCAGTCCAACAATCGACGTGTTACTAATACTGTAATTGAAACCATTATACCAAAGAAACACAACATACGTGAGGAAGAGGCAGAGAGAGATTTTGTGTGTGTTTGTGTCTGTCTGTCTGTTTGTATGACCTGTGTTCGTTTGTACATCTGTTTGTGAAATGGTGAGTCACTGCGTGTGTTTGTCTGCCTGTACCTGTGCTTTTGATATCTGTTTGTGTGTGGTTGCGTGTGTTCGTATGCGTGTGTTTGCCTGTATCTGTGCTAGTGACATGTCTGTGTGTTTGTGTCTGTGTTTGTGTCTATGTCTGCCTGTATCTGTGTTTGTGACAAGTGTATTTTGTCTACATACATGTTATTGTAGGTTGAACTGTGCTGATTACACTCTTAAGTCAGTCTCCTCAATTTTAGGAAGTACTGGTTCATACCAAATTCATCATCATTCTCCTGAGATAGGCAGATAGCACTTCACGAAAAAGTCTATTTTGGACCATTTATCCAAGGCATTTGTTTCTACTCTTTTCTAGGAATTCGCACTGGCGCAGCATACTTTTCAATTTTTCATTAAAATATTAAAACTATCTTTTTCTTTTACTTTCAACTCAGAAAGTGTTGATGTTTCTAGATCTGTTCAGGTCACGTAGTAACGAAAGCTCCATCTCACTCAATCTCACGGATTCAACTCCAACCATGATCAACACCAAAATTAGCCTGGTGCATTGAAAGATAGCGCAAGGTGACAATTTGTTAGTTTTTCAGGAAAAATTTTGATCACGCGACAAAAACTCTTTATTTTCTCGTAGCTGAATTGATCAAAACTTTGAAAATTTCACCATTTCATATAGTCAAATTTCACCATTTCATATAGTAAATATTGAATTCACAACAATAGTCATCAATAATAATCATCATAAGATAGTTGTTATTCACACTTTGGATGATTTCATAGAAATTAGAACATCTGGGCTCTTGACCAACACCATCCTCTTTCCCAACACCATCTTTCACACAATGTGGTTATATAAAACGTCGCGCGCGAAAAATAGGCGATCATTTTCAACAATATTTGGCAGCGCGCACAATGATAATGACATCATCACGACCGCCTATTTATATTCAGAGCGTATGATATGTTTTGTGCGCCAAATGCAGCACATATTTCACAACAACCCCACCCTTCCCTGGTAATTGTGACGACATCAGCACCAATCATAGTAATATAATAGTTGATGGTAAATTATCTCTTTATTATGTGACGTCATCAGGCTATTGATCAGCGAGCCTTCTCCATGAATATTATTATATTTACTTACTTCTTTGTAATGAATTAATACATAATATCATTCGCAAAGTATCTTCACGATAAGATTGGTAGGTCTTTCAATATCTCTATGATACTGATCTAATACCTGCTTATTTTAACTTCAAACCACAGTACAGAATTGCTGACTTGCAATTGTGGGGGAGGGGAGCAATATGATTGTGCAGAAAAAAAGAGAAAGGGGGAACATGTAAACATAAGCCTGCATAAATTACGGCCCAGCAGGCAGGACATTGTAAAGATGATATAGATGAATAAGATGATAGAGTTGATAGTAGATGAAAAAGATAATTATAGTTCGGTGTTATAAAAGGGTAAATATGAGAAGATAAAGATCATAATATGTCGTTTCATAATAACCCGCCCTCTTTGCACTTTGCAAGTTTTGCAACACCTCTGCAGCTGCTCCTTCATAATATATAAATATATCATGACTGTAGTAACATATAATTACATCTCTAGTGATACTCTTTATAAACCATTTATGTACCTAGGAGAGGCGTTTAAACGTCACCAATTCAGCACTTTAAACAATGATAATGACGTCACCTTCATAAAGTATGTGTTATTATGGTGTGTATAGAGAGATGCTTTGCAAGGGTCTGCATTCGATGCACAGTTGCTAAATAAACTCCATCTTCCAACCGTGGTGTATTAGGTATATATAGAGCTATTGTTAGGGTGCTGATTAACAAAAGGTTGTGAGAATGACGTCATAATCGGGGAGTGTGTTGTGTAATTGGTTTATTGAGTGCGAAAATAGAACCACCTTATTCTGATAACGAACGTAAATTACGGTTTTTGCTCGGAATTAATAGTTTAAATGATTACTAAGGTGCACAACAATGGTAAATTGGAATTTTCAGGGCATTTCCTTCTCAATTATCACCTTCATTTTCGAAGATCAATTAGGATTTTCAGAGTTCGGCTGCACATTGCAGAACTAAGTAACCTCTATTTCCATGCGGGTTGCAACATCAAAATAATCCATTAAATATAATACCTAACGTAGTGGGTATCCCATAAAATGCCCAAAGAGTGGGTTTTGTAATATCATGAGACTCTCGACTATAATATGTAGATTGTAACCGATGATTATAACTTGGGCCTAAACGATCGGTAAAATTGGGCTCGGGTCATAGGAGCGGATTTCTTCGGGATTCCTACGGGAGTAGAACTCTCGCGTAGCTCGAATGACCCTAGACATATTATATTATGACGAGTTCCTCGATATGCAACAATATATCAAACCACCTAAGTATGTTACTGTTATCTTACACATGGTAAATGTGTCCAATAGTAATAACACCACTGCTGCAAACCTAACAAATCATAAACTTTTTAAATTATACCCGGCATAATAATAATTTCATCATAATATATTATGTTGTATCGACTATCGTATATAAAATCTGTAATAGCATACACTCAGTTTTTTTAATAAGAAACTGTCTATAAGAAACTTAGCCTAGGATTTCCGAAAATTTAAGAAACTTAGCCTAGAATTTCGGAAAAATTAAGAAACTTAAACGATTTACAATTAAGAAATTAAGAAACTTAGCCTAGAATTTTGAAATTTGTGTATAAAATCATATTGAAATTCTTTTAACATGAAACGTCTGCGCCCCCAGACCCCACTTTTTTGATTGTGAACATTTCGAAACTAGGTAATCAAGTACTTCCATTGGACTTTTATTACCAAGCACAAACAGAAATTTAGAAATTGTTGTTGAGACAGGACACTATTACAGTTCCATATCTATTTCCAAAAGTTCCAAGCATTAAGCTCGGCTAGGTAAATCTTTATAGGATTTAGATATTATCTAAATTTTAAAATTCATGAACTTTTTGGAAGAACATTTGATGAAGATCCCTGAACATTGCAGTTGCAAAATCTTTTAAGATAGGTAGCACATGCTTAAAAGTGTATAATTCTAAAAATATCAGAAAGTTAGATTTTAATCCTCAACTACAGTCTACAAAGTAGGTTCCTATATTGGAAATTTGGTAAACATTTTGCTGTACGGTATGTCGGTATGTAGAATTAAGAAACCGATTAAGAAACTTTTAGGCTCAAAATCGTGAAAAAATAAGAAACTTGTAGCCTAGGTTTTCAATAAGTTTCTTATAAAAAAAACTGAGTGTATCCGTAAATCGTAATAATTATGTATGTTGTTTCCATAATATAAATCAACCTGTGTTTAATAAACTGGTGTGTTTACTGTTTAGTGGTAGATGTGAGTTGTTTCTCTGAATTAACCCCTCGCTTCTTTTCCCTGAATCGTAACTCATTATATATGCACATATTTTACATAAATTACTACTGCTTTTGTTGAGATATGTACATGTTACAGGACATGAACCCCGTCATTCGTTGTAAAATAACTGATTAACTACACGTTTGTTTTGGATTTATTTCAAACACAAGGAAATATCTTTATTTTCTTTCCCTCTATAAAACCTGCTTATCTCCAGGAGTTTTCCGTGGCATTTTATCGAGGACCCAGCCATGTTTGCAGAGTTGGAGGAGTTTGTTGTGGGTCTGGAGGACTACGGGCCTATCTACTACGATCTCAGAGATCAGGTGAGATAACTATCTCCGGAATCTGAGTGAGATGTCCTCGGAATCTGAAATATCTTCTGAATCCGGAACAAATTGCTTTTCATAAAGATATCGAAATAGGTGAAAACTAAAAGATCGTATCACCGGAATATCGCCAGACCCCTGGAAAATTTATCAGTTTTTAAAGACTGATAACCAATCCGCAGCGAATATTGGTAGACCGTTGGTATTTGGTAATAAGCTTTGAAGATCATTACTTAAAGTTCAAACGGGAATCGGCAGGAATCAACGGCAGGAATCAAATTATGAAAGATTTAGAAATATACCGGAAACTAATAACAGGATATATTTTTATCCGAAAGTTTATCCTAAAAGCAGAATAAAATAAATTGTGATATGGCTTCAAAGCTGAAAATCTATTCGGTTCCAACTTCCGTAAAATATGTTTAATATTGAATGTAATCTAAGATGTAGTTATCATCCATCTGTCACTATGTGACTGTATGAGTTAAGAAAATAGGGGGTATTTGATACGAGACTCACAGTCTCGACTCGTCAAATGATGACCCAATTATATATAACTTCTGCCACCCAGGACGATTCCCATGAAATTTAGCTAAATATATATTCATTTCAATCGATCAAATTAAATAGGTAAAATTCCATATATTGTTTTGTGAACACATTTAAATACCTAAACTTTGTAATCATATGATATTTGCAGTCACATATAATTTAAACTTATAAACACAGTGATTTAAGAGAGATTAAAGTCGTCGTGGGGTGCTATAATGTCGTGTGCACATAATCTCTGACGTGCGCGAACCATAGGCAGTTGATAGTGACGTCATTATCATGGTTTAGCATGGTGTTTTAGTGACATCAAATTGTAGATTATAGTTGTGAGGGACGCTTAAGTCTTCCTGTTTCCCAGCCTCCCTCGAAGTTTTGTGACGTCACAGTTAGAATGTGACCTCACAGACTAATATCTCTCTCTGGACAAGAGAGAGGAAGCACTATAGTCTGAATTATTGGCAATATAAACACATACATACACAAGGCAATGGATAATATAAACCTACTCAGGGTTGTCTATTTTAAAGATTTTAAAATATTTTAAGTTTTTAATTTAAGATAAAAAATAAATTTTTTCCTATAATGGATAATCAGTGGAAAAGTACATAATACGATTTTCCAATCCACCACTCACTAATTTCCGACTACTTTCTCCTAAAAGTTACCTGATCATTTCCGCAGATCGCAGTGAAGTGCCACACAGTTCACATCCAAGACTACGGGCATACCCTGGACAAGATTACCCACCTCGACCACTACAAACACTGCAAAGCTTCTCTCATGAACGAGGTATGTGGGTTGAGATTATTAGATTTGAGACCAACTTCAATGAAATTGATAGATTTTATGCTAGTTTTGGGGAAATTTTTGACACCTTCTTGTGATATTATTCTCTCACCTTCAACAAGGTGATAGAATTTCCCCAAAAGTGATTGTAAAGTAGATGCTTTTAAACGGATGAATTTATCAGGACTCAGGTCATAACTGACTTGTGACTGTGTCTCCTGAAAACCAACTGCTTAATTACTTTACTGCAGTTTAATTCAAGAGGTTGAAGTTTAAACGAAATAACTGATACGAGAGAATTTTATTCAGAAGCTTTCGAAAATCTTGTGATTATCGTCGTCAGCTGTTCAACGTTTTCCTCTCCCCTCCAGGAGTTCAATGACGACGATAATCACATGATAATCCCATGATTTTCGAAAGCTTCTGATAACAATTCTCTCGTATCAGTTATTTCGTTCAAACTTCAACCCTTGAATGCAGTTCAACTTTTCCCCTCCCAGGAGTTCCCACTCTCGGTTAACGCAGTGTCGTGGTTGTGTGCTTTACGGGGTGTATGTGAGAAGGTGCACAGTTCCCACCAACCTCAACAAGGATTCATCAGGTAATTATTCCTTATTTGGGCATGGTACGACTCTCAATTTGTCGGGAAAATATCAAGATGCTTTGAGTTGAGCAGAATATTCGGTATTCGTTTGGTCGTTAAACAGTTGAATATTTCATTTTGTGCAATGAATATTTCTGGTTAATCATTCCCCTTAAAAGCAGCACATCATTACGGACTATTCATGTATCCGTGCAAATTTAGAGGCATATTTATCACTCCTCAGTTATCAACTACTCCCAGATCATGTATTAAATATTCCGAATTCCAAACATCCTTCATGCAGATACTATAAATTCCAACATACCATTGTGCTAGCTCTATCTTTATAGTTGATCATCTCTCTCTCAGAGCTCATTGATCTTCGTCCAACGATCCTTCGCAATATTTCCTCGTTTTCAATGTACAACATACCACGCATTCCACTCTACATACTGTACAACTCAGTGACAATGGTTCACATGAGAAGTTTAGGCGTTTGAGAATGGATTTTAGGCAGTTTCAAGTGACGTCATTATCATAGTTTAACCTGTTCAAAAGAAGACGTTGAAGAGAATATGTTTCTCGTGTGAAGTTTAAATCCTGCCGGTTTTATTTCAGTGACTACTGACCACTGTGTAAAATAACTGCTCAGGAATGCTGGAAATAATATATTTCTGTGTTACTGTGGCTGCTTTATTATATTTTAGATACTGACTTCATCCCTATCAATGACAATGAAATGAAGGATTTCTAAGGATTGTCTAGAATGGTTTAGAAAAAAAATCACGAAAATTGAGTTTCACAAAGTTTAAGAAGTTCTTTTTTATTTTCAATATAGTCTGAAAAACCAGTACACTTTGCCAACAGTATCGATTGTTCTGGCTGTGATACAGTGCTTGCCATGTAAAGAACAAACCATATTATCACTATGTTTCATCATCGTGTTCTCTTGAGAATTCTATCAATTCCGAAATTACCATTCATATTATCAGTCAAACAGTTCTTTGAGAATGACGTAATTATTAAGGTTTAAAGTGCTGAATTGAAGGTGTGAAATGGGCAGTTTTTTGCACGCAACCTTTCTATTTATTACATGAAACAATGATCATCTGAGAGAAAAAAGTGTGCACTGGATCTCAAATATAATCCATGATTTTGTAAACATCAAGCAGTCACAAATAACACATAATATATACATATATATCGTTGGCAACATGCAATCCATCTAACGGCAATTGAGACTGCGCTCTCACAAATCCATGGTAGAATCCCATCAGTTCACCACTCTAATCCCTGATAATGACGTCACTATTAACCGCCTATAGCTGTAGTCTAGGGGAGGAGCAGGTAACATAATATGTTGTTATTTACGGTGTGTGTCCGAGAGAGCGATGGCATAACTACAAAACCAGTGGCTGATTATAAACTTATTAATTAATAATAATAAAATAGTTATATTCTTAATGTGTGGATTTAATAATGGTGCTGGCTTTAAAGTTAATCAGATCGTTGGCCAAATAATACAGGGTGTATTTATTTTACTTCTACTCAGCGTTTATTATTGGGAAGGTAGACAACACTCGTTTTGAGAGGCTCCCCACGTTTTCTATGCTGTATTTTTCAGGAAAATGATATGAAACCGAACATTTTGAGGCGTGGGTAAAGCAACTTTCGTTTTTGAAACCAAATTCCGGCTCCCGCTAGGGGTTTTTTTTTTTTAAAAAAAAAAAATTTTTTTGGGGTTTTTTAATAAAAAAAAAAAAAAATTATAAAAAATTTTGAAGCGTGTTTCAGGCACCATTTTTGAAATTTACCATAATCAAACATAAATCATTCAATGTCTTAAATTGTCTTTCATCGTCACTGCATTCGTTAACGACCCCAAAATCCCTTCAAAACGTCACTTATTTACAATCGTAATCCCAGGTCGTTCCCCCTTATTTATCCCGAAATTCTGAACTTCAAGGAGCGTGAGTTGACATCCCGGATAAAATCCCTGATCCCGCCCTCCTACCAATCCCATCCCGACGTGGTGACGTTTACTAAGAACCTCTTCGAGAACTTGTCTACCATGAGTCTGACAGATAGGGAGTGGCAACACATGTTTGTCGAGGCTTACTTCAGGTGGGGAAATAATCGATGAATTTTCATAAGACTATCACACGATTTTCGACAACTTGTGAATAAGAAATTTGATCTTTTATATTCTTGGGGGAGGGATCTATGGGGCGGGGATTTTGATTTCTGTATCTTGTGTCCAAAGCTTAACATGTTCTTCCTTCCCCAGTCACCCGCTGTACAACACTGAGTTATTCTACGACATCTATCTTCAAGATGATCCGTATCAGCTGCATCAGAACGGCAAAACGCCGGTTATAGTGGGGGTTAACGCTCATCACTTTGTGGTGGTTAACAGGCTCACCAACGAGATAATAGGTTAGTGGCAGGCTCACTAACGAGATAATAGGTTAGTGGCAGGCTCACTAACGAGATAATAGGTTAGTGATGCTAATTAACGGGTTGGATTGTATGAGTAGGTAATTCGTTAGTGGTGTACTCCCAGTCTTTTTCTATTTTCATTTTCGTGAAAGAAAGAATATCATTTTCATTCTATAGTTAAGACTTCATCTATGAAATCTTGAAGAACATGCATGGCCATTTCATACCCCTAATTTCAGGACATCACCTGCTAACAAGCCTACAAAAGCCTATCCAGTGGTTTACTAAGCCTCTTGATAACGTTCTCAGTGTTTCCATGGAACAGGAATACCGGCTAGTTGGACAAAATCCCGGGTAATTATTTCAAATTGTTGTGATGCAAGTGTATCAATTGTGAATCAAGTGATTCAAGTTTTAAATCAAGGTATTCATTTGTGATTTCAATTGTGTTCCACGAAATCTAGGTTAACTATCACAGATAGAAATGATATTGATTGATTTATACTAGAGATAGAAATGTTATTATCAAATTCATATAAAACATTCAAGTTCCGATTCACGCTGAATCATTATTTCAATATTGAATGGGCCGGAATCAATAAGTTACTTTGTAAATGATAAATCGATGATAATTATAGATCTGCATAAAGAGATCCATATGATCGTTTTGATCTATAACACGGGAGATATTGTTCTTTGAGACACCTTTGAAGATGATAATAGTCGTCAACCACTGTATTAAAATAGTCATAAAATTAGTTAACAATAACTGGAACCCGCAAAGTGTGTCAAAGTGATATCAGAGATTTAGGGAAGTTAATCGATCTCTTTGAGCTATGAACTTATGAAAATTTCTTTGAATTTGATGATAGCACAAAGCCTCATTATCTAAATATAATTCGTAAATTATCGGCTCATTGGTCTTGACACAGCTTTTAAAAGTTTTATTACTTATCTATCAAATAGTGATAATTGTGACAATTAAAAATTTTGTTGTTGAAGTATTTGGATCACGACACTTTAATAACTGAATCAAATATTTGTATGAAATATTGAAAATTATAATATCTCATTATCATAAAACGTTAAGATGTTCTTCTATATTTAAATATCATTAAACCGAATTCCTCCCTCGGTATTTTGTCATTTGTCTATTCAGCGAGGCTGCCAATGATGCCCGGCGAAGGATCATTCATATATTATTTAAAAGTTGGCATCGGTGTATGTTTGTTATGTGGATTATATGAGGAAGCGCTGGTATTATAATAAGACGTTTGAGAAATTATGTATTAGGATATTTTTCAAACAATGGCCGCGATAAAGCAGTAAGGGTTCAAAATGGATAGCTAGAAATTTCTTAAATTTGTAATTCTCATTATTTACCTGTACCACAATTTTTGGCACTAAAATCATACCTATAGCATGAGTCTGTTAGTTAATCGTCTATAAACCTATGCTTCTCTAAGTGACAGGCAAGATATCAAATTTGAATTGTCGTAATCAATAAAACATTTGTTTGATTGATTGAAAGCACCAGTTTCATTGAGCCAACTATTTTGATATGCTCATGTTTATTGATAAGCGACTGTCAACATGAACTACAACTTTCAACCACTCGATATTGTATTTCCACTTCTGATATACCATAAATCACAGCTTAGCTATCATGAACTCGTATTATAAAATTACGGAGCGTCTCGGAATTAATCTACTGATTCCTTAGCCCTTTTAGTGCAACGCAAAGTCAATTCTTCTTCTAGTTCCCTATTGCTTCAGCAGTTGTCTTAAGTTGGAAGCTTTTTAGCAATTTCCTCCTTATAAATCAGGGACATTGTATGAACACAACAATCGTATGCTCTAACAATGTCTAACCATGTCCTACAAATCCCAGGGACATTGAAGTGCTCGCCACGCTCATGGTTCAGAACATGGGTGGTAAGATTGAGTTGGTGGACACCACGTTTTACCTGGATGACGAGGATTCCATAGAGTCGGATCGGATGATCGTGTCAAATAACAGACATTCCTGGCACGCTAACACGTGGGTTTTGTGTGTTTGTATCGGTCAAGTGTGTTTATTAAGAATTAATTTTTGTTTGGTTGGTTGGTTGGTTTGTCCGTCTGATCGCCATTTTCGATAAATAAGTTAGAATTCATCTGTGCCTTCTCGCTCGTTTGGTACTTTAAATATTCAGCTTTGGATTTCAAGTACCTGACAGGCAGTTATAAGCCTTCTCTGCAGCTCACTTGATAACCTAAAGCTCACACCCCCTCACACACCTTTATACGCTGATTCCTTGCTTGCTGCAAGCATGCAAATTCAATTTTCATGTTGAAGTATATGAAACGTAAGGCCTATAAATAAAGAAGTAATTATTTTATCTAAATTCAATAAAAATAACGGAATATGGTGCTCTGAAGTCTTAGTATTTTTCCATTATTTTGGCCTTCATTTAGACTTCAACCCGTTTAACTTATTTTCTGTCATCATTTTAGACCCGTTTAATTATGTGTCTGCCATTTCAAGTTGTCACAACGCCAATCTGTCTAAAACTTGTCATTAAAACTTCAACTAGGCCATGAACTGAGAATTTCTAAAACCGCTTTTCTTTCATAATCATGGCCGGACGATACTTTAACTTGACGAAAATAGATTGATTCTCTTTTTAATGCTTAAAGCAGGAACAAAGTACTAATTTCCCTTAATGCATGTTCATAAAGTATTCATTTCTCCTCCAAAACAGAGGGGAATAAATTACTAATTTCTTCTCAACGCAGGAACACTAATTCCTCCCCCACCCCCAGGAATAAGAACGGGTACACCCAACTGTCTGGGATGTGTCCCCCTACCACGCCCTGTATGAACAGTGTTATCGATATCACTCAGGTATTGCTTTATGTGATTTTATGATACCTCCCATGCGTGAGTATATATAGGTGTCGTAACGTCAGAAACGTACCATTTTGAGCTATGATAGTGAGGTCATGACAACTGTTTGTTTATATGCGCCGTATTTATTTTAATGAGTTTTGAACAAAACTAGAAATATATGGCATACCTTGATTTTACGAGATGTTCATCCCAGGAATTGTGTTAAGCCAATATATTATTTTCTGTGAAATACTTCTGGGAATTTAGAAGACAGGGGAGACGACAATGATTATATTTTGACAAATATAAGCATTAAGTTCGTCAGCTTCAAATATTATTGCTACAGTCAATGATTTTAACGGCTATTCTTGGAGAATTTCTTCAAATTCTTGTGAAACTCTGGTGGCGACCGGCGTATTGACATAGCCGTAGAATCCCAAAATCATTATGACATCGACAAATCTGTGCTCGAGTTTTCAGTCAACCGCACCCCGATTGGTCAATATCAAATGGACCTGTTGGTCAGCTGATTCTTATAAAACTAACTCCTTCAATCCCTCCCACTCAGATGCAAGACGATGGTGGTCAGGATGAGAGTGTATTGTCGTCTGCCAGATCCAGACTATCCTTAAACCTACCCTTCCTGGGGAACCAGCCTTACCAGTGAGTGGAGATTTGAGATTGTGTTAGGTTTAAGGGTCCATGAGAACATTGGATATTTGAATTTTGTATGTTCCACTGCCCAGCTAGATTGATCAGCTGAAGTTATGCTCTCCATTCATCAATGAATTTTGCAAGAAAAAATATTCTGAATGTCACAAAAGTTCCTCCTTTCCTCACCGCTGACCCCCCAGGAATCCCACCAGGAAACTACGGCGAGTTCACACCACCAACGACGTGACCATGACAGAAACCCTGAAGTTGGTGGAGGCTGAACGCCGGACCTCGCTGACAGAACGACTGCGGAGTTTTAGTAACAGCATGGCGAGTAGACTGGATAAGCTGGGGAGTTCGCGGACTGATGATACCAGTGATGAGGTGAGAGGGAGTTTTGTTTGGTGGAAGAAGTGTGGATTTTATACTTTAGTGGTGTTTTTTGATGAGAATAATCACCGAATAAGAACCAGATAAAAGTTCGTTTCGGGGTTTACCATCCTATTTCAATTTTAAAACATTCAATTCGATTGAATTTTTAATGAAATATCGCTCATTTTAAATTTTAACATGATGCGAAATCAATGCATTCATGACTGTACCTGATGCATACGCACATAAAATAAGATTAAACTCCTTATCAAGGCCAAGACCATATGATGTGACAACATGAGGCCCTGATAAGCGAATCATATGTTATTTTTATGCAAATTTAGGGTTGACATTTGAGCGTTTCTTTATAATGAGTTAATTAAGTAATTACCAAACCGAAAATCATCTGATGTTTATCACATTTTCTCCAATTTTATAATCAACGATAAATTTCCAAAGTGATCAAAATGCAACCTTTGTCTCTGCTTGCATATTTTATTTGATTAAAATAATACTTTACGTAACACAACCGTGATAGGACCTTGAAATTAAATAATTGTCTAATTCTTCGTATTACTATGTTTAATTAATGAAATCATGAGATGTGTTCATGTCAGAATAACTGTGGCAGAATGACGTGTTTCTTGAATTTCTGGGCTGAGAGGAGAATAGTTTGAATTTGCTTAATCAGGAAGTCACTAAATACTTCCTGAAGGCATGTAGGTGGCATTTGCAATGGTATTTCGCCATTTTAAAGTGGTATTTCTGCTGGCATTTTTAACTTTTCAGGTGACATTTCCGCAAGTCGACCTTATTAAAAACAAGTGCTATTGACGTTCCTTAAAAATTATGACTGATGAGTGAGCGGCAGCGCATAAATAATATTCTATCCCTTCACCTAATCTCCTCAATCCTCATCTCATCTCACCTCTCCTCCAACTTCGCTGCCCCTTCATCTTATCTTACCCTCCGTCCTCCCCTCGCCCTTAACCTCTCCTCTGCCCCTTACCTCATCTCCTCTCATTTCCTCTCATCTCACTCCTCTCTTTCCCTCAGTCGGACCAGCTCCTCCCCAAAGTTATTCCGCACGACTCCCTGATAGGACCTCCTCGAGCTCCCAGCAAGAGATCCATGAAGCGGTCCCCGAGGATATCTCCCAAGTCTTCCTGGGAAAGGGGCGTGGTCAAGATAGACCCTGAGACAGCGCAGGAGACAGTGATCATCTTTCTATTATAGATTTTAAGTGTGATAAACATTGAAAAAGACATCTTGTACAGACTCAGATTCATACTAGTCTTTCTTCACCATCATTCCTGCTAACTACAAAAGTACAAACACAAAATTCTACATACAAACACAAACTTTTCTCTACGGATGTTTGTATTCACCACACAAACACTCCTCCTACACTCCTCCTACCTACCTACTAGCAGACAGTACACAACTCCCATTCTACTAGCACACTCAAACCCACCTCCCACTCTCTCTCTTTCCGCGTTGTCTAGTCCAATACTTCCGTAGTAGCGAGGAGATTACACAGTACTGAGCTGAGCTGCATAACGTCATACTACACTCACTATATAGACCAACTCAGGATATGTTGTGTGATGTCATCAGTGTGAGATGTTAAATCATGGTAATGACGTATCTCCTAGCATCCTATACTTGGTATCGTGCCAGTTTATATAGTTTAATATAAGTTATGATCTTTCTTCTCTCTTTCTCTTTATTAGCCCACAAGAGAATTCATGGGCGGTTATAAAATGACGTCATTATCATAGCGCAATGTTGTGAGTTAATGACGTATTGAACCGCCTATTTTCCAGGGTTAGATACCCACGAGGGGTGTATTGCACTTATTGTGTACTTTGGAGGGTAGCCAACTTAATTAACATACACATTACACTACTACTATACTATATGGCGCGCAGGGTTGTGTGTGAATGTAGGCAGTTGTGACATCACTTTATAGTACGTTAATCCGTGATAATGATGTCATGATCGTTGGTATATAACATTGAATCTGAGAACCACAATAAAGTTTGAGATTACATCATTCCTTCTATTCGTCTCAGTACAGTTTACACGCAGTCACGAGATTCTGAGATCGCAGCCAAATCCCTCAACATTTCAAATAACCCTCACGTACAGCATAATATGACGCACATCTACGCACATTTAAGTCAGCATTGATCTATTGAGCTATAAATTCAACTCATAATTGTAAGATTTTTCAATGTTTTATCCGGAAAAATTCTTGAAATTCAACTCGCTATTCGGCCTTCCCAAGGATAATTGTCTCAGCCGCAAAAATGTTTGCACCGAATTTTGTCAAAGTTAATTTTACGGAAAAGGTGTTGTGGCTGTAAATATGTAGTTATATGCAACATATGCGGCTTAGCTTTGAGGCCTAGAGTCCAGACCCCAGGTGCTAAGAATTAGATGTGGTTTAGAGTCATCAACTTACTACTTCGAGCTATGATAATGACGTCATCTTATCTGTCTATTTCTCTGTTTTTCCAAATCACGCCACAGTTAGGTTTCAATCGGTTCTGTAGCATACTTGTTAAAAATATTTACATCTGGGTCTAGCATGGAATATAATGCAATTATATGGCCTTTTTCTCTGGATCTGAAACATTTTTGTGGCTGTTGATAGTTTCAGGTGGAGCCACGCGTTCCTAGAATGCCGTCTTATTCGCAGAATTCTCATTAAGATTTAAATGGACCTTCTTTAATGAATTTCAGTTGAATGCAAACTGTTGGCATACATAACACAAACATCTAACCTCCCAGCATACATATATGAACATAAATCATCAAAACCAAGATATAGGCAAAAAGTAGGCGGCGACGCCCGACGGAGAAGTCGATGACCGATAAATCTGAACCAACTCATTATTTCATTGTATCTAAACCTACTCTGGACCCTCTTATTCCCCCTCAGGAGACAGTGATTATCACTGAGAAGTACAACGTCCTCTACCAACTGAAGACTTCAGGAGCTAGCACCCCCTCTACTCCTCCCGATCATCTGACCCATGTCAGAGTCAGGAATACGAGTAGTTACAGGAATATCGATACGGCTGCTTTCACCAAGCTACTTGCTCAGGTTCTTGTCTACTTTACTTGTCTGATTTTGTTTTTGTTTGTTCTGTATATTGTTTGTTTGTTTTCGTCGATTCCTTCAACCCAAATCGTTGATCTCCTGCCCCTTTGTGTTTTCACCCCTTCATGCTATTTCTTTATCTCTATTTTCTTCCATTATTCTCATCTCCCCAACCTTCCTTCCTGTGATGGTCCCCTCAACCCCTCCCCTCCTCAGAGCATGGAGATGTTGGAAGACAGGAAGCGAGCTAACCGTCGAGGCAGCTACGAGTCCGGGCCCTTTACCCGAGCACAGAGCATGTGTAGTGCCAGTAGTGGGAGTACGTGTAAACCTCGAGTACACAGACCTCTGTCAAGGTCAAAGACCTTCTCTCATACCTTCGATAAGCTGGTCGCTTCCAACCACTCTCACGCGGTACGTTTTTTAAAGAAATATCAGTTAAGGGTTCGGTTTAGGGTTCAAATTTGATATTTATAAATCAAAATTTTCCATAAAAAATCGGTATCTTTAGACTATTTTCTCGGACATTTTTAAATTGAGTAGATTTGCTATCCCGGCTGTGTGGTATCCCACGTACGGCTGTGTATCGTACGTGGGATACAGCTCGAGATATGGAAATAATGGTGTTATTACATCCTCTATCATCAGCTGGTATAAGGGTGCTTCTAAAGAATAGGCGTTGAGAGTGACGTCATTATCAGGGTTTAAAGTGGTCAATTGACGCCGCCCAGCCGTCTATTTCATATGTATTTGCTACGTACGTATGTGAGCAAGTCCAAGCAGTCGTTTGATTTATGACTTTATACGACTATGCAACTTCCGAGAAAGGCAGAGCTTGTGTTTCTAACTTTCTCAGAAAGGTCCTATCCAAATTTACATACTTCACATACTCGCTGTGAACGAAAATTTGACGTCACCAATTTGCCATTGTAAGCCCTGATAATGACGTCATTTCAACAGTCAGATATTTGCATACCTTGAGATCTTGTGGGGGGAGTTACAAGTGCAGATGAAAAATGCGGCTTTCACGTGAGGGAATCTATTAATAGGGCTTTCCGTGTGGCTTGTACTGGGAAAGGGAGCTACGGGCATCAATGTTACGATAAATTTTCAATCAAAAGTTTGATTGATTCTGTGTAGAGAATGGAAACTATAATCACAAGTGGTAATGGAAAAACTTACAGGTTTGAGAATCAAGAATGGAAAATCAACACTATGACCTTAATTTTCAGTTTGACACACCATCAGCTGTAGTAACCAGTTGTTGACTGACCCCACCCCACCCTCAGGTTGACACGCCAGTGGAACTTGGCAGGTTCACCTGTCTGTTCGATGACGCGAATAAGGACAGTCAACTGCGGGTCAAGAAGGCACAGGACGCCATATTTGCCGTCAAATGCGACTGCCCTGATGTGTGAAACGTTTCAAACTTTTTAATGAATTTTTATTATTTTTTCGTGGGCCCATCATCCATGCCCCACCTACGTCGGTGATGGGCCGCAGCAATGAATTATTTATTATTCTACTCCGGTCTGATGATACTTAGAATTCAAATCCTTTATATGTGTGCCAAGGATTTGAATATTAATAATTTAGCTATGTTTTCTGAGAATCAAAAGAATAACAAAGCTATGGCCAAAGTTCCAAAATAAAACTTTTTATGCTTCTTTAAAAGGCTTGATTGTTGCTCAGAATAGGCCTTTCCACGAATGTTTCTTGATTCCCGACGAATGGGTGCCAACTACCCATTTAAAACTCAAAATAAGGACAATTAACTTCACCCTTTATTTTAGATTTTGTTCTAAATATAAATCCATCTCCTCCGATCCATCACCTCCAAGTCCAAGTGATTGTAATGTGTTTCGCAGTAATGTGGTAGGTGCATTAACCGTGAGACCCCACAAATGGTATAATAGTTAGCGTTTGTGCACCTCTCAGAAGAGCATTAAATTGATGAGACGGTGTTTTGAAAATAGCACCACGGCTGATGGGCAATCTGGCATTCTGCCAAATAGATGGTATGATGGACTGAGTGGCTTGATGGATGGAAACCACCCCCGTGAAGTTGTTGCCGCTTTTACGGGCATGAGAGTAAAATTTATAAATATGCTAGAAGGTAGAACCTTATTACCCACAAGTCTTATAAAATTAAAGAAAGAGTCCACTATGATTGCCAAACAGTACACCCTCAACTTGCTGAGTATCTAGATGACTAGATGCTAAAACAATTTTAAGTTTATGTATGATCAATAGTACCTACTGCGAAAACTGGTGCAAAAGGGGCCCTGATTAGTGATTGCTGGAGACAGCTACCGTTGGTCTGACCAAAATTAAATCCTAAATCCTTTATCTTAAATTTTAAATCCTTTTAAAGGCTTTGAGTTTCACAGCATCGGGAGTCGTGAAAATCAAGAAAGACCCCTTTGAATTTGATTGAAAATCCTTTCTGACACCCCCTGCCCAGTGCCCACACCCCCTGAGTACCTGAAGAGTGAGGCGTGACTCTCTCCCCACCAGAGTCCGGGTGTTAAACGTTAGGCTGTTGACAGGCCGTGTGCAGGGCCCGCTCAACAATAAACACGGTTATTCGTCATAAAAACGCTACTTTAAGATGTGATAATGACGTCATTGTAACCGTCTGTTTGTCTTGTAAGTTGTTTTATATACTGGGCTTCTCACTAAGCGCTACATTTTTTGAATCCCAGAGTTTTACATTCCTGCTATATACCCAAGTGCAGTATATATACTGAGTATGCCACGCCAAAGCTCTGAGTCGTCAGGAATAGCGTCATTTTCATGGTTTTGAGTGGTGAATTGATGACGTCATATCGCGAGATGGCACTGAGGGTACTAGACCGGTATCTTCTTTGTTCCTTCCTCTGTCAGTTCAAGTCTTTCCGATGAAATGGAGTGCTCTTATGTCATCCGTATTAGTGGTATGGATGATGCATGCAGATAGATGAACTGATATTATACTGAGGACATGTAGACCACTTAAATTGTGTATAATCGTCACGATGATAAAAAGTAGACAGATTTTAACCGGAGCAGAAATAAACTATTCTTCAATACTGTAATCACCCCTTCCTTTTCAGATGTTTCCCACTACACGCCGTGTCCGTGTCCGCCCCCATTCGACCTCCCGTACGAGTTCTCCCTGGACCGGAGACAATTCGACCTGCTCAGCTACCACCGTGAAGTTGCCCGGCAACTCACACTCATGGACCACGAACTCTTTGCCAGTGTGAGTTGATGACGTCATTATCAGGGTTTAAAATGGAGCGTTGATGACATCACTATCAGGGTTTAAAATGGAGTGTTGATGACGTCATTATCTGGGTTAAAAATGGGGCGTTGATAACGTTGAATTATTAGGGCTTAGAATTGAGCGTTGATGACATCACACTGCTTATATATTTCGATCAAATATATAGACGACAAAATATTAATCAGTGTTAGTGTGGATGTATATTGATAAATAGATTCAATATTACATCATTAGCTGTGGAAATTGATCGATTAAATTAGCACTGTACACAGTTTATATAATGATTTACTGCCAGTTTATTGGTGTAAATCTACTCGCTCGTCCACAATGTTTATTATACAATGAATTGACAGATAATTTGTATGGTTCATCGGGATTATATGATTCCAGTGATTCTGAGTAAATGCTACTCTATACAAACAAATTGTAAGGATGTGAGGGCGATAGTATTCGGTTTCTATAGGGTAGGTAGTGCTTCAAAATGTTTCCGGGCTGCCTATCGCCATCCTGTCCTATCACAAGTTAAATTCAGGTGTTTTATCTTGATATACATGAAACATTATTTGTATTCAGTTCCATCGTCAGAAAACATCATTTCTGCAAAGGAAAAGTTCTGTAAAAGTTATATTTCTCTGTTTCAGATTGTGGAAGATGACCTGTTGGAGTACACTAAGAAACGAGATCAACCTATCCCTGACTACAGATCTAATCCATGTGAGTTCACGCAATCTGTTTCACAAATCACGCAAACTGTGCATCTAAATTTATTTGTCTTTTCAGTTGCTAATTATAAAATGAAATGTTTGAAAATATACTGTCATACGCATGGTTTGTTCAAAAATCAAATTTTCACCTTTTTCCGAAATTTGTTCATCTTGAAAGCGTCCGCGTAATTTCAATGTTGAAAAATACTTCATGTATTTTGTTTATAACCAAATTAATTCAAATCGTCTTGCACTAATCGTTATGCACTTAAAACTATTTCATGCTTTCATGGACCATAACTTCAACATAATAAATTATGATTTAAATGACAATAATATGTTTATGATTTTATGTTTTTATGTGCAATGTCATGTGAGAGTATTAGAGCCAGAGACTTGGAATCGGTCCAAAATAAATAGTATTTTCAGTTATCAAGATAGGATTTATATATTATCCTTGCACTAAACTTATACACAAAGATTGTAGTTATCGACTTGCTGAAATTCTCATTCCCTTGTATACATTGCATAAATTCAATGACACCGAATATATGCTATTATGTTAAAATCTTACACGTAATTCTGCAACCGCAAACCTTAACCGCGGGCACCGCAGTCTCTCACTGAAACACACATGGGTGACTCAAGTTAAACTTTACAACACCACTTAGCATAATAAAATTTATTATTAACATAATAAAATTTGAGAACTATGATTATGAATTTGTGAATCATCACATTACCAAAATTACAGTTTTAACCTGGAAGAGCTGTCATAATTTTAGTTAGACAGATAAAATTATTCCTCCATTCTCCAATCAAGTTCAAGTTTACATGTTTCAATGAATTTCAATTTGTTTGAAAAAAGAAGTGCTGAAACTCCAAACTTCCTGCGATTAGTTGCACATATAAAACTAAGTAAATTACATCATTCACAACTTACCAATTCTCTTACTTGGTAGTGTTTTTTGACCGCAATTTGTTCTCTGACTTCATCATCAACCGCAGTTTCCGTTCTTCATGTTCTGGGAAATGTTAGGAAATTCAGTGTTTTGAAAAGCTAAATGATGTCATTCATTTAAACTGAAAAGCTGTAGGCAATTCATGTCGTTGTGGACTCAATATTCCTGATTGCTCATGATCCATGATCAACCTAACGGAAAATTGTCTAACTATAAGCCGTCAAACCGAATGTTCTATAAAATATTCACTTTAATTACCTCCCTAATTCATCCCAAATTCCCAAGCCACTCCCCTAAAACACTTCCTAATCCATCAATGTTCGGAGCACCACAACCACATAACGGAAACGGTTCAAACCATAATCCTGGACTGTGAGCCACGGGACATCAGGATCAAGCTCCTCGAGCACTTCATCGACATTTCACATCAGGTACAACCGTGGGGAAACTAGTTTCAGTTAACAGTGGGGGAACTAGTTTTAGTGGGAAATTGATTGTAGCGGGAAACTGATTTCAGAAGTTCAGAGGTTTCGGCGGTTTGTTGGAAACGAACGGTTAACTGAACCGAAACGCTGGTTAACTTGACGTTTCCAGACAACCAAATCCGTGACCTGATTTATTGAGAAATGGTGACCGGTCGTTTGCTAGCGGTTTGTTGTCAAAGTGAAGGCTTTGAGAGTGAATTTGTGCCATAGAAAAGTGGTGCCTGAGTAGTGGTGTCAAAGAAGTGGTGCCAAAGAGAAGTGGTGTCAGTTGAGTAGTGGTGTCAAGATGAACCGGTGTCACAGTAAAGTGGTGTCACAGTGGTATAAGAGAAAACTGGCGCCCAACCAACCTCCAGTACCCACACACACAAAACATTCTTGAGTGTGTGTGTATGAGCTCACTCCCTCTCACTACTCTAAACCCCACGCTCGAAAAACAGGCATTTAAACACCATCAACTCACCACATTACGCTATGAAAATGACGTCATCTTAGCACCGCCTATGCTTTTCTTGAGGCCCTTTACACACGACAAGTCACTAGTGTAGGAGTAGCAGATCATTCGTACGATCTGTGAGACTACCGAGCTCTTCCAGAGACCACACTCTCTCCAAGGAGTTGTGAGGTCATTATCATGTGTTAACGTGGTGTTTTGATGACGTAAGGAGGAGTATATAGGTATGTTTTGTGTGTAGAGAAGAGAAGAGTATAATATACTCACAGTGGTGTGGTGATCACAGGTAAAACTACATATAATGTAATGTAGAGGATGGAACACACACTTGTGTGTATTGTGTGTATTTGAGTCTTGAGGTATGTTGTGATATTTGTGTATATCAAGGTGAGAAGTATACAGACACTACGTGTATCTGTATGATATGGTGTGACGCCAGCTTGTCTCAGGCTATATCCGGGCATTCTGCCAAGCTAATATTGCTATGAGCATGGTGGTTCGATTGGTTCAAGGTCTGTGCTGTTAGAGATGCATAACGAGTGGCTAAGTGGCCGACCAAACGGGACAAACAAATGCAACGTTTTTTTATTGAATACAACTCCTATGTATTCACTTTAAAACTAGTTCTCATTTGACTTTACTCCCGCAATCCTATTTGCAACCTCCTCATTTCTCTCCAGCTTACCCCTTTTTTTCTGCTCCCTGATTGAAAATGACCCCGGTGACCCCTTCTTTTCCCACTCCCTGATTGACCCCTCTACTTTTTCAGTGTCTCCTACTTCGGAACTTCTCCGCTGTCTTCAACATCGTGTTCTCAGCCCTCTACTCCGCTGCCATTAGGAACCTCAAAGCAACGTGGCAAGGTGAGACCAGAGCTTCATTCAGATTGATAAATATCTTACTGGCCCTTATCAACCAGCCCTTGAGGACAAAAGCGACTTTGAGATTTCTTCCAAAGGGCCGGTTGAATAAAGGCCAATAATAAGGTAGCAGTTTATTCTTGGTGTTTGGTATCTTTTTTAAATTTTCGGAGCGTGTGTCTGTCCGGATTCGACGCGGCATCGCAGATAACTATTCGTTTATTTGACAAATTACATTCTCATTTCAAAAACCCTAAAAGTTTCCTCACCTAGCAACTTTTGAAGGATTTAAAATGCTGCGGATACGTATAGTATATCTAAAACAGGAATATGAATGATGAATATAATTATTCTTTGAATGCCACTTTTTAAAATATCTGCATTCCATTATATCACCCGTACATGCCTAACGTTGGTACGGACTCCAACTTCAAAGGGACGATCAATCAATTATTGTAATGAAAAGTGAAATATGCAAATTATGCATCATATAGTGCGTGCTCTGTGCCATTTCAAAATATAATAGTTTTGAAACGAGACTATATAATTCAGCATGAGAAATATAATTATGCTTGATCTAGTACATAATATTCTGATTTTCCACAACTTGTTGGTTCGAATACATGAGCATTTACCCAACAAGTTGCAACCACTACCAGACACGTTTAAGCCACTAGATTTTGCTAAAAATACCTCTGCCTCAAGCTCTCGACAACAACACTAAGGTTTATTTATTCACTGAGTGAGTAAAGTCTCACTGAGTTCAACGTTGAATGTTCACAGTTGTCGTCTTCGGATGGTAACGGGCTTCAGGGCCTCCTCTTAACTCTGGATTCAAGTCCAAGTCTAGAGTCGATCTAGTTCAAATAAAACAAAAAAGCAAACCAATGAAAAAAGGACAAAAACAAACCTCACAGCTGACCCATGTCCTTTCCCAGGTGTATCGCGCCGACACACGCTGCTGTTTGAGGAGCTCCTGCAGATCACATCCCCTTCCATGAATCATAAGGTCTACAGGAGACTCCTTCAGTCCTCCAACGCTCCTACCGTGCCTTTCTTACAGGTGAGTTAGTGAGGAGTCAGCCGAGGGTTATAGTGAGATAAGTCCACTAACACCACTCTTTCCATGAGTTGTTTTTCCATTGTTTTTGGCTGAAAATGTCAAAATATTGTGGTGTTGTGTCTCACATCTCACTGAAATTCCTGTCACTTTTCGATAAAATCTTGTGCAGTAACATCCGCATAATACCCACTCTGTACATACACTTTATAATAGATCTATAATTCCGCCTTTCTTACAGGTCTATCTCACCGAGTTCTTCTCCATTAACGACGACAAACGGGACTACCTCAAAAAGGGTCTCATCAACCTCCAGAAACGCCGGCTGATCTACCGTGAACTCGAGGAAATCCGGTACTTCCAGAAACTGCGCTATAATTTGAAGGAAAACCAGGACATTATGTCGTTTTTCCTGGACTACGAGGTCAGTGAACATGACTTCTACTGGCGAAGTGAGATGATCGAGAAAAATGATCGGGAACGGAGTAAGAAACCAGTGAGGAGGAAGAGCTACCATCGGTAGAATAGAGAAGTAGAAGTAGAATGGAAACTATATTATTGTGAAATAAATCCTAATAATGATGTTCCGATTCTATTTCTATTTTATTTCTATTCGATAGTGGTGGCGATATGAACTGAACACGTGCATGGATAGGAGGTGGCTTGGGGCAACGCTATTTTGGGTCGAAAAGGCCAAAATGGCCCTGATATCGATGGCCTAAAATAGCATTGCCCCCTCCCAGTTTTAAGTCGAAACACTTTACCACTTTGTGAATTAATGACTCAGATATAGCTGTTATCCGTGCGCGTTACTGTTTTAATGTTGGTTTGATATAATTTATAATAATATGCTCCCGTTGATTAACTAATTGACTGTTAATTACACTGGTACATATGTCGAGTGCGGTATTCGTAAAATGTGTATCATCGGACATAGGCCGCACACGATCAATAGGCAGTGTTATCAACAACTCACCTTTTTAAGCCCTAATAATGACGTCACTCTCAACTGTCTATTTTCGTTTGCGGCCGATGTATAACTGCTGGACATTATACCACGGACTGCATAACATGCTTGTGCATTTGTGGTTTATATGATATATATAGGCCAGTTTAATGGCCCGCTTGTGAACTTTTCTCTGTACCAATGATTGTTGAATTTTACTTTTTGCATATCGATATATTTTTCCTACTTTTATTTGAGGTTTTGCAGTCATTTTCCTGGTTATTTTCATAATAATATATGTGCTATATCAACAACACAATGTGAGCATTCGCTATTGCAGCCATATATACATCTGGCGGTTCAACCTACAACGTTTTGCGATAAGTAAAACTCTCATAATGACGTACCAAAACGTGAACGTACGTACTGGTCCTTTTTGGCAGAATAAAAGAACGCCGAATTTTCCACTTTGGCGTTCTTCCAGTCTGCCAAAATTTCCTCGGCTCATTTCGTGAATCAAACCTTACTTCCGTCGAGCTGCTTGACAAACATTTCTATCTGTATGAAACACATAAACAACAGACTTCTTCCCAATTGCGCATTTGATGATGATTGATTGTAATAATTGTAAGTACATGTGTTCGTCGTGTTATACGTATATCACGGAATTTTAAAATAACTTGACCGAGTGATGAGTGCCGTGGTTTTGTCCGTGCAAGCAAAAGTTAGGTTGATGTCACCAATGGAACACTTTATTCCATGATAATGACGTCACTCTCAACCGCTGCTTGCACGTGATTTGTAATTCCACAATTGGCTATTTCTTCACTTATATTGTCAAGTTATCGTTTGACATGATTACCAACTGTGTTGAGTATTCAACCTGTTTTGGATAATCGAAATGAAAGGCTGCTTAACAAGGACGTATTTTGCCGTTTTGGCAAAATGTCAACTTTTCGTCTTTCATATATATGAAACTATCCCTGTGGATTGCTAATTTAATTTTTGCTATTATGATATATTAAATATATGTAACTTTTATAACATTGGTACGTTTTTGTTAAATCTGGATTTAAGTTATTATGTTTTTCTCGTGATAGATTTTCAGCTTTAAAATCCTTTTTGTTTTAAATTCTATATGATCTTCATGGCAAATTTGTGGTCTGAAATTAATCAAAAACGAAGATTGGGGAAAGAAATCAGTTGTTGATTATTATAGTAAATTTTATATCAGACAAAATCAATTTATGCAAACTTATATTATAATTCAATAAATTTGCCACGTCAAAATTCCGATAGTAACAATCAATACTACTGATTCAAGAAAACATTTTTATACAAAAAAGTTAATGTTTTTTTCAATTGAAGGTGTGCTTTTTCTTGCATGTTTCATTTGAGTTTTATGTAAGAATTTGACATTTTTATATAAATTTCATGCGTTTAATTTGTCCTAAACTACAAAAGTAAAGTAATCACAATGCTCTACACACAAGTTTAAACACAGATTATGAGTAACAACGTTAAGCATGATTTCCAACATAAACCATTCGACTATGTTTTGCGAATAAGTTTGGTAGCAAGCTTGGACCGATGCCAAATGTCAAGCAATTAGTGCCGCAGATGGTCCTTGACGGAGGGCGCGAAATCATTCTACAAACACAATAGTAATTTGCGCGCGAATGAACAATTATTCAGCGCGCGTTATACACCGCGCGTCGATCATACAATCAATCGTGCGCGGCGCACTTTTTACAAGATTCGATCGATCGACTTTTTAGTCTCTCCCATATAAACGGTTCTGAGTGACGTCACAGATCTAAACGTCAATTTTTCTGTATCCTAAACCTAACCATAACCTTAACCAAAACCCTAACTTTAAATCCTTTGCCCTAGCCTAACAAATCTTGACCTAATCCCCGCCCTAACCCTAGTCCTTAAAGCGCTAGGTGCGCTTAATTATATTTTTCTGAGTGACGTCATTGTCATAGATAATGAAGGCTCCCGTTTATATGGGAGACGTACCAAAATTATCCAATGATGTATGCCTGTGGTAGGGTCCTTGTTTTGTCAGGCGTTGTTGTAGTACAACTTGTACGATAACATTTGTAAATCTTAGCATTTACAAATGTTTTCCCGTAGTTAATGAGTTTGACAGGTACCCCGCCGCATATGGTGCTAAAAAGGCATTTAGCGGCAGCTTCTTCTATCCTTTGTGAAACGAACATAATGTCAATCTGTCTTGTTTTCAGCAAAAACAGCGGCACCAAACCAGTTAATGCGCGGCGCCATCCACCAAATAAGTCTCGCATGGTACGCTTAAAATTGAGGCAATGATATAAACTGATTTTCGCGTTGGATAATGACAATTTGTAGATCATTCCAGAATCAGTATTGAGTCTCATCATGGCGGGTCGTGCAGCTGGTCCCCTGGTATCTGATTGCTTCATGAAATTTTAATAGATTATAGTACAATTTAAAATAATAAATCTTTCACGTAATTGTAAGAATCATGCTTTAACAATATCATAATCGGCTTACAAAATTAAACCTTCGATTAAAGGATATCAACATCGAAATTATCACAGGTTAATATTGAGCTTGTGAAGGACAATTAGGAAGGAGATTTAAACTTGAATAAATAACAAGAAACGTTAATATTGCCAAAGTTACATCTAACAGTATCAAACTTACTTTATTACAGCAACAGTTTCTTTTAGATTTAAAGCTCAATTTAAACACGGAACTCAAAAATCATACAACTGTTAAGTCCTTCAAACTAGAGCTTTAGATAAAAGCGTATAAGAGTTAACAGCTCCTCTTTGAAGCGAAAACGCATATTTTTGAAGGAAATTTGGTCCTTATATCCCGTTAAATTGATGTATCAATGGATTCATCACAACCTATCCACCATGCAACCATAGCAAACGTAACAAACTGAAACATTAAACAACTAAATGTTTTTCAGGGGACATCGTCACTGATCATCTGGTCCTTATCCTGACTCAACTCACAGCTTTGGCCCACACTTTCACCCTTTTCTCCTGCCAAGTTTGTGTCAGGAACATCTGTTGCTTCATCTGTTGCGGGTTCATTTGAAGCGGAGTCAGGAGGGGATTGTGTTTCCATAGCAGTGGAACCAGTGGGAGAAACTTCGTCATTAGTGAAACACTGTCCATTGCCTTCAGGAACAGGGCTCTGAGGTGAAGGTCCCAAGGTTGGGGAGACAATGTCCGATGGCTGAGAAGGAAGTTCAAGGTTTTGAAGTACAGGATCAGCTATCAGGGGTGGAATGGGATCGGGTGTGTTCATCTGACTTTCAGGGACCATTGGAGTTTCGGGTATCAGTTGAGTTGCGTGAACCATTTGAGTTTCTGGCACTATTTGCGTGTCTGGTACCATCTGAGTCTCAGGCACAAGTGGAGCTTCTGAAAATGTTCCCATGTTCTGATGATTACTTGAACTCATATCCGTAGACTGCAATGTATTCCTAGTCTCCAACTCCTGCAGTGTTGCTGGAAAGACAAACATGGTATTTTCTTGAGAGACGGGGGTAGATGTGTCCATACCAACCCCCAACTTGCCACCTTCATCCAGGACAGTAGTCTGAAACCCATTATCCACGCTGGGCTGGCTCATCTGTCCATCTTCCACCTTCACCAGTTCGGGCATCTCTCCTTTATACCCACTGGCTCCGTCCACAACCGACTGGAGCTCAGCGAATGAGTCGCTGGGAGTGTATTGTCCCATCATAATGCTGGTCATGGTCGATGAGTTTGGAGTTCCACAAGGCGGTGTGTTGGGACCCTGTGTCGAACTGTCTTGTTCGGTGTGGTGAGGGATAGCTTCCATGCCAGTGTAAATGTTAGGGTCAGGAACAGGTACAGCGACAGCCTTGAAAGATAGATATTGAAACCACTAAGTTTTTGAGCGAATAATCAATTAGACTTTTGAATAGATAATCAATTGTGTAATTGAGTACATTAGTATTTGAAAGACTAATCGAATAAGTAAGTAAGCATGTACCTGTGATGCTGCAGCAATGAGAGCAGCCATCGGAGAGGAGGAATAAACTTCTTGATCTTGTCTGTACTCCTGGGAGTTATATGAGGTACCGGAACAGAAACCAGAATCTGAGGAAAATATGTCAGGGAAACAAAGTGGTGTCAGGGAAACAAACTGGTGTCAGGGAAACAAACTGGTGTCAGGGAAAACAAACTGGCGTCAGGGGAACAAACTGGTGTCAGGGACTCAGGGAAACGAAGTGGTGTCAGGGAAACAAAGTGGTGTCAGGGGAACAAAGTGGTGTTAGGGAAACAAAGTGGTGTCAGGGAAACAAAGTGGTGTCAGGGAAACAAAGTGGTGTCAGGGAAACAAAGTGGTGTCAGGGAAATAAAACGGTGTCAGGGAAATAAAGTGGTTTCAGGGAAACAAAATGGTGTCAGGGAAACAAAGTGGTGTCAGGGAAACAAAGTGGTGTCAGGGAAACAAAGTGGTGTCAGGGAAACAAAGTGGTGTCGGGGAAACAACGTTGTGTTACGGAAACAAAGTGGTGTCAGGGAAAGAAAGTGGTGTCAGGGAAACAAAGTGGTGTCAGGGAAACAAAGTGGTGTCAGGAAAACAAAGTGGTGTCAGGGAAACAAAGTGGTGTCAGGGAAACAAAGTGGTGTCAGGGAAACAAAGTGGTGTCAGGGAAACAAAGTGGTGTCAGGGAAACAAAGTGGTGTCAGGGAAGCGAATTTGTGTCATTGAAACAACGTGGTTTCAGGAAAATAAAGTGGTGTCAGGGAAACAATGTGGTGTCAGGGAAACAAAGTGGTGTCAGGGAAACAAAGTGGTGTCAGGGAAACAAAGTGGTGTCAGGGAAACAACGTGTGTCATGTCAAGGAAAAATAAAGTGGTGTCACAATGTGAGTTGATTTGGTTTCAAAACAAAGTGGTGTCACGGAAACAAAGTGGTGTCAGGGAAACAAAGTGGTGTCAAAACAAAGTGGTGTCAGGGAGAAACAAAGTGGTGTCAAGGAAACAAAGTAGTGTGTCAGGGAAACAAAGTGGTGTCAGGAAACAAAGTGGTGTCAGGGGTGGTGTCAGGTGTTGTCAAGGAAATAGTGCTACGGAGTTGATTTGAATAAACTCCCCACCAATACGTACTGGTCACATACCGGGTATACTTCCGGGAGTGTAAGGGACTGCAGGAGAGGGGGCGTGGTCGGAGGGGAAGGGCAGCTGACCGTACTCTGGTATCAAGGACCTGAGAGATATAGGGGTTGACGCCTCACAACATTTCCACAAGACCACCATTTGAACGTCCGTACATGGCGCTGCGAGACCGGGAAATTTCGGAATGATTCTGATTTCTCGCGCGACACTTGAAGCCTATGTTAAGACCTCTGTGTAACGTTACCTGGTCATTGATCCGTGGAACTGTTGGTCCTGATCTGGAGCATCCACTGTGACAATGTTCTGAGGGGAATCCTCCCCACTACTCTCCTGATTCCTGAAAATGGGGGAGTGAGTGGGAGTGGGGCAGTGAGTGTGAGTGTGGGGGTGGGGAGTGAGAGGGAATGGTGTGAGTGAGTGGGAGTCTGGTGTGAGTGGGTGATGGGAGTTAATCAGGCATGAGTTAGAGTAGAAGTAGGGAGTGGTGTGGGTTGAATGAGCTTGTGCGAGGGAAGGGGATTTACCATAGAGGGGAAAGATGGGGATCGACTCAAAAGAAAGATGAGATGCGAAGACGCAAGCAAAGGGAACAAACTTACAAGCTCGTAGGGTCAATGAGAATGGGACTACAGCGAGGTCTGATTTGTCGTTTTCTCACGTGCAGTTTGATTCTCTCGTGATCGTGTTCCGGATCGATACAGCTGCAAAAATAGGAGGGTGGTTAGGTGGGAAGGTTGCAAATTATGATAAAGGTGTACGTATTATGATAAAGGTGTACGTTGTAACTATTCCAACTGACTACTTAGATGGAAGAGTTATTCAGTATTCCAGTATTAGTGCACGCAGATTAACTTTGAGATTTGCTACAAATGGTGAAGATTAACAAACGAAGATATGACAAAAAAAAAACTAACGTTGCGGTGCAGTGTTTGGTGTTGGGTGGCAGGGACTTCATGACTCGTTCCAACATCTCCGTGTAGACCGCATCGTGGGGCTGTCGGCAGAAGATGTAGGTCAGACGCTTGTCTGGGTTGTGGACCAGGATTCCCTTGGAGTAGTAGAACCTCATCGGTGGTAAAGGGTGATAGAGTGATAGAGTTACCAGGATAAAGTGATGGGGTTACCGTTGTAGAGGTTGTTAACCATGGTAAAGGGTGGTTAAGTGGTGGGGGTTACAATGATAAACTGATAGAATTCGTGATCCGAGTTTGATCATTTAGTCGGATCGTCAAACAGGGATAAATAAATCCCAGCACACTCACCTCATGGATCTAGAGAACTTATCAAACGTCATCTTGCTCCTGTTCTTCACCAATCCCCACTGCTTGGCAGCTTCCTTCTGGTCCAGCACTTTAAACTCCAGGTCATTGCCAGTCCATCGTATCCAGTTGCGACATTGCTTGTCTTCCAACTTCCTCATCAAGAACTGCCAAAGGGCTGTCCCGTTCTCTATTTGCTCTGGGGATTGCATTAAGTCAGAGAGTGAAATCATATTCTGATACCACATCAGTCGGACATCAGTGCACTTTGACACCAGTTTAATCGGACACCATTTCCAGCTGACACCAGTTTTGCTAAAAATCTGTCCTTACTGACACACCAAAGGACCAAGTGTTACCTTTCCCACAATCTCCTCACCTTCTTTCGTAGTCCTCCTAACGTACTTCCTCTTTCTTCTGGTAGGAGCTCTTTCTCCGTCTGGTACAGAAGCTTCATGTCTCGTGTCTTCAGTTCCCACAGTGGAGTTCTTAGTTGCCTGAGGAAAGAGGTTCAATTCTTAATTGTCTGAGGGAAGATGTAGTCACCTGGATGCTCAGTAAAGAAAAGAATGAATAAAAAGTGCCCTTTTTTACATTTTGTGGCCGTTGAAGTCAAAATACAAAGCAATCTTCATCAATTGCTATGTCATCAACTAAACTATGATAATGACTTTATCAGTGTACCACTACAAACTATGATAAAGCACCACTTTTGCCTGTGCTCGGGGGTATGTTGAGGGGTACACCACTTGCTGGTTTGTCCGCCGTTTCTTGTTACCCTCGGCTGTCGTCTTGTTCTGTCTGAAATAATGACAAGGATTAAGGTAAGGTTTTGAGGGATAATTTTTGAATCCTTATAAATTAGAGATTAGGTTTTATATGTGAAAGGTGCGATTTAAGTGCCGGATGTAAGTTGATATAACATCATGGTGAAACCTGAAACTTGGGAGTGAAATACTATGATCCATGAACTTTCGCATGTTAAATGTTATATCCCTGATATGATGTCATTTCATGAATTGCAAGTGAAAGACTCCATCTCTGAGATTAACGAGCGTATTCTGATGAATATTAACTGGAGGCTAAATATCCCATTATCACTGACGCTATCTAATAAATATTTATGAGTGAAATGCTCTATCTCTGCTAGATTATCCCAAATTCAACATACATGAAGCTCGGTTTAAACCACACATTCTCCACATTCCCGGACAGAATATCCAGATGCAGGGGGTTCAAACCCCCCAAACTCTCCGCCAGGAACTTAGCCGCTTCCTTCTTAATCTGCTCCTCAATATCCTGCGCAGTCAGGGTTATGATAGGTCCTCTCTTATCAGCACCCAGGAGACTATCCAACCCATCATCCTCGTCCTCATCAGAGACACTGATAACAGTGGGACAGGTGGAGGAGGGTTTTAGGAGGGCCTCTATCCCAGGGTCAGAACGCTCTATCTTTATCCGGGGAAGGTGGTCGATCCCTTCAACGTCCACTTCGAAATCCTCTTCAGTCAGAGTGGACATCCCCCGAGTGGGCTCAATGAAGATCAGAGTGGGTTATCGAAGGGTGGTCAGATAAGAGAGTAATAGGGGATAATCATGCAGTGCCAATTGGTTAGATCAGATTAGAGTAGACTTTATCAACCAGTGCCCGGATTTAAAATTGGCGTCAATTGAAGTTACAAATTATCAAAATAAGTTTATCAAAATAAACTTACAAAGCAAACGTTCAACAATGGATTCTATCGTTCGTGGCAGCATAACAAAAATTGTACGTACATATCAAACGATATTAAAACGAGAAGCAATACAAAGGATGCCAAGAATTTTTACAAGCTAAGTCAAGAATAATATTATGTACAATCTAAGCTGAGCATTTGTAGTTTGTACGATCTAAGCGAATCCATAGTCCCACTGACTTATAAGCCCATTTCCATCCTTCACCCTCAGTAATTGGAGGAACGATGACAGAACTTTCAGACGGTTTTGATGAAACGTTTCTCGTATTAGTTAATCGATTAAATTTCTAACCCCTGAATCCAAAGTAAACTTGCAAACTTAACAAACCAAATCGAAGTAAGTTTCATACGATACAAATTCCAACCTATGAGGTTGTACAAACTAAGCCTTGTACAATCTACAAACTAAGCCTTGTACAATCTACAAACTAAGCCTTGTACAATCTACAAACTAAGCCTTGTACAATCTACAAACTAAGCCTTGTACAATCTACAAACTAAGCCTTGTACAATCTACAAACTAAGCTTTGTACAATCTACGAGCAAAGCATTTGTACACAAAATATTATACAAGAAAGACCGTTGTGCTCTCCCAAGACAAAATATAGCTATTATAAAATACAATACTCCAATACATTGAATGCTGTGCCAGTATCTATATATATAACGAGTATAAGAGCAGGTAGCGTGACGTAATTATCAGAGTTTAGAATGGTGAATTGATGAATGGTGAATTGAGAATTTAAAATTAGGACTGTCTAATCAGCCTGTGTGACCCATACATTGAAGGATGATTTAATGGTATTGTGTAGGTACAAGCGTGACGTAATTATCAGTGACCGTATACCGCAACTTACAGCCGAGACTGTGTAAGTGGATAATGGACGAGGCGTGTCGGTTCATTATGAATGGGTCAATTCATGGAACCGGTTTAAGAAACAGCTGGGACCCACTATTCTCTGACCAAACAACAGTATTTTTCCCATCAATTGAGGGACGACCCTCGTCCGGATTCAACGCTTAAGTAGATTTTCGAGTGCTCCTTTATAAAAATCAATTTTCATTTTGACCTATTTTGCACTGTAATTCAGTGGAGACCGTATAACCAAACTTACACGGTCGCTAAAACAAGCTTGGGAGGGGTATAATCCTCGATAAGGAGACGTCATCAATTCACCATTCTGGAGCATGATAACGACGTCATGAGACATGATAATGAAGTCTCTCTGAACTAGTTTTAGATAAACAAAGTAGGAATTGAAACAGAAGAAATAAAAACGCTGTACGAATGAAAACTGTTACTGCGCAAGCGATCGTATGACGAAACCGGAACGTCAATGTTTACTGTTCACGAACGACATGTATAGCTTGTAAAAACAAAATAGAGCCGTGAGTAACAAAACGTTTCTCACGGATAAAAAGCTTTTATATTAGCTTTATTATCACGTGACAATAGACATGTAATGTAAATCAAACGTTGAAATGAACAGAAAAGGTCAGAGTACGCGAGATTTATACAATTCTATGTACAGAATCCTCAGCTAATTTTCCTACTTTTCCTCAAAACAAACTGCGAAACGAACAAACTGGGAATAAACCTGAGAAATGAACAATAAATTTCGCGATATATTATTTACTACAGAACATAACAACCCCCACAATTCACACTGCTGGGGGAAGGAAGGTAATTAGGAGGCTTTTTAGTTCCTATTTCCTTACGAAGTATCTAATTTCAGTGCCTAGAACGCTAGAAGAGAGTGAGTGTGGTGATTCTTGTTCCGGAAAACAGCTAGTTATGGCTGATTATATTGGTTTATCATGGAAAGCAAAAAAATGGACCACCCGTTACATAGTTAAATTTCTGAAAAAAATGCAGTCAAAATTTTACGATAAATTAGGAAATTAAAATAAGTCAAGATACGTACAGAAAACGGTAATCTGTTGATTTATACGCAAGGCAGCAAATATATCTAGTGTGCAACAGGGAAAAAGGAAGTGAAGTCCGTACATTCTTTTTGTAGAAACCTATTTTAACTGCAGGGAGGTGCAACATATTTTGTGTAGAAGCTGTACAAGAAAAACACATAAAGTCATGTCTGTCTAGAGCCGGAGATAGTGCGAAGAAAAGAAGAAACATAAATCCCGTTAAATATTATGAAACGCGAACGCAGTATAGCGGAAAATATAGATGGTGCGGAAGAGAAATATGAATCCCCTCGGAGGATCTCGCATGTCATTTGACCTGAGGCGTGCCGTAGGGGTTTTAGAAATAATCAAATTAATAAGGGTTGAGTTTCGGTGTCTGATTGAAAATTAGCACTTTTGGATGAAGATGAGTGATGAAATAGTAGGAGTGTACAATGCGTATGGTATGCTTCTATTAATGTACATTGTAGTTGTACATGAATAATACATGTACATTGTACAATGTACAATGTACATTTCTCAAACAATGTACTGTACATGCTCCAGACGACTCTAATTCAGCTGACTATCAACCGATGATGGATTCGAGCGTATTCGATCTGGGAATGGAATTCCCCACACGACAATTCACTTCACGACACTTGAAAGTTGAAACATCGTAATATTTCACCTCTAGGCCGAGCCCAAGGTCAAATGTCAGGGTCTGGGTCAGAGCTATGGGTTGGGTCTTGGCTAAAGTTAAGGCGTTTGGCAAGGTAAAGGTTAGGGTAGATTAAGTGTCATGAGGTAAAATGTCGTGAGTCTGAGTTATTGTCTGAGTTATAAGGGTTATGGTTCGGGTCAGGACTGCCGTGAGGTGAAAGTCGTGAGGAGAATAAAACTATTATTTGGTCCACACAAAGAAACCAACAGTAAGGCAACAGAACAGTAAGGCTGTGCAGTACCTACACAATGTAGAGAAAAGTACAACTGTACGTGCCCAGTACCCACTACAATTATATGTACAGAGAAAGAGGGAGAACAAATATATACAAGTGACGATTTTATTATGGTTTAGAACGGTTAATTGAGGGCTTAGAACTGTATATTTTAAATATTGAATGCGGGATCAGACACAGAAAGAGGAGTAGTGCGTTGTGTATAACAAAGAAGAAACTCACACAGACGCGCACACTGTATAATTGATATGTATATTGTATATATGTACAGAACAAACGGTGGAGAGAGAGTCATCATACGAGTGTATGCAGTGCAAACGCCCCTCTGGGTCGGAGGAGAGAGCATGGAACTGTCACGTGGTCTGAGAAACCAAGTCACGTGATGCCCATATATGGTCACGTGATCGATTTACAGGGGGAGATGGTGATGTGGGAAATGGGGGAGGAATGTTGAGGGTATAGCGAGGGTGCCCATTAATTATTACACTGAGGATTGTCTATTGCTTAATTAACACATTTAATAAGTGCTAATTGATTGGTTAATGAGTCTCAAGGGAGTGTGAGAGAAGAGGAAATAAATACTGAGGATTTTAGAAGCACTTTGAATGTATAGATAGCTTATACATAAAATACACAAGGAATGCATTCAAGTATTTCTATGGTATAGCCGATCTCAAATAAACAATCAACGAACTAAGTACAACTAACTATAAGTACACACATTTAAAAACAGTCAAACCAAAAGGAGAAAAGGGAAACCACCGCTAGGAGAAGGAAATGACAACTTTCATCACGAATAATACTCTCCCAGAACGCATGAAAGATATAAAATAACTTCCGTGTCAAAAATATAAAATAACTTCCGCGACAAATATATACGAATGAAATTACTTCCGTTTGAACATGAACACGTTTCCTACTATAATCGTCAAATTACAATAGTCAGTAATTAAGACTCATGTTATTATCACTTGTGTGATGAAGACTTAAAACAGCACACGTTTTCACTCGGAGAATAATAACACTGCAACCTCTAAATCGTGTCTCACACAGGAGGTGGGGTTGGTGACCAGAGCAAGTCTGAACGATGGGGAGAAAGCCCCCACCAAGGGGGCCGGGACAGAGCCAACAACTGCAAACGCCAAATGAAAACAAATGTAACAAAGCTCACGTGAAATGAAATCTTCGCGCGAAAAATCACATCAATACAACGTAAGTACGAAGCATGCCTGGACATGCGCGGCATTCAAGAACAGAATATTACAACGCGGGAAACTTTCATTTTGTTCGCTCAACGCTCCTCCACAAAGTTAATATTGATTTTTGAAGATAACGAGGAGAGAAATAAAGCATTCGAAGAAAAATTGAGATCCGAGATTTATTAACAAAACAAAACTTTATTAAACAACACAAAATCTTTCATTATTTGACTGAGGAAATTTCACCCAAAGAAGTGGTTGATGGAAGAAACAAGATACATTTACTACACTCCAGTGAGTGTAACATAAGGCTATGTCTGAGAGTGGTGGATTTGAGATAATTCAATTTATATAATCACTTCCTAGAGCAATGTGGTGTGTGCATGTGCAGCGTTACTCATTACTTACAATAGAGTAATATAGGCGTCTGATGTCAGCAATTCACCATTATAAACCATGATAATGACGTCATGTCAACTCGTGTAGTATTGGTAAGCGACTTGTACACTTGAGGAAGTTGGCAATTAGACCAAACAGGATGGACTTTACATGTACAGGATAATTTGATGGGTTGTTTCTATTCTTCATTCATCGAGGGTCAAAGCCATTCGGTAAAGCTTCTGAAGAAAGGCAAGGTCAAAGCTTCTGAAGAAAGGTAAGGCCGATTACGATTGAACTAAAACGATCAGATTTAGCACCATGAAAAATGGCGGTTTCAGGACATGAATCTGCCATAACGCCACATAAAACCTGAAAATGGCGTCTTAATCTACCCAACTACAGGCTGGGTGCACACACACAGGAGAAAATATACGATGACACACGGCTGATTATACCGTACACGAAATACACATCAGATGAATGAAGTTCATTACACATATTACATCGAGTCACGTGGGGTATATAGTCACGTGGGTTACCATGGTAACGGGAGATAGGTGGAATACCACGTGACCTGTCACGTGACCCAGAATATTACTTCCTACGTTGGAGAGGGGAAGTGTAATTAGTTGGGAGGATGGGTATCAATATATTTATTGGTGATATACTACCTAGCACCTACACATTTAATTACGGCAAGTTTAGTTTTTATCCGATACGTCTCTTGGCTCAACAAATCCGATCACTTAGAATTAAACCATGCGTCCTGATTGGTTTATAAGCAGAAAGCGTCCTGTTACGAGAATTTACTTCAATCAAATTCTAGTTTCAACGTCAAAACGTTGTTTGACGGAAAATTATAGAATTCAATGACTTAACCGACCCCACGCGCGAATTATTGTGACCATTTTGTGACAACTTTTCGAGAGTATTTCGCAACTTCAGAGATATCTTTCAAACTTTACAGTTTACGCCATCAGTTTACTACCATCTTCACCTGCCCTACCATTCTCGAATTTAAATATGATCTTTGAAACAGACGATTTTATTCGTCAGAAATTTCAATGCGGTGACCATACTAATGATTCAAATTATCTTAAAACGTCAAAGGCCCGGAACTAATTTACCTTGCGATCGCAAATATTTAGCTTCTTGAACCCGGAAAAGCAGAAAAATAAATACTGGTGCTTAATGAAAATTGGTGAGACACCCCAGAAATGAACGTCATGAGCCATATAACCGTTCAGAAAATGCGGAGCGATACTCAGATATAAAATCTCAAAAAATATTATCGCGGCCTTGAGGCAGTTACAAAAATCTACAAACAACTATCTACGCAGCGTATTCAAGAATGAAAATAACAACGAATTTCACCACTCAATCAAAATCTAGGAAGTAAAGTCGACACATTGTCCACACGTTAACGTCTATCATCGTGTTGATTGATCGGACTTCAACCGTTTGAACATGTAATCAAGCAATATATAAGAGCACGCGATATAAACTAGTACATTAATCACGTGACAGATCCGAGGGTCACGTGACTTGTTTTTCAAGTGACACGTGGGGGCCACGCCTGCTTGGCAGACTCTAGCAATCTCATTTTGACTGAGTTGGGAAAAATAGGCCGTGTGACGTCATCAATTTAACATTATGAAGCATGATAATGGCGTCACTGGCAAGAGAGTGATATTTGAGTACGGCATTTATATTACGTTCCATTCGGGCGGCGAGTGTACATTTGCATACACTATACATTGTACTTCCTAAAGAGATGAAATTTGAGCGTGATGAGAGGGGAGAGTACACAAGGAAGGGCAAGGATATTAATTTGATTTTAAATTAAGAATAATAATTGGAAATGGGCAGGAGATATTATCAAAGATTAGCCCCTCAAAGTATCGGGTGTCAGATCATGTTTGAGACTACTGCCCAAGGATAGGGAAATTGGGGACATTCTCAATTAAAGTTTGATGACAATCGTACATGGCCCAGGTACCCTCCCATCCCAGCATCCCATCACAGCACGGGTTGCCCGAAGGAACAAGCTGCGCACTCCAGTTCAATAGAATCAGAAAACCTCCCCAAAGAACCAAAAAAAACTGAAATAACATCCCTCCTATGTTCTAAGCCTTCCTCAAAGGCAACAAAATTCAAAGCTCAACGGAATGCGCAGAACAACGGATACAATGCGAGCACTACTGAATAATCTCGCATGAGAGAGAGCCGGCAATATACCACCTGTACACTATACCTTCATAACATGGCATATTTATTACATGGCATATCACAACACACCTAGAGTGGGATGACGTCATTATCATGAGCTAGAATGGAGAATTAATGCTGCTAGACTGCCAGTAATATATTCGCATGTGACGATAACACAAGGTATCTGCGCGGTATATATCTCCCTAACACAGATTCATAATATACAATGACTCTAGCAGGCTGAACTCGTGCAAAAATAGAACACGAGGGTGAATATGTGACGCCATTATCATGCGTTAACACACGAAACAGATGGCGTAATCATGCAAACCTTAATATATTAATTTCGTGTTCCTACAGAGCGAATATAGAAGCCGCAATATATTTTCTTCCTATAAATAAAGCACACACACACATTGTACAGATGCACATGTTGAGACAGAGTATATCAAAGTGAGAGCAGGTGTGTATGTGTCAGTTACTCCTTATTTGGACAATTATTCCTTATTTGGAGATGATTAAATCATGCCTTATAAGGATAATAATAGAGGGATCTCAGGGGGAGTTTTTGAATGGTAACACAGCCCACAGGTAGTCGAAGCGATACCTTCTGAGTACCATCAATGGAAAAATTACCAGAATATTTCCCTATCATGATAATTGGGTATATCGTTCTGTATCCTCGAAAAGAATAGAGACATCTCAACATAGCCATGAAAATACTGTGAAGTGATGTGGCAAGTTTAAAATGCTGATGCGCGGATGATATCAGGCGACAAATTTTATTTGGCCAACAAAATTAAAATCTTAAATAAATAGCGAAGACTTGAAGAATACGACTTGAAGAATAAGACGTGAAGAATCTTTGTTTCACCTAAACATACCAAACGTACCAGTAAAATCATGAAATTAACAAATTGAATGCTTGCAGTTCATTATTCTAAGACTCACCGATTGTTTTGAGTGGTGTGGTACTGATCTGAATTGAAGTAGGCATCACGTTTAACTCTCTTTACAGACCTGATAGAGGGTAAATTACGGTAAATTACGGTAAAACAGAGGGTAAATTACGGTAAAATAAAGGGTTATTACGTAGGTGGCTAAAGAAAAAACAAATTAGCCAAGTTTTATATTTTATACGAGACTTAAAAATCCTAATAACATGCATCTGAATGGAATAACCACGTTTGAATGATTTTCAATGGAACAGTTTATTTATTATCTTTCTGAATGTCAACATTCTGCTTTAGACCATTTAAAGTTAATAAGCCCTGAACAAGAGGCGTTGCATTTTCATCAAATCTTTATAAGAATTTTAGGGATCAATGATCAATGAAATTTCTGCAATAATTCTCTGCATAATAACGTTTACGGTTTAGTGGTGAATATCACTGAATTTAACGTAACTCAGAATTTCTTGAAAAAGCCTATTTCAGAGTTTGCGGCAGGCAAAATACAGGTGCTGTTGGGGGTAGTAACCGGTTAAATATCCACAGAGATTTGAATAATCATTCCACGTTCAATAAATATTATAATTCCCCAAAAAATATTCAAATTTATACTTTACGTTTACAGCTCAACGACTGGCGCTGAATTTGCAGATCATTTAATTCCACAAACCGTTTAACTACGGATATCACGATGACGAAAATGTTACGAAATCCATAAATTCACGCATAATTTGAGAGCACCGTCAATGATAGGTAGTCGATCATCGGATAATTAAATTTCTAATTTTAGAAACAACTTTTTATTGATAAATATTTTTAGCGAAAACCAATGAATATCTGATTATATCTTCGTGTGTGAGATGAGAAGCGTCAGAGGGGTAAACGCATGAAGTATATTGCGAGGACTACAGTAATATATACAGTTGTTTAAAGAAAAAAAGTCGCGGTTTAACGTCATCAACGTCCTACGTTGTGCTATGATGATGACGTCATCGTAAAACAACTCAAGTGCTCATTTATTCTATGTACTTCTACTCGAATTGGAGTTATTTTCGTATGGTGTAAGGCTCTCGTTAGGCTATTGTGGACCGCCAACGAATTATTCGCGACAATTAATAATGATAATTATGAATTTACATATTTTACGCCTGTATTTGACGTCTAATTGACGTCTATTTCACCATTTTATGATGAAAACTCTCGAATTCATTACTAAATTGGGTGCTCAATAAATGTTTATTACTGCCAAATGTGACACATTGGTGATTGGATTAGTTTCATATTTGTGAAGATAAATTCTGGTCACGCATATTTCGGCATGTTCATCGTTACAAGTTTCGAATTTTATTGGTTTTCGTGATGATTGCCCTCAGTTGACACCTACTTCATTAATTCGTGATGGAAGCATAATTTGGCAGCAAATCACATCAATTTTAAATTTTATGAGCGGTGCAAATCATTTCCTCCCCTTTAAGTTTCGACAAAACTCAGTCGAAATTAATGAATTAAAATCTATAATATAACAAATTTACTGCAATGATGTTTCCTGCCACTTTAACTTTTACAAATCGTACCGAATCGTATAATATTCAAAATTCACTAAAAAGTAAGGATAAAATCCAATTTACACAACGATAAAAAAGGTTCAATTTCCCCAACGAACCTAACAAATTTAGGAGGTGGAGGGGGATGGTAGTACTGAGTGGCAGTGGTGTTGGCATTCTCAGGATCCAGCAACACACCTCCAACTGAGCTGTGATCTTCTACCTGAAAATATGCGTCTGTCTAGGAGTTGTGTATGTTTCATGGATCGTTTCATGGATCATTGGAAATCATATGGACCATTGGAATTAAAAGTCTTATCCATAAGACAAACATAAAATAAGAAATGAATATCGATTTGAAATCGCATGGATCATTGGTTCATTTCGTGGTGACTGGTGTCTTCATTCCGAAGAAATTGATGATTGAATAACTCCGAACTCCCGGGGTGCACCGCAGAAAGATGAAATAGAATATTATGATAATAATTCATGATAACTCCAAGCATACCTCAGTTCCGGATCCAAGTTTAGTAAGGATTGGATAACAGTACGCAGCTCTGTGATACAACATGGCCTGGTCGTACGTGAACAGATCTGAGAGAAGTTGGATGCAATTAGCAAATAATACAGAGTAATTTTAATGTGGTATGGAACAATCTGTTAGTTCTGTTTTCATAGAATAAGAGATCATGCTCATGAACAATGAACATTACTCCATACATGACCTGGAATTATTTAACAACAAAGTTAACAAGAAGGGATATGAGAATCCCTAAATCAGAGATCATTCAACGACAAAGAATCCATAGATGCTAGGGATCGTCTCAGAATAATTTTACTAACCTTTCGAATAAACAGCACTAATCCAGGAGGTAGCAAAGGGGTGTCGCACCACTCTACCTAGAGTGGCTGGAGAGTGGAGATGGGGATCTTTATCAGGTGTCACGTTCAGGACATGGTGACCAGATCCCCTGTTGTCATAGTGATGCTCTTTAGTGGATCTGAAATCATAGTGATGCTCTTTAGTGGATCTGAAATTGAGATGATGTCATGGAGCTACCTACCAAAAATTTTAAAAACAAACAAGCATTAGGGGTAGGAACTTAGGGAAAAGGAGGTAAGTCCCAAGAATCATAGTGATTAAATCTGAGGAAAGGGCTTTCACGTATGTGATTCTGGTTGCAAAATGCAAATGGTTTAGAGTATGGAGATTTGAGTTGATAGAAGTGGTACATCCATAGCTTAATCCTTTAATCGCGACGTTTGACGCATCGCAGTCAAGGCTCAGCCACTCGGTCTCATGCCAAGCGCTAACTCGCAGATTAATAAGACTTATGATAATGAGTGGAAGTCTGAGTTACCCGAGTTAAGAATACATTAAGCAGTTCATAGGGACACCATTATATTAAAAGGATGGTTGAGAATGGCGAATTAATACCTCTATAATCCGCCTACTTCTAATTCGCTATAGTAGAATAATAGATTGCGTTTTTCGAGGAATGACTCCGACCATCGTCACATCGTTAGACTTCTAATTCCAATATCTAATTCCAATATCGGTACACTGATTCAGCATTAACTCTGACTTCATATAATTAAAACCAGGTTTTAATAAACCTGCCCCCTCACAATTCACATGATATCGATGTGTGCCGTAGTGCCATTAAAAGGGAGATGTTAGCTTCTGAAGCACTAACTCTGACTTACATGATATCGATGTGAGCCGTAGTGCCAGTGAAAGGGAAGATGTTAGCTTCTAAAGCACTAACTCTGACTTACATGATATCGATGTGTGCCGTAGTGCCAGTGAAAGGGAAGATGTTAGCTTCGTCCTCTACGAACATAGCCTCGCTATCCAAGGTACTGAGGTTCTTACGGCATTCCTCTGAGGTTTGTGTCAGCGTGATCTCACCTCCTCCTTTGGGAACCTGGTGAGGGAAGGAGTGTGAAGAAACAGGAAAAAATGAGAAAATAAATGAGAAAAAAGGAAAAAAAGTTCTCTTGCGATGAATCTTAAAATGCGATGAATCTTAAAATGGCATGAAATCACTTATTTTCAACCCCGGACTATACTCACGGTTGAAAGGTGAGGCTGGAGTCTCTCCAGGTACTCTCTACAAACGTGGTTACTGGTCAGTTCCTCGTTACACTGTGGGTTGATAGATAATAGATATTTGATTATTTGAGAGGGGCGGTATTTGAGTGAGTCACATGTTTTACGATAAATGTGTGGTAAATTCTGATTTTCCTCTAATTTGTGACAAAATGAGAAGCAGCTTCGTCGTAAAACTGCAGCCTTATTTAAACTGCGGGGTAAGATCCAGTTAACCTAAAACATTCCATCCTGGGGGTAAGACTGTAAGATATTGGATATGGGCGATGTTTATGTTTCGAGATAACTCTGGGACAAATTTTGAATTGGGGGGGTGACATGAGTAATTTTGAATAATTTTGAATATGAGTAATCGGGACATTTTTTGGGGACACTCAAAAATCATCAAAATGAATATGAGGAATTTTGGTAAAAATTTTCCCCAACGGGTTTTTTTTAAAAAATTT
>WFMF01000007.1:1296059-1600184 GCA_011033025.1 Beroe forskalii | reverse complement strand
AAAATGCTTGAAATTTTAGTAGAAAGTTTTCCAAAAATAATTGAAAAACTTGAAAATTTTTTGTAATCCTCTTATTTTCATTTTGCTCATAGTCCTAAGATGTGTGGGGTATCGACAGGATTGTTAAACACAGTAATACCCCTTTTCGCGTTGTGCGGTGCGCTTCAGAACGGAACATCCCTTCATGCTGCTACCGATGATAGAACTAGAAGAAGAGCCTAAATAATAGATGGATTTCACCCATCCCTAGCGCGCAACACTCGCAACTCGGCAATTTGGAGGGTCGTGGCGGAGGGCAGGGTAAAATCCTACTACCTAAATAATAGGAGTAATATCGGAATGAAGTTGATTTTGAACCTGGTCACCAGGAATCAACATCCTTGAAAACTTCCTAAGCCTGCATAGGTATGCGTACACCGCTTCCCTGGGAAGTGGCGTGGTTCTTAGTGGTTATTACCATTGGTAGTGACTTTGTAGGCGCCCGTTTTCAGGGTAACCAGATTCCCTCTCACTGGGGAGGATCGACGCTTCCGTTTCCCCTCGCCAGGGTTACACTCCGGAGGCTGGGTGCAGGATTCCGAACTGAAGGTAATGTACAGCGTTTTTATTCCGCCACAAATAATGCAGCAAAATATGTTGTATATAATTCTTTTTATGGTGGAAAAAGAAGTTTAGTAGATTTTTGATTCAGGCCTTTAAACCAAAAATATTCGATTTTAGAATTTAGAACCTGCCAAAAATCATCAAAATTTGGCGCCTCGAAATTTTAAAATCGAATATTTTCTGTTTAAAGGCCTAAATCAAAAAAAAGTTAAAAGGTTTTAATACCTACGTGGCTGCGAAACCCAAGCAAAATCCAATTGTTTTATAACAATACATTAAGATATTTAATACATTTGAATTTATGGCTTACTTTTCACAAACTTTAACTGTAACTTCAATCCTCTGTGAGGATGATGCTGTGAACTCGAAAGCCCGAAGACTAAAGATGAAACTCGACGAGACTGGGTCATCTGCGTTGCTAAACTTGAAGTTTATCGGATCGTCAGAACAGCTGAGAACTGGACTCCTGCAAAGAAACATAACATGTGAAATCGAATATTAGAACTAGAGAACTAGTGATGATGGGTGTACCTTATCGGACATAATTATCACGCACTTAAATTTCACGGACCTACAACTTACCGCTGAGTCTGGCAACTTCAAATTTTGAACAAAAATCGAAATTTTTGGCTCCATTTCTCTCATTTTCTTTCACGATTTGGATACCTGAATAGAAAATTTTTTGTCATTTTTCGTTAATCAATGCTTCAATGATAAATTTCCATATCGCATTTAACCCCATTTGCCTTTCGATATCTACCGGTGGTTTATGGGGGTTGCCTCCCCCCTCCACATACCCGGCTGTGAATATCGGGTATTCTTCACCAGAGGGGTCTTGTGCCACGTTGAGGTCTTCGAGAAGTATCCCGGCTATTGTACTTGAACTAAATTCGTCCAGTGTTACCTAGAGGTATTAAGCTTTGGTGTTAATCCTTAGACCGGAATCTGCTCAGGCTTGACGGTCAGGGATGGGATTGTCAGGGATGGGATTGTCAGGGATGGGATTGCCAGGGATGAGATTGTCAGGGATTGGATTGTCAGGGATGGGACTGTCAAGGATGGGATTGTCAGGGATGGGATTGTCAGGGATGGGATCGCCAGGGATGGGATTGCCAGGGACGGGATTGCCAGGGACGGGATTGTCAGGGATGGGACTGTCAGGGATGTGATTGCCAGGGATGGGACTGTCAGGGATGGGACTGTAAGGGATGGGATTGCCAGGGATTGGTTTGTCAGGGATGGGATTGCCAGGGATGGGATTGTCAGGGATGGGATTGCCAGGGATGGGATTGTCAGGGATGGGACTGTCAGGGATTAGACTGACTAGGAGGTGACTTCCAGCCCGAAAATACCTATATGATAAGATAATACGAACCTCAAATTGCAGAGTATCTCCGAGGTAGATTGATAGTTCGGAGGTGATAGCCTGCCCACTGTCGTGTCTCCCTGCCAGCGTGATGGTATAATCTCCAGTTCCGCTTGCCACCACACTCTCAGCTCCACTGCCCGTGTATTCGTCATTTTCCGCTGTTAAAGAAGGGAGATCAAGATGACCCAAATAACTTCGGAGATTGGTATCTTAAAACCCATACTATCTGTCATATATTTCAGAACCAAGCATGTTAATTTATTACAGTATGAACAAAGGTAGTGAATTTTGATAATTTCTAGTTATTCTAGCAGTGTACTGGATTCCTTCAAACACCTGTGTTTCTCCATTGCAATTCGAGGAGGAACTGCGGGAGAGAATATAGCGCCAAGTAGCTTTTTTTGGTTAACTAACTTGGTTGTTAGTTTTTTGGTTTGTTATAAATTATTTGCATTAAACTAAACAGTATAATATGTTTCCGATAACATACTTATGATATTTCAATAGGTAATGGGGGCCTCAAATGTGATTTTCGCACTGAAGATGTTCTGAAAGTTTTTTGCTATCTTAACAATCAGCTCGTGTGTCTCATTAAAGTGTTGTGAAAAATGGCAATTGACATGCCATTGCTTAGTTTTATTATAATAAATTGTACTTACATAAGATCCTGGGGAAGGTGCACGTGATTTCCACTTCCACGGTAGGATATTGGTAGATTTTGACGCTAGGATTTCTGGAAAACTTCAACTGAAATTAGAATTCAAATATTATTATTATACTAGTTCTATTGTGATTTTTTTAAAACTTATATTGGGTGTGCTTTTATTTTCATAATAGCATTGCTTGAAAGATTTTATTATAAAGGATAAAGGATTAACAATCATAATATACCTATGCATGAGATACGATATTGTATTATTGTGTTTATTGCCTCGTGCAATAAGCAGTTAGCGCAATAATTGCAGAACAACATTTCTTTCTGAGCCAGAAGGGGTGTGGCTATTGGGTCAGGGGTAACTATACTAATACATGAAAACCAGCAGATGAAACATATGTTTGTCGTCGGTCTTGACCTTCTACGTACATTTTCTGGCAGATATGAAAAAAAATAGGTGTGGCACAAGTTTAAAATGGCGTCGTAGAGACTTGAGACCCAGACAAATATATTTTCTGCGAGTTAGTCTTATAAAGTAAATACAAAAGATATTTTTCTACATCATGAAAGACCTAAATAAAAAATATAAACATATTTAATTTCCCACCGTATTACTGTACACGAGGTCATCTGTTTCAGGTGTTATGTCCGCATTACATCCATCAATATCCCATTCGAAGGTTATGTCAGAAGCTCCAGTTCCAATAGCTTTATTGCAACCAGCTGAAATAATAGTTGTCAACGTCCAATGACAGGAATGGACGGGTCCAACCAATCAAGCCAGTGTCAGTTAAGCAACGGTCATTGACAGGAATGGACGGTTCCAAGCAATCAAGCCAGTGACGGTTAAGTAACGGCCAATGACAGGAATGGAAGGGTCCAAGCAATCAATCCAGTGACGGTTAAGCAACATCCATTGACAGGAATGGAAGGGTTCAAGCAATCAATCCAGTGACGGTTAAGCAACGGCCAATGACAGGAATGGAAGGGTCCAAGCAATCAATCCAGTGACGGTTAAGCAACGGCAAATGACAGGAATGGAAGGGCTTAAGCAATCAAGCCATTGACGGTTAAGTAACGGCAAATGACAGGAATGGAAGGGTCCGAGCAATCAAGCCATTGACGGTTAAGCAACGGCCAATAACAGGAATGGAAGGGTTCAAGCAATCAAGCCAGTGACGGTTAAGCAACGGCCAATAACAGGAATGGAAGGGTTCAAGCAATCAAGCCAGTGACGGTTAAGCAACGGCAAATGACAGGAATGGAAGGGTTCAAGCAATGAAGCCAGTGACGGTTAAGCAACGTCCATTGACAGGAATGGAAGGGTCCAAGCAATCAAGCCAGTGATGGTTAAGCAACGGCCAATAACAGGAATGGAAGGGTTCAAGCAATCAAGCCAGTGACGGTTAAGCAACGGTCATTGACAGGAATGGAAGGGTCCAAGAAATCAAGCCAGTGACGGTTAAGCAACGGTCATTGACAGGAATGGAAGGGCTCAAGCAATCAAGCCAGTAACGGTTAAGCAAGTATAATCAATACTTTACTAGTTTATTCACCCAAGAATTCGCTGCAATGGGCTACTCCTCAACATACTAACATAGATCAGATGCACAAAATAGATAAGTTTCGGACCGAAAGTACAGGGCGCAAATTTAAAAAGTTTCACTCATGAAACCGTCTGTGAATGTCCAACCGACACCAGATGGTTTTATGAGTGAAATGGTCAAAATTTGCGCGCAGCACTTTCGGTCCGAAACCGGTTTATAATGTGCACAGTAACACTCCCGCACAGTTTCCTGTACGCTCGGCTGAGTGATCCGTGTGGCTGCATAGGCTTGAGACACCTAGGTATCTTTCACCCTTTGCTCAGTGGGAATTCGAATGGCAGAGAATCGAACCCGGAATTTTTCGATAACGAGCCAGATTGAATACCATTACACCAACTGTCCACTTGAAATCACGACTGAGGACACCTAGTTCATGTCCCATCGACTGACTACTGTCACTTATTGATTGTAATCTTAATTATAATTTCGTAAGAGCACGTGAATTATGTCTGTCTGTGCCGCCGTATACAATTAAATTTGACCTTGCCAAGAAAATATCAAGAGAAACGAATGCAAACGGGAAAAAAGAGGTGCCGTTGCTATGGAGATTGGATATTTGCGCACGTGCAACATAAAGTAGTTCTTAAAGTAGTGTTAATATTAGGTTAGTGATTAAAGCTGTCGAGATGTTGATTTTAAATGTTGATGTTTTTAAATTTGTAGTTCATGTTTTCATGAGGCATGTAGGAACTAGGACGACAATTATTGGAAGTTTAGGAAAGTAGGAAGGTGTTACAAAAAATCTCTTAGCGGTAGAGTTCAACCGATGAAATAAATTCGCATAAAACGATGTCCGTACGTCTCGGCCTGTTTCAAAATTAAAATTTAATGAGAGGTTCGATTCAGATTCAGAACACTTCACGTAAACGTAAGGGAAAATAAAATTTGTGAACTAACGAAATGGACAAAACGCGCGCTCATCTAATTAATAATGCGCGCTAAAACTCTGCGCGCAGCGCTGTCATTCTGCAAAGTTATTTCAGATTAAGTATCATGCTTGCAAGAGCAAATGCGCGGCGTAAAATCATGAATTTCAATTTGCTGCACTTAGCCTGAGCGCGCGCCACGCAGGGTCGCAGAGTCTAAATATATTTTCAAATTCAAAATCCTTAAACGTTGTTACTTTAGCTCCATCATGAACTGTTTTTTGAGATTAGTATTTGGTTCTGTATTATCAAGCAGCTCCAACGGGCTTGCTAGTTTACTATAAGTTGGTAAATTATAGTAAACTTTTAACTTATGGTAAGCGACAAAGCGATAAATTGCCTAAGTTTACCATACTAGACTATTAAGTTTTATTATTACTAGAAGGCCCGTCTTCTACACCAGAGCACCAGTGGACCCCATACCAACATTTTTTTCTTCCCGGGAACCTCCCAGCATACCCCTACAATTTTAATGACGAAATATTATCGCCAATTTTATTTGTCACCAAAAGTGCTCAGTATTTGAATAAAATGTTCAAACCTTTTCTTCTCTTGCCGTTTGAGTCTCTTGTAGGAACCGTTGATAAATATTAAATATTCGGCCGCAAACCGGACTCAAAAATTCCGCTCCGAACGTAAGTATTTATTTATAACAGTTGAAATGTTTCAAAAAGAGCAAACAACGAAATCGCAACGTGAAAGTGGTGCGCGCGTGCACGCAAATGGTGAATTAAGCCGAATAAAGAGCAATTCTAAACCTTTTTTTTTCAATTTTCGCGAGGGTCGTCAGACCCGAGTGGGAAGAGATACTGTTGTTTGGTCGGATAATAGTCGGTCTCAGCTATTTCTGGTCGGGGTACAATCCTGTTTCATGATCTCAGCTGTACCGTGTAACTTCGATAATGAACTCGGCACGCCTCGTCCATTATCCAACTCACGCCACGACCGTGTAAGTTGTGGTATACGGTCACCACTTCGACATGTAACCGCTATTTAATCCCTGTCAATATTTTAACCAGTCAGTCGTCCATTAATCGGGGTGATTCCTCGGAAAAATAGGTTACAGTAATTTGTATGCTCACCTAACGGCTCAACATACAAATGAAAATAATCAGCTCACATTAATTGTATTCCCTGTATCACTGATTATTTTATTGTAACCTATTTTTCTTCGGAAATTAACCCCTCATTCCGTCATTACTGCTTTACACATAATAAAAACATACCAGCAGAGTCGTCATCTCCAACGTAAAGTTTGTTGACCTCTGTGAGCCAGGTGTCGTTTGCCTTTGTTGTTGCGAAGTTCATTTTATCAAACGTACATGTCGTAACGTGGTCCGCTGAAAATATTGTTTTTTCCCTTTTGCCGGTCCGGATAATCTTGTACCGCAGATAACTGATAAAAAACTTCAATTCCACCAATAGAAGAGTTGTCATGTCTTCAGTTTTATGAAATACTTATTTAAATCATGAAGGATTAAGTAAGTTTACGTTGAAGCGCAATGGGGTTCAAAAATACCTCCGATGGTGTAAGCAAGCACATCAGCATCGGACAGCCTTTCTTCTGAAAATATTATTTTGTTATAGACTTTTCCGCTCTGAATGTAGTCTTTGCTGATAATTTGGCAAAAATTTGCGCCAAATGGGCTCAAATTTTTTTGGAGGCTTACATCAAAAATCTGAGTCCATTTATATCTGAGGAATTTAACCAGCAGCCCTGCGATATCGCATTATTGGTACTAGTCGGTTCCCGTCCTACGGACGGCGAATGATGGCAGCCGCATAAGCTAACAGCCACATGTCCCTTTGACAGTGATTTGACCGTGCGAGTTTGGAGGAGAAATTCGAAACTTTAATTTCTGCGAAAAAAAAGTTTCCCACGCCCCCAACGGTAACCCAATATTGCCGACAATATTCTCAAAACCTTTACTCATCATAAGCAACTCCATTCATTGCGAAGGAATTTTGAAAAATTCGAAAATCTATTTTTTGCGAAAAAAGGGCGTGGCCTCCCACGCCCCTTATGGTGACCCAATAATTCGGACAAAATTCTCAAAACTTTTATTCATCATAAGCAACTTGATGGCGAAGGAATTTTGAAAAAATTCGAAAGTTTAATTTTTGCGAAAAAAAGGGCGTGGCCTCCCACGCTCCTCAGAGTGACCCAATAATTCGGACAAAATTCTCAAAATTTTTATTCATCATAAGCAACTCAATGGCGAAGGAATTTTGAAAAAATTCGAAAGTTTAATTTTTGCGAAAAAAAGGGCGTGGCCCCCTGCGCCCCTCAGGGTGACCCAATAATTCGGACAAAATTCTCAAAATTTTTATTCATCATAAGCAACACTATAGCGAAGGAATTTTGAAAAAATTCGAAAGTTTAATTTTTGCGAAAAAAAGGGCGTGGCCACCCACGTCCCTCAGGGTGGCTGACAAAATTTCTCATTATTTTTCTGATTTATTATAAAGTTTTTGCAACACGATGCAAAAAGAATTACAGTACCTACTTGAATTCTGTATCGTTACCCAACCATATATATATATATATATATATATATATATATATATATATATATATATATTAACGACACGCATTATATATAGTAAGATATTCTGTCCTACTACAATTACGACGTTTCAGTTTGAGTTTAGTATGTTGCTCGGATATCACATAGAAAACTCACTCCAACTCCAAAGTAAAAACTTGATAGAGGATTGCACAATGCGATCATGTTGAGATGTTGAGATTTTATCATATTCAATGTCACACCTAATTGTGTCAAATTATCGGAAATTCGTGATTTTTAGATCAACTGTATCAACTTGAAGATAAAGAGAATGGTTACTGATCAAGGTTGAGAATTAAGATATCATTAGATACCGAGACAAATTTTCATCTTTTACTTTCCTGAATTGTTTATTTGTTTATTTGTCACTGAAATTAATTTGCTAAACTTTGCCTAGCCCAATGTCTGGTAAATTCGTTTGATGAAATTGAAGAATGAAGGAACTTTTGAAAAAGAATCAATTCCAAGTTTCAACATTAGGAACACATTAGAGCACGTTAAACCCGATTGCCTCTTAACTGCAGTGCACACTACACACTGCACAGGATGCCATTAAACCACGCCTTATTTGCGCGAGCAATATTATAAAGGAGCAGTTAAATGATCAAAAAGGACATACCGCATAAATACACGCACGCATAAGACCAAATTGGTCGCGCGAAGCACTGCACCACCACCTATTTCAGAATCAGATTTAACAGAAGGACTGAGGGTAGTATACACACAACCCCAATTCATCACTATCTCTGTTAAGTGTTAACCCTTTTCAATATAATGCCTTTTAGTAAAACAAAAAGTCAATAAGGGGAAATGATTGAATGATCAACGGAACTTTTAGAAGGCTGGTGTTACCTGCACAGGGCCGGCGGCTAAGGGATATGGCGGGATCAGAGTCACACGTTACATCAAGATAGGTAAGGGTGGAATAAGACACCAAGTATGTGGGATCACTGCAAGTGAAACTCAGCTGCGGGAGATAGGGCGTTATCTCACTTCTAGCAATCTCTGGACAGTAGAAATAATGAATTTCAGATGATGTCAATATTTTATGCTTATCAATGATTTCTATAAAGTTGCGTTTCAGATGATGTCAATATTTTATGCTTATCAATGATTTCTATAAAGTTGCGTTTCAAGTTGCGTGTCTGTCAGTGTCACCCGCATGCAGTGCATAGCTTCATCCCACCCCCCTAAGAAAGGGGGGGGGGGAGATTTTGGGCTCGATTAGGTGAGCGGGGAGTTGCCCTAATTTCTTTCAATGATTCTGGGGGGACTGGGACAGAAGGAGGGAGTGAAAGGTTTAAGGGGTGATAGGGATCTGGCAGAAGAATTTCAAAATTTGAGATAAAAATCCTAGGGAAATAATTTTTCTACGGTACCTAGTTTTTTTGAGGGCGAAGGCTCTTACATTAGACTGCCTTAATCCTTTATAATAATGGTATATCCGTCCTTAAAAAACTTGCCTCGGTTCCCGGCCGGATCATTCCTAACTCTGGAAACGCAGAATCCGCTAAGGAAGGATCTCCTACGATAACGTCCGGAGTGTCTGTGTAGCCCGAGGAAACTATATTGCTAATGCTACACTTTCCTGAGAGGTAGATACAAGTTGAGATATGAGTTATAAGCATATCATAGGACTCTCACATGAGCAGTATCTCTAATATAATTTCCCATTCTCTGTTTTTTTTGTTTGTGTAACGGCGTTGTTGTAAAGTTGTAACGGCGGAAACATGTTCGGAACGCTTGCGCATTTACGTTTTGTGCGGGTCAGTGGGTCACCATGGTGCCACGAGCACGAAATGGCCTTGATAGGGCTGGTGGCATCACAGGCTTTCACACGGTGGGTGACAATTCTTGCAGTGCCCTGACTCCTAACCATTGATGGTTCTGAATATGCGCCGCCAGAAATGGCGAGGAAGTATTGGGAGTAGGGTGCGGTGTGTAGGTCATGACAACACTTAACACACTTTTGATATTTATTATTGCGCGCGCTTATTTCTGTTAAATCAATGATGTTTTGATTATGTTGTAACGGATCAGAATTTTTTGATGCAGTAAAATTTTTTCATTGAATTTGAATTGCATAGGTCGAAATTCGAGAGTTCTGAGTGAGCTGTGTATTAGCTGGCCCTTCAATAACGTGGGCCTTCCACTTCCAGTCCTACTTATAATTTCGCATTTCGTGTTTTTTCTCTGTACGTCACGCCCCATGGCAAGGCGCACGCACTCATGCAGATGGAAAAATGCACGTACAGATTAATTGCGCGCACGTTCATTGCTGATAAATGCTGTTTTGATTTCCTTGCTCATAATTCTTGATATGGCTGGAATTATTTGATGCCGTAAAAATAGTTATTCAATTTGAAGTGCAGTGTTTAAAATTCGCGAACGAGGTGCCGAGTGGCAGCGTCGAGTGAGCTGTGAATTTGCAGGCCCAACGGGCCAGCTAGTCTTACTTAAAAAGTCCCAAATCGTGTATGTTTTTTGTACGTCACGCCCAATGGCAACGCGCGCAGTGGGAAAAATGCACGTTATTTATTAATTGCGCGTTCATTTCGGTTAAATGCTGTTTTGATTCCGTTGCTCCGTTACTTTTGATCTGATTGGAATTTTTTGATGCGTTAAAAAGTATTCAATCAATTTGAATTGTAATGTTTGCTAACGAGGTGCTGCATAGCAGCGCCGAGTAAACTATGTATTCACAGGCCCAACGGGCCTGCTAGTCTCTTTATCATTATGTACTGCCACGCCCGTGTGCTCTAATAACGCACACAGCGCAAACGTTAAATGATAAACAATATCGACAAATATTGGAGCGAATTGAAATCAAAGGGAATTTTATGATTGAGCAGGAAAAGGTCAAGCACCGTAGTCTGATAAACCTGAAAGTGTAACAATGGATACTAACGGGCACAGGCAGGGATTGTAGAGTACCACGTGTGAGTGGTGAAGTCGTAGTAGTCTTCAGAGCAGGAGAGCCCTTTGTTATCCTTATCTGCCCAGGTCACGGAATACTGAGTGGTATCTGTGCACTCGAACTTGAGGGGCGTGCATACCTCACTTCTGATGTGGAGTCAGGGATCGTACTCCAGTTTTCTATGCCTGCTGCAGCTTCTGCTTCCGTCGGCAAATCTAGCTCTTTAAGGGCCCTTACTGCTCCGGCTTCAGAAGCCAATCTGAGAGTGCCCTGGAAGGAGTTGGAAGTTACAACTTACATAAAGACAACATATACAGCATACCGGACATCTGAATGACTTCAGATATGCTCTCTAACAAGCATTTCACAATTCTAAAACTGCAAAATGTATGGATTAATGCGCAAGTCTTCTCGGTCCTATCCCCTACTTACCAGTTGACATTTAGTTTCGCAGCTCTGTATCGTTATGGTTTCAGCTGATGCATCACACGAAATAGTTTCCAGCTGAAAAAAGGATTTCAATGACCAGGAGCCATAACGATGAGAATTGAAAATAATCAGATCGTTAAAATTCCTTGTTTCATACTACAATCAAAGGTTTTGTACTACAACTACACGGTACCCACGTAAGTTGCAGGCAACACAGACCTGGCCGTAAGGCGGAGCTTGGGCGGGGTCAGAACAGGAGAGATCGTGCGTGTCATCCACGGGGAGAAAGGCAGGAAAGGCCGAGAGACCAGCGTCAGCAGCCGCACTTACGGGACAATCCACTGCAAGGTCAGGGGTTGGTAACGGGCAATGGGATGAGAGATGGGTCAGTAACGGGCAATGGGATGAGAGATGGGTCAGTAACGGGCAATGGGATGAGAGATGGGTCAGAAACAGTGCGATGGGATGAGAGATGGGTCAGTAACGGGCAATGGGATGAGAGATAGGTCAGTAACAGTGCGATGGGATGAGAGATGGGTCAGAAACAGTGCGATGGGATGAGAGATGGGTCAGTAACGGGCAATGGGATGAGAGATAGGTCAGTAACAGTGCGATGGGATGAGAGATGGGTCAGAAACAGTGCGATGGGATGAGAGATGGGTCAGTAACGGGCAATGGGATGAGAAATGGGGCAGTAACGGGCAATGGGATGAGAGATGGGTCAGTAACGGGCAATGGGATGAGAGATGGGCCAGTAACGGGCAATGGGATGAGAGATGGGTCAGTAACGGGCAATGGGATGAGAGATGGGTCAGTAACGGGCAATGGGATGAGAGATGATCAGTAACGGGCAATGGGATGAGAGATGGGTCAGTGACGGGCAATGGGATGAGAGATGGGTCAGTAACAGTGCGATGGGATGAGAGGTGGGTCAGTAACAGTGCGATGGGATGAGAGATGGGTCAGAAACAGTGCGATGGGATGAGAGATGGGTCAGTAACGGGCAATGGGATGAGAGATGGGTCAGTAACGGGCAATGGGACAAAAAATTGAAGTCAGCTATTTAAAAATTCTTTCAGTGATGTTGGGTCATCCTGAGGGGCCTGGGAGGCCACGCCCTCTTTTTCGCAAAATCTAGATTGGAATTTAAAAAAAATTTATTCGCCATTGAGTTCAGAGTTGCTTTTGAGGAATAACAATTCTGAGAATGTTTGGTCACCCAGAGAGGTGCGGGAGGCCAGGCCCTTCATACTCTTCCGTTGCAGATGAGTATAAAATGGGGATTGACTGCAATTGATTTTCACATTTTACAGGCAAGACAGCTTTAATTCGTATCATACCTGTTATCATCACAAAGAAGAAGTTTGCAGTGCCTTGTTCATGTCCAACATCACACCAAGCTTCAGTGGTGCTCGCTTTTCCGGGTAAACGCATTCCTGCAGGAGAGTTATTTGATAGATGTTAAAATTACTAGCATGTACGGTTGTAGAGTCGACCTTAGCCAACTCTGCTCCTTAAGTTGCAGTTATTACTCTGAAATTACTAGCAAGACCCAGCGCATTGGAAAGTGTGGTTACCAGACTTGCTTTATCGGACTTATGGAGAACCTTAAATCAGGGAAGGATTAGTGTTAGGATGATGGTTAGGGTGAGTGTTAGGCTTATGGTTAGGGCGAGTACACTGCCCGCCTTAGGTCCGAGGAAGGAAATTCGGCGTTCCTCCAGAGTGACCCAGTCTGATCAGCACATCTTTGTTCGACTTATTCCGCAAGCTAAAGAGTAAAAGCAATGTCTTCAACTCGTTTAACTTTATATTTTGTTCGAAACAGTGACTTGCTCAACTCGTCCTCCATAGACTTTATACATTCCAATGAAAATTCTTGCACTCCCATCATTGAACTGTTGCAAGACAGTAGCACACAGTAACAAACACGATATATTATACTGTGATAACGATTTTGCGATATTTGCAGAACTGATAAGATATTTGCTGGACTGATAAGATATTTGCAGAAATGATTAGATATTTGTGAACTGATACGATATTTGCAGAACTGATGAAATATTTGCTGAACTGATAAGGTAATTGTAAGATTGTAGAACTGATAAGATATTTGCATCAAGGACGCCCTCAAATATTAGTAGGATTAAACAAGATTAATTGGATTATATCAAGTACCTGAGAAGTCACAGACAGCAGCATATCTCGTTTCACCTCCAAAATCAGATGCAATGATTGCTCCTTCTGCTGCTGTTGGTACACCACTGAAAATATCACGATTGGAAATTTACATTAATCTGCCACTGGTTTTGGTTTTGTTGTAGTCCAATTGTGGGTTTTTTATTTGAAATTGACTTTGCATGATTTGAAATTGATTTTGCATGGTAAACCACTGTAAGTAAGGAAGTTGACTCGCAAGATAATGACAGAACTCTCGATCACCTTAGTGATATTACCTCGATACGCTACGAAGTGTGACAGAGCGAGGCCGTGGAGAAGACTTCAGTGAGAGAAACTTGAAATTCGTTTGTGCAATAACGGCACCATGATACGTGTGTACACTTCCAGTTTGACCACCCTGAAACATCCTTCTTTAACAAATCAACCTCTAAAACCGACCTCTAAAACCATGTTTTTGCATATTTTGAACTGCTATCTATTGCTTTGATGGGCACTGGGCAGTTCTATAACATCTGCCTCTTGAATTGTAATACTGCGTTGCCACTGGTAAAATATGAGTCAAAATTCAATTCAATGTAACTTTTCTTAGTCTTATAGGGGCTTACCTGAAATACATATCATAATTTAAACTGGAGTACTCAAGCAGTATACCAATGCAACCCCCTGCAGGCTGCATACCCCTTCCTGACCTCCTACTGACCCCCTCTCGTATAAGCTCACATAAGCTACTCAATTATAGGTTTTCTGACGACATCTCGAAAAAGTAAAGGTCTTAGGGCCTTGGAAACCTCATCCGCCTGACATATACCGACCATCGCAGTCATTTTGAGGTGTCAATGGAGCTATGTACAACATTCAGAAGCTGAGATATTTTGAACAAACATCCTATTTTCCATGTACCTGTGGGGAAATTAAAATAAACCGTATTTGCCCCGTTACTGTAGATTACATTTAGATTTTGGTTAGCTTTTTTTGGACCTCATGGGACACAATATGAACTGATCCATGTGAAATCTACTTGTTATTATCGATTTTGTGCAAAAATGCGTTGATACTGGCCACGTGACAGTGGCCACAATTGAAAATTCGGAGAGCAGCATTTTCTTAGTGGGATCAAGCTGTACTGGCATGCAAATTTTCAAGAGTAAAGTAGTAAAAAGTCCTTTCGACGTTAGAGATTTAGGAGTGAGTTGGCCTATGGATTGGAAGAAAAGTCTTCGGTTCTGTACTTAAGGGGGCAGGGGGTCTTCGGGGTTTCGATGGCCAAAATGGAGTTTTTGCCTAGAAATGAAAGAGGAGCATCGTAGCTACCAGAAAAACTTAACGGAATGAAAAATATTTTCCCTAGCCTGAGTTATGCGATTTTGAAATCGAAATTTGCCTCTAATTACAGTACGCGCCCAAACCTCTATCGCGATTTGCCGAAAATATCTTAAAAATCTATCCCCTCCTATATTTTTTGGAGAATCATCTCGAAACTTTCCAGATACGTTCTAGGGATAAATATAAAGAGATTTGTCTAGTAGATTTTTAAATTAGGCCTTTAAACCGAAAATATTCGATTTTGAAATTTCGAACCTGCCAAAAATCATCAAAATTTGGCACCTCGAAATATCAAAATCGAATATTTTCGGTTTAAAGGCCTGAATAAAAATCTACTTAACAAATCTCTTTATTTTAATCCCTAGAACATATCTGGAAAGTTTCAGGATGATTCTCCAAAAATGTAGGAGGATATAGATTTTCAAGATCATATTCGGCAAATCGTGATAGAAGTTTGCACGCGTACTGTAATTTGAGAAACCCTCCATGGAGGGGTGCCGCTTTTATGGGCAAAGAGAAAATAAATATAATCAGTAACCGTAATATCAAAAGGCCCTCTGCAGGGCGCTGTACACCAATCAAGAGATGAAATGTGATTCGGGCTCCACTCAAACAATCAATTGTGTCTCAACGTTCGTGAGGACTACCAAGTCCTCAAGTCCTGTGTACTTACATGTAGTTATACTAGTTAATCATCAGGATTCACGCACAACCACACTTAAAATCATGATATCACACTGACTAAGTCTCCACCTCAACATCACAATAAACAAAAATTACTCCTTTGAACACTACAAACTTCACCGTTCCTGATATAGTTAGTTTCTTTTTTCCTTTTCCTCCTCCTAAATTTCAGGCAAATTCCAAAATCGGAATTTCAGGCTAATTCCGATTTTCAAAATCGCTTAACTCAGGCTAGGAACAAGATTTTTTCATTCTGTTAAGTTTTTTTGATAGCTACGATGCTCCTCTATCAAAACTCTATTTTGGCCATCGACGTCCCGAAGACCGTTTAAACCGTCGCGTTCTTTCTCATATCAAAGGTTTTAGAGTAAAGGATGACAAAACTTCCGCGGACCAACACAACCAAATCCGTTTTGGTTTTGGGAAAAATATTTACAAAGGCTTTGAAAATGAATGAAAAATAGTGCAGATTTTTTCATTGCAGTTGAGGACACATAACGGTGTGGTTTCATCGTTCGATTTCATGATTCCGCAAAATTACCGGCATGTAACAAAAACGCGACAAAAACGTGACAGAGGTCCTGCTTTTCAATTTTTTCACATTTTGTCACAAGTGCCAGTAAATTTTTTGGGTCATTTTACCTGTTTTGATATGGGTGTCATGGTGTCATTTAGCCTGTTTTTGATATGGGTGTCATGGTGTCATTAAGGTGTCGCTGCGTCACCATTTCGAGGAATAAAGGCCTCAAGATGGTTCAAGCAGTATCTAATGACCATCAACTTTCATATTCAACAAAGTGAAACGCGTGGTTGAGACCCACGCTGTGGGGGTTGACACCCACTAAAAACCCGGTATCTCTGTTCATGGGCTGATAAAATCAAGTTAGAATAATCCATAACAATTATTATTTTCTGATCATATAAAATCACCATAACATGTTGAAACACCTTGACACGCATTTCAATTTTGTCACATTTTGTAAAAAGTGCCGGTAATTCGGTGGGATTCATCTACTGCATCGTGATTGTAGGACTATATACAGCTAAATTTTTTCGGTACGTTACCTATAAATTCCTACTCGGCAAGTCCTATGTATGTGTAAGAATCTCCGTCATCAGTCAACACATCGGCCTAGTAGACTGATGAGGGTGTGAGGCATTGCCCCTGCAGAGGACAATTGGGCTTGTCTCTACAGTTACACTGCCTCACACTCTCGTCAACGCTCTTGTCTTCCAGGACCAATTTGTTGTGATTCTTGATTATCCTACTGATACTAGGCAATCTCATGCAAGAGTAGCTCAGTTTTACAGTGTTCCGGTTGAAGATCTTGTGTAGTCGGTGACCCACAGTGATTTTAGCGATTTATCAACTTAATTCCCCGATTCTTAACGACGATTTTAATACAAATTTTCAGATTTTAAATTTTCAACCATTTGATGCGTACAGATCTTCTAATGTTTAGGCTGATACCAGGATTTTGAGTATTTTCACGAGTTTAAAGTCAAAAGTGTTAGCGTAGTTTTATAAAGGAGTAACTGGGTTTGCATTTTCGTCACTTTTCGCCAAATTTGTCATCGCACCTTGACAATTGTAAAATTTCAATATTTTGCATGAAACTCGGAGTTGGTGAACAGATTGTTTTATTTATACTCGTACATGCATACATACATACAGACATAAATACGAGTAGAAATAAAACAATCTGTACATACATATAGAGGACACATTTTGGGGCAAAGGTGAACCCCCTTTAAGGGGGGGGGGGGTTCGAGCCGTTGAGTTAAGTGCACTTTGGACAAAACGCTAACTGAGAAAATGGCAATTTTGTGTTTTTTGGACCTCAAACGCCATTTTAGCAGCAATCAACCCCCAACGAGCAGAGAATACGTAAGTCAACGCTATTTATTTAGTCTCATTCAAAAATATTGATATTTGGCCAAGTTATGGGTCAAAATAGGCTTGTACAACGCGCGTATGCCCATATATGGGTATACGTTTTACGGCCATAAATCGGCCATTTTTTTGAAGTATGTGCTAATGCAGTTTTCCTGACATATCAATGGTAATCCCTAGTACCGATAGTATTGAGTACTGATTAGGAGTGATATTTTTCCCAAAACCAAAAAGGATTTGGTTGTGTTGGTCCGCGGCAGTTAATTTGGCGTTTCTTTACTGTAAAACCTTTGATATGAAAAGAACGCGACGGTTACATCAGCCGCAATGTAACTTCAAGTTCCTATGCGCTTTTTGTTACAAAAAGCTGGGCTTCGTTCCCCTTTTTCTCTCTTATCTGGTAGAATGGGCGAAGAAATTTCTTCTCTGGATGTCGTGGATGGTAGCTGCTGTGTTTTTCCAACTCTACTGCTTCTCCAAAGGAGTTTGCCGATTGAGGGGTGCTGATAGCTGATAATTAGGCTGTTGAGTGTTGAAGGAGTGGTGGAATGATGTAAGGGCGTTGGTAGCCCTTGTGCTCTTGTGGATCCCTGAGCATTTCTGTCGTAGAGGGAACATGAGAGGGAACAGAGGAGCCATCCAAAGTCCAGCCACTAAGCGTCCAATCCAAGTTGATTCGAAGTATTGGAGGATGGGGAGCTCGTCAATTATCGCCCATATCTCGTCTCAGAAACGTAGTATCGACCTCAATCCAACGGCATTGGAAACTTTGTCATAGATTGCGAGTAGTAAACTATCTAAGAATTTTTACTTTGAATTGCTTAATTAGTTAGTTGGCCAATTAAACCAATTTTCGCTTATATCTCATCTCAGGAGCATGGTATCGACTTAAATCCAACACCACTGGAAACTTTGGCATGAATAGCGTGTAGTGAGTTATGAAGCAACATTCAATATAAATCGCTTAATTGGATAATCGACCAACTAAACCAATTATCGCTTATAGGTCGTCTCAGGAACATGGTAACGGCATTGTAAACTTTGTTCCCTTGTGCAACACTAAAAAGATCGATGTTATGGTATGACAAAAAACAATTGGAAATTGTGTAAGTTTCGCAGCGCCCTTGTAAATTTTTGCGATTAAATTTTTGTGATATTATGTACTTTAACCGCAGCGCTGGAGTGGCAGTGAGCTGCTTGTTGTAAAGAATGAATATATAGGCTAATTGATTGAATAAATCAATAGTTTATTAGTTTAATGCAATTATACAGTCCACTACCACGCCGGCGTTGCGATTAAAGTCCATATCACCTCGTTTAATCGCAAAAATTTGTACTTACTTTTCCAACAGTTAACTGTCCATTGTTCAGAGTGATCAAAACCAAGTGATTGTAACCATTTCCCATATTACCAAGTTGGAATGAATCATCTGGTGGGGCTTGACCGTAACTCCCAGTTATCGAGTACCCTGGGCAAATTTGGATGTCATTTCCCAAATCACCAATGAAGCTGGAATTTAGCATTATTCCTGGGGAAAACCATGTCATCGGAACAAGTTTTATTACTGAAATTAGTTAATATTCACACTTGATACTGCCACTTCGAATTTTTCACAAAAACTCGAAATTTTTTCCCTCCTCAATCGCCGTTTTGTATCACAAACAGGCATTGAAGAGGTTAGCAGAGATCGTGGTTCAGGAGATGATAAATAGGATACGTGCATAGCAGGTCCAGGTTTTCAATAGAACAACTGTAATTTCTGAAAAGTGTCCGGAAATACAGTGCTGTGGCGTAAATTTGTCATAAAAATGATGTAAATTCGTCATAAAAGTGATGTAAATTCGTCATCAAAGTGGTGTCAATTCGTCATGCAGTAGAGTCTCCTAGCAACTTTTACATTTGCGCGCGCACAACGCACGCAATTAAACGCTTGTGGAGATCATGTTTTTATTTCGAAAGTTTTACTTCTATTCCAACAGCTGTAACAGCCAATGACAGGAATCGAAGGATTCACGTAGTCAAGCCAGTGACGGTTAAGGAAGTTTAATCCATACTTTCTTCGCCCGAGACTTCGCTGCAGTGGGCAGCTCCTCATTTACCCCTCCCGCACAGTTTCCTGTACGCTCGGCTGAGTGAACCGTCGGGCTGCATAGGCCCGAGATAAATCTCCCACCCTTAGCTCAGTGGCGCTGTCCTGGATTCGAGCTCAGGATCTTTCGATCATGTGCTCAAATCGATACCACTACAACACTACATGTATGTTCGTGCATGGCGCTGTATGAGTCCAAATATTTCACAACTGCGCTGCAGTATGCAACTAGTAACGATTACAGTGGAATCGATAAGGTAGAACGTCAATGAAGAACTGTTTATTGAGAAAGCAAACATGAAAGTTTTTGTCAAATTAAAATAATTGTTTCCATCTTCAATCTAAAAAAAGTGCGATGGTTCTGCCTTTCTGGGCTTGCAGAAAACCTCCATTGTGCATGGAGGCTTGCCGCTTTTACGGGCAGAAAAGTGATTATATAAATAAAAATATATGGTCTATAATGCTAATACCTTAGTGGTAGAAATTAAGATGTGTATTTATTAAGGACGTACTAATAAGAAGTGTACTAATTAAGGCAGTAAAATTTCTACAAAAATCAGGCAAATCTAGTATAGGACTAAATTTCACGTCGTTTAACCAATTTTCAACCAAAAATACCGATATGAAAACAGGAAGGGGGCAGATTTTTTCCATTGAATTCAATTAATATTTGGGATCTATGAAATATAGACAAAAGTAGAACTAGGCGTTCTAGAGAAACAGATTAGCAAACGGGTCAATGAGCATCCTAGAGTCAACACCATGTTGTTTGCAACGTTTCACTGTCTCCGTTTGATGAAAGATTGGCCGATGATTCCGCTGAAATTTTGAAGGCCTTGTTTCCTGATGACAACATCGGAGAAGATATCGAAGATGGTTCTACTGGACTTGAGGTGGAAGATATGGAAGATGTGCAGGAAGACGAAGAAGCTGAAGAAATACCTATAATTTTTGTCGAGTGATAATTGTTTATCATATCAAGCTTGATTTTTTCTGCACTGATGCTTTTGCTGAAAAATTCTGAACCTGTTTTGAGAGAAGATAGAATGCCTTAACATTGTAGTGAAAGAAAAGATAGGTATAGATGTAAAAATCTTTACTTTAACAAAATTTTCTAAAATTTTGGTATTGTACAAATTACGGTAGGTAGAAATTAAGATTTGTAGAATTTAAGGAGTGTACTATTTAAGGCAGTGAAATTGCTTACTGCCTTGAAGAGTACACTTCTTAATTTCTACCACTAAGGTACTCTGAATCAATACTCGCACATATTACAAACACTCTGTTATATATAAGCTTTAAAGTCGGAACGCTCATACTTTATGAAGGTTTAATTTACGAGGACACGAGTAGTGTCCGAGTAAATTAAATCACGATTAAATCACGATTAAATCACGATTAAATCACGATTAAATCACGAACAAAGTGAGTGATTTAGTCAAAAATAAAACACGACGGAGGAGTGTTTTATTTTTACCATAAAGTATGAGAGTGAGGCTTTAAAGATTATAAAAAATCCACGAAAACCACTGGTTGGACCAATCAAAATGATGGTAATTTGAGTCAAAAAAGTGAAGTAGGTATGGTAATATTCGTCTTCACAAGTATACAAGTACCTTATTGTAACAAATTTAGTAAGCAACTAATTAATCGACAGGAAAATAAGAAAGCGACAAATTAAGAAATTTTTTTAAGGCTGGAAATTAATTAAGAAACTTTTTTGGATCTGAACATAAATTAAGAAACTTTTATAGCTCCATAGAATGAGAATATTTATTACTGAACATTTTTCCTCAGACGAGCAATAAAGCAATAATTTAAATGCATGAGATTAGTGAATGACGAGTACTAAATATAATAAAATTTAAATGAAACCGCTTTATACCTATAAGTTTGTGAAATTATCAAATTACGTGCTCAACCCGGCAAAAGGATCTAAAGTAAGTCAACTGAGGTGTCTCTTGAGTCTCTTTAATGGCGTTCGAAATACGAATTTTCTAATATTAACGTAAAAATAATATTACATTAAATTAAGAGTCACGAAATTAAGGTACATAAAATTAATCTACATATAATTAAAGAAACATGAAATTAAGAAGCAGTTTATTAAGAAACTTTTTCGCCCGGTTTCTTAATAAACTGCTTTCTTAATTTCATGTTATAAGGTATATGTTAAGTGCAGAGATTATTCATTGATATGCAGCATTGATCTACATACCACAGTGCACAAGTGATACTTCCTGGATAATTTATGCTGCCTATAAAACACAGTGACTTTACATATTCACAGGAGATATCAGGATATCCTTACAAAGGTTCCACCGGGTTCACTAAAAGCTTTCATTATATCTACCGTACATTATACCTTAGTACACTTAAGAACGGCATCACGTAATTTGCGCGCACTTTAAGATCGGAGCACTTTATTAGTGCGGTTTTTTATGAGATAGAAAACGATGTTCAAATTTGAATAAATTTGAAATTTTCCTCTTGATTTTAGGACATCCTATTCATAGGACCAACAATCGAAAATTTTGCAATTATGAAAATAAATCAAATTTTCTACAGTTATAAGTTATAGTATCCATTAAAATTTCTTTCTTTCAGTTTTATCATATTTTCGTTTGCGTCAGTTCAGTTTTATCATATTTTCGTTTGCGTCAGTTCAGTTTTATCATATTTTCGTTTATCATATTTTCGTTTGCGTTGAAAGTGCAGCTCTCTTATCAGCATCTTTTGTGATAAATTTACTCATTACTGTATGTGCTATATTATACATGAGCTGCATACATGAGTAATACAAGCAAACCGGAATTCAACCTTAGTGACCTATACAGAGTAGAAGATGACATGGACTCTGTTGTTAAATCTGTTATGGAACTTGGATGTTGTGATACTATGTCTGAGTTGGACAGAAGTTTACTTAAGAATGCAAATAAGGGCCCGATTGTCCACGTCGTCAGTGAGGTTATCAGGGTGATTGAGAGGAGTAGAACGTTACTGAAATCAGCTGCATGCACAATAAACGCTCTTCAAAGGGACCAAATTGCCAATCAGAAGAGAATGATGCAGACACAAGAACAAAGAAGAGAGGAGAATGTGATAGCAGGTAGAGAAAACTTGAAGAGCTACAGCGAGGTCGTGAAGAAAGGGCTGCCAAAACAGCAGCAGTTCACAGCAGAAACAGACGGATTCAGGTTATTCAGCTACAAAAGAAGAAGAAAGAGGCAGATGTGTGGTTGTTTTTGGACTGCCAGAAGAAGAGGGAGATGAATATGTTAGATATAACGTTGGTACTCTGCTCAATGAAGCTGTTTCACCACGGAGTATCGATATGAAGAGTTATTCGTGTCACAGGATAGGGAAGAGGAGATCAGACGTCGTCAGGCCAGTGCGAGTCTTTTTCAGTGACCGGGTATCTGCCAACACAGTGCTGTGCAGTAAAGGTAATCCGAAGACATCGGAGAGGTTTAAGAAAGTTTTCATCAGTCCGGACAGAACACCAGCTGAGCGCCAGGAGAGGAGGAAGCTGGTTTTGGCATTGAAGGACAAGATCAACACAGAGCCTCACATGTTTCACTATTTGAAAGATGGACAAGTTTGCAGCAGGGAACATTCACCACGTCACAAGGCTCATGAACAGCTTGACGACTCTAAAAGTGACGAAAGCCTAGAGTACGTGCCCACATCACAGGACCTGTCCCTATTAGTTGAGCTTCAGCAAACCTTTGATAACTTTGAACGATCTATTGATCTGCGTTTAAAGAAGTGTAGCTAGAGGTCAGAGGAAACTGTGACTATGTTAGGTTTTATTATGATAAGACTGTAACAATACCATCGTGATCCCCACGGCCAAGTACCCACACGGAGGATCGCGATCGCATTGACATTGTTAATTGATATTTCACTGATCGCATTGACATTGTTAATTGATATTTCACTGATCGCATTGACATTGTTAATTGATATTTCACTGATCGCATTGACATTGTTAATTGATATTTCACTGATCGCATTGACATTGTTAAAAAAAAAAATCTTCCTTTAAACTATTTAAGTTTTAGCTAACTGTCACGATATACAGCTCGTTTTGTAATTGTACTTATTGTTTTGGCCACTATAAACTTATCAAGTACCGATACATTTAAATCCGGTAGTATAGTTATTTACTAATTCATGTCCGAAAAAAACAAAATCGAAAAAGCGCAAAATTCACAAAATTGTTCACTAAATTAGCATACACTTTATTTTATGTGCACTTAAATACTATACACTTAATTAGTGCGGTTTTTTCCAAACCGCACTATAAAAATAAAAACCGCGCTATAATTAAGTGACGCCGTTCTTAAGTGTACTAAGGTAATGACATATAAAAACGGCTCGGGAGGGCTATTATATGCCTGTGGATTTTTTATACAAAATTGGAAAATGAAATTTAAGACTAAAAAGTTAATTCTGACTTGCCTATAAAAAAGCCTAATTTCTAAGCCTAATTTCTAAGACCTAGACCTATATTATCTGTGCATGCAGATTGTAGATGTGATGATCTAATCGTGATCTAATCAAACCTGTTTCCTGGAAAAAAAATTTCCTGGAAGTGACACGTGACCTTCTTATCACCATCCTTCGAGGGACACGTGACCTTAACGCAGCGCGTTGGACACGGGGAGGCGTAGTATAAAAGGGCTTGCAGAAACGGCACAAGCACCCATTTCGTTTCGAGGCAGAAGGAAAAATATAAGTTCCAATATCTGGAAAAATCTTATTGAGGATAAGTTCCATTACTTGGAATAATCCTCGAGAACTCCAATACTTGGATAATCTCTTGTGGGCACGGGATACGTTCCAATATTTGGAATAATCCCTGGGAACTCCATTATTTGGTGATCCCTTGTCGGAGAGGGATACGTTCCACTGTCTGGAATAATCCCTGGGAACTCCAATATTTGGTGATCCCTAGTGGGCGAGGGATACGTTCCACTGTCTGGAATAATCCCTGGGAACTCCATTTTTGGTGATCCCTTGTCGGAGAAGGACACGTTCCACTGTCTGGAATAATCCCTGGGAACTCCATTTTTTGGTGATCCCTTGTCGGAGAAGGACACGTTCCACTGTCTGGAATAATCCCTGGGAACTCCATTTTTTGGTGATCCCTTGTCGGAGAAGGATACATTTCACTGTTTGTATTGGAATAATCCCGGTAACAGAATATAGTACTTTCTGAACGTATTGATGTATTCTTAATATTATATTAATCTTATATCGGTGTTTCACTGAGCAGTTACCATAAGGTACGCCTACCTCGGCCGTTCCGCGAGACCACCACTAAACCACAACTACAACTTTTCTACATTTCACTCAATTGGAAAGGAGACAAGAGTTACCGGGAAGTCCCCGGGAGGTGAAGGGATACGATTAGTCGGGAAATCCTTCGTATTGTGTTCGCCTTTAAATAAGAGTATGATCGCCTTTCAATCAATTGGAAAGGAGAGAAGAGCTACCGGGAAGTCCCCGGGAAGTCCCCGGGAAGTCACCGGGAAAGCCCCGGGAAGGCCCCCGGGAAGTCACCGGGAAAGCCCCGGGAAGTCACCGGGAAAGCCCCGGGAAGTCCCCGGGAAGTCACCGGGAAAGCCCCGGGAAGTCACCGGGAAAGCCCCGGGAAGTCACCGGGAAAACCCCGGGAAGTCCCCGGGAAAGCCCCGGGAAGGCCCCCAGGAAGGCCCCGGGAAGACCCAGTGAGGCCCCCGGGAAGCCTCCGTGAGGCTCCGTCGGCAGAGTACCAAGTTGCCGAGTATAAGTGTATGAACATACCCTTATCAACTCATAACACACCCCGTTCAACTCATAGCATACCACAATCAACTCATAACATACCCTAATCGTGCATGTATGTCCTCCAAATCCGTGGGGTTGGGGGCATTACGGAGGCTTTAGTTAGCCTACCGTCTCAAATAATAATATACGCTAATCTAACGACGCATAGTGGTATTGTTGCACTTATTGCACGAGGCGAAGCCGAGTGCCAATAAGTGTACTAATCACACGAGGCGAAGCCGAGTGTTGATTAGTACACTAATGTGCACGAGGCGTCAGCCGAGTGCATATTAGTGCAACAATATCACTTCTGGGGAGTTAGATTAGCGTATAATACCACGACCAGTGCAATATGCCCTGATATTGCACTGTGGTTATTTGCACTGGAGTGGTATTATAATAATAATAATAATAATACCCTAATCAACACATATCATACCCCAATCAACTGATCATAACATTATGAGTTGATTGCGGTATGTTAGGAGTTGATTAGGGTATATGTTCATACTCTAATCAACTCATAATATGCCTTTATTAACACATATCATAACCACCGAAACCTGTTGGACGGTTGATTGGGGACTGGGGTATGTTATGAATTGATTGGGGTATGATATGAGCTGTTTGTCTTAATTCTAAACGAAATTCTTGTTCAATTAAACATAATTTTTTCCTTCCCCAACGCCTTTTTGTGTTACAAAAAGGCATTGAAGAGGGTCGGCAGAGATCGTGGTTAGGAAGATGAGAAATAGGACATATGAGAAATAGGATATATGAGTAATAGGATATATGGGAAATACGATATATGTGCAAAGCAGGTCCATGTTTACAATAGAACTACTGAAATTTCTGAAAAGTGCCCGGAAAATGGATGTGGCGTAAATTCGTCATAGAAGTGGTGGTAATTCGTCATAAAAGTGGCGTAAATTCGTCATGCTGTCGAGTCTCCTAGCAACTCTCATTTGCGCTCGCACAACGCGCGCGTTCAAACGCTTGCGCAGGTGTGAGATTGCTGGTGTAAGTTTAATAGCACACCGTGCACGAATTACGATTTCAGTTGAAATAATTATGTAGAGTGTCCAAGAGTTGAGAATCGAAGCAAATATGATAAAAATTGAAAAGTTTTCCACAAAAAATAGTGAAGACCATTAACCTTTCGTTTCCCTTGTACGTCGCAATTAGAGGAAAATTAGAATTTACTTCAATCATCAGTTGAAAAAATAGTTTCCCTCTAACTTTTCTGTTTCAGCGGAGGGCCCAGCGTTTGTGCCACGCACTCCATTTTGTAGCTCCGAGAAAATTAAGCGGGGTAGGGGGCGTGTAATCCCAAGCTACGGGTCTTAATCGAATTACCTACAGTTTGAAAATCAAGAGGGTCCAAGGCCGATTCCCGGTTCATTTTTGTTTCTGATAGAGGATAACGCCAGCTACCAGTAGGTTTTTACTTCATGAAAAAATATTGTTCCTACCCAAAGATGGTAATTACAGTGTGCCCAAGCATCGAACGCGATTTGCCAAAAATAAACTTGGCAAATCGCAATATTTGAGGAAAACCCTTGAAACTTCGTAATTATGTCCAAAGTTGGCTCCTATCACAAGAATCGTCAAAAAATGTGATATTGAAATGTCAAAAATCACGTCCAAAGGTGTCCAATTAATTTTGCTTTTGGTGTGTAATAACCTTTGCTTTTGGTGTGTAGTCAAGTTTGCTTTTGGTGTTTAGTCACGTTTGCTTTTGGTGTTTAGTTACGTTTGCTTTTGGTGTTTAGTCACGTTTGCTTTTGGTGTGTAGTAACCTTTGCTTTTGGTGTGTAGTTACCTTTGCTTTTGGTGTGTAGTAACCTTTGCTCTTGGTGTGTAGTTACCTTTGCTTTTGGTGTGTAGTTACCTTTGCTTTTGGTGTGTAGTTACCTTTGCTTTTGGTGTGTAGTTACCTTTGCTTTTGGTGTGTAGTTACCTTTGCTTTTGGTGTGTAGTTACCTTTGCTTTTGGTGTGTAGTTACCTTTGCTTTTGGTGTGTAGTTACCTTTGCTTTTGGTGTGTAGTTACCTTTGCTTTTGGTGTTTAGTTACGTTTGCTTTTGGTGTGTAGTTACCTTTGCTTTTGGTGTGTAGTTACCTTTGCTTTTGGTGTGTAGTTACCTTTGCTTTTGGTGTGTAGTTACCTTTGCTTTTGGTGTGTAGTTACCTTTGCTTTTGGTGTTTAGTTACGTTTGCTTTTGGTGTGTAGTTACCTTTGCTTTTGGTGTGTAGTTACCTTTGCTTTTGGTGTGTAGTTACCTTTGCTTTTGGTGTGTAGTTACGTTTGCTTTTGGTGTTTAGTTACGTTTGCTTTTGGTGTGTACTGTGTAGTAACCTTTGCTTTTGGTGTGTAGTTAACTTTGCTTTTGGTGTGTAGTTACGTTTGCTTTTGGTGTGTAGTTACCTTTGCTTTTGGTGTGTAGTTACCTTTGCTTTTGGTGTGTGGTTACCTTTGCTTTTGGTGTGTAGTTACCTTTGCTTTTGGTGTGTAGTTACCTTTGCTTTTGGTGTGTAGTTACGTTTGCTTTTGGTGTGTAGTAACCTTTGCTTTTGGTGTGTAGTTACCTTTGCTTTTGGTGTGTAGTTACCTTTGCTCTTGCACGTGAAGGAAACTGTGCCGTCCCCGGTTACATATTCGTTGTAGTAAGTTTCACACCAAGTAGAGCCCGGGACGTAACCAGTGCAGGTCACATCAGCATTGCACCTGGCCAGGCAGTTTGTGTCCCGGTATGACTTCTTTCCTGCTTCACCTCCGCTACTTGTCCGACATGCCCCGACACTCGAGTCGTACTCTGAGGTGGGTTGAATGAAGTGGGTAAAGATAATTGGTATCAATTGAATTGATACCAATTATCAATGTTCATTTTTAACAGTGTTCATTTTTAACACCTCATTTTTAACACCTCTCCCTGCTATAGTAAGGTCAGGTTTTGAAGAACACTGGGGAGCAATGCCAAAATGGTTTATTATCAACTGTAGTTCCGCTTTTTTGGCACTGTAGTTGCACTTTTTTCAAAGTGGAACTGTTTTAGCGTGCATAATGGGTATAAAGGAGCACTGCGTAAACCTCCTTAGAAGTTGCATAATGAAGGGTTTAGTAACGAGTAAAAATTGCTAACCTTGATATAACACACGAGGGCCGAAGGCCCGAGTGTGTTATATCGCATTAAGAACCGAGGCCGAAGGCCGAGGTTTTTATTGCAGAGGTTTGCAATTTTTACGAGTTTTTAAACTGAATTATGCACCGTAATTACTCGTAAAAACGGGGATAATTTCAAACACAAGGAAATGTTTTAATTTATGATATGAAGGTACAACTGGGTCGACTGTGGGAAATAAATTATTACGCACACCATAATAAATTATTATGACCTACAGTGCGTAATAAATCCTGATTTTGGCACTACAGTGCGTAATAATTTATTGCGCACAGTACCCTGGTGCCTATAGGGTTTTTGAATGCATAGCAAAAACATGCCTGGAAGGTGCATAATGAAGGGTTTAGTAACGAGTACAAATTACTAAACGTCATATTACACAAGAGGGCCGAAGGCCCGAGTGTGTAATATGGCATTAAGAAACCGAGGCCGAAGGCCGAGGTTTTTAATGCTGAGTTTAGTACTTTTTACGAGTTATTAAACTGAATTATGCACCGACTTTACTCGAAAAAATGGCAGTATTTTCAAACACAAGGAAATGTTTTAAATTAAGATATGAAGGAACAGTTTGCTCAACTGTGCGAAATAAATTATTACGCACTGTAGTGCCAAAATCAGGATTTATTACGCACTGTAGGTCATAATAATTTATTATGGTGTGCGTAATAATTTATTTCCCACAGTCGACCCAGTTGTACCTTCATATCATAAATTAAAACATTTCCTTGTGTTTGAAATATCCCGTTTTACGAGTAATTACGGTGCATAATTCAGTTCAAAAACTCGTAAAATTGCAAACCTCTGCAATAAAAACCTCAGCCTTCGGCCTCGGTTCTTAATGCGATATAACACACTCGGGCCTTCGGCCTCGTGTTATATCAAGGTTAGCAATTTTTACTCGTTACTAAACCCTTCATTATGCACCTCCAAGGCGTGTTTATGCTATGTATTCAAAAACCCTATAGGCACCAGGGTACCGTGCGCAATAAATTATTACGCACTGTAGTGCCGAAATCCAGATTTATTACGCACTGTAGGTCATAATAATTTATTATGGTGCAGTAGAACAGTGCGTAATGAAGGGTTTAGTAACGAGTAATAATTACTAAACGTCATATTACACACGAGGGCCGGAGGCTGATTAACAAATTGAAAAAATAAGGCCGAAGGCCGAGGTTTTTTAATGCTGAGTTTAGTAATTTTTACGAGTTATTAAACTGAATTATGCACCTTCCAGGCGTGTTTATGCTATGTATTCAAAAACCCTATAGGCACCAGGGTACCGTGCGCAATAAATTATTGCGCACTGTAGTGCCGAAATCTTGATTTATTACGTACTGTAGGTCATAATAATTTATTATGGTGCAGTAGAACAGTGCGTAATAATTTATTTCGCACAGTTGAGCAAACTGTACCTTCAAATCTTAATTTAAAACATTTCCTTGTGTTTGAAAATATTGCCATTTTTTCGAGTAAAGTCGGTGCATAATTCAGTTTAATAACTCGTAATAAATTACTAAACTCAGCATTAAAAACCTCGGCCTTCGGCCTCGGTTTTTCAATGCCATATTACACACTCGGGCCTCCGGCCCTCGTGTGTAATATGACGTTTAGTAATTATTACTCGTTACTAAACCCTTCATTATGCACCGACTTTACTCGAAAAAATGGCAATATTTTCAAACACAAGGAAATGTTTTAAATTAAGATTCGAAGGTACAGTTTGTTCAACTGTGCGAAATAAATTATTACGCACTGTTCTACTGCACCATAATAAATTATTATGACCTACAGTGCGTAATAAATCAAGATTTCGGCACTACAGTGCGCAATAATTTATTGCGCACGGTACCCTGGTGCCTATAGGGTTTTTGAATACATAGCATAAACACGCCTGGAAGGTGCATAATATTTTATTTCGCACAGTTGAGCAAACTGTACCTTCAAATCTTAATTTAAAACATTTCCTTGTGTTTGAAAATATTGCCATTTTTTCGAGTTAAGTCGGTGCATAATTCAGTTTAATAACTCGTAAAAATTACTAAACTCAGCATTAAGAAACCTCGGCCTTCGGCCTCGGTTTTTCAATGCCATATTACACACTCGGGCCTTCGGCCCTCGTGTGTAATATGACGTTTAGTAAGTTTTACTCGTTACTAAACCTTTCTTTATGCAACTTCTAAGGAGGTTTACGCAGTGCTCCTTTATACCCATTATGCACGCTAAAACAGTTACACTTTTTAAAAAGTGCAACTACAGTGCCACTTCGTCCAGGCGCCAGTCTAATGCAGGTCTAGCGCCGGTTTAATGCAGGTCTAACGCCAGTCTAGTGCAGGTTTGGCGCCGGTTTTGTGCAGGTTTAGCGCGGGGCCAGCGCCAGTCTAATGCAGGTCCTGTGCCACTCTAATGCAGGTCTAGCGCCGGTTTGGTGCAGGTCCAGCGCCGGTTGAGCGCGGGTACAGCGCTGGTGCAATGCAGGTCTAGCGCCGGTTTAATGCAGGTCTTGTGCCAGTCTAGTGCCACTCTAATGCAGGTCTAGCGCCGGTTTGGTGCAGGTCCAGCGCTGGATTAGCGCGGGTGCAGCGCTGGTCCAATGCACCTCGGATGCTATCTCAATATTACTTATGCATTTTATACAGATTTGGCGCCAATTAAATTATGCAGGTTTGACGTCGTTTCATGCATGTTTGGCGCTGTTTTAATGCAGGTGCAACGCCATTCCAATGCAGGTTAGTTACCACCGTTAGCCATGGTAACGTCCGTTAGGGACCACCGGTAACCATGGTGACGTCCGTTAGCTCCCATTGGTAACCATAGTAAGATACGATACTACGTTAGTGACCAGTGACCACCGTTTACCATGATAACCCACGTTAGTTACCATCGGTAACCATGGTAACCCACCTAAGTTACCGCCGGTAACCATGGTAACGTACGTTAGCTACCATCGGTAACCATGGTAACCAACGTTAGTTACCAGGTCGGTAACCATGGTAACGTACATTAGTAACCACCGGTAACGATGGTAACGTTCGTCAGTTACCACAGATAACCATGGTAATGTACGTAAGTTACCATCGGTAACCATGGTAACGTATGTTAGTTACCACCGGTAACAATGATGAAGCACGTTAGTTACCAAATACCACCGGTATAAACCATTATTTATTATTATTAAGAGTCATGGGGCATAGAATTGAACATGCTAAACCTGCATGAAACTGGCGCCAAACCCGCATTGGAATGGCGTTGCACCTACACTAAAACAGCGCCAAACATTCATGAAAAGACGTCAAACCTGCATAATTTAATCGGCGCCAAATCTGTATGAAATACATAAGTAATATTGAGATAGCATCCGAGGTGCATTAGACTGGCGCTGGCCCAGTGGCCCCGCGCTAAACCAGCGCTGGACTTGCACCAAACCGGCGCTAGACCTGCATTACAGTGGCACTAGACTGGCACAAGACCTGCATTAAACCGGCGCTAGACCTGCATTGCACCAGCGCTGTACCCGCGCTCAACCGGCGCTGGACCTGCACCAAACCGGCCCTAGACCTGCATTAGAGTTGCACAGGACCTGCATTAGACTGGCGCTGGCCCCGCGCTAAACCTGCACAAAACCGGCGCCAAACCTGCATTAGACCTGCACTAGACTGGCGTTAGACCTGCATTAAACCGGCGCTAGACCTGCATTGCACCAGCGCTGTACCCGCGCTCAACCGGCGCTGGACCTGCACCAAACCGGCACTAGACCTGCATTAGAGTAGCACAGGACCTGCATTAGACTGGCGCTGGCTCCGCGCTAAACCGGCGCTAAACCTGCACAAAACCGGCGCCAAACCTGCATTAGACCTGCACTAGACTGGCGTTAGACCTGCATTAAACCGGCGCTAGAACTGCATTAGACTGGCGCCTGGACAAAGTGGCAAACGGATCTATGCCCAAATCCAGTAGTCGTGTCAACTATTCAAGAAGAGTGTCTGAATCGAGTGGCCAAGCTGAGTGATACTGATAGAGTCGAGAGGTAGGGTCAAGTGACCGAATTAAGAAATCAAATCCAGTAGTCGTGTCAACTTTTCAAGAAGAGTGTCCGAATCGAGTGGCCAAGCTGAGTGATAGATTGGGAGGTGAAACCAAGTGGCCAAATTGAGAAATCAAATTGAGTTGTCGTGTTGAATCTTCGAATAGTCAAGTAGAGTGGCCAAATTGAGTGGCTAAGTCGATCATTAGTATCAAGTGGTCTCGAATAACGACCAAGCCAAGTTAGCGAGATTATAGGTCGAGTTGATAGGTCAATTTGACAGGCGGAGTGGCTAAGAATAAGTAGATTAATCAAACCCACAACAGAGCAACCAAAATTAGAGGTCAAGTACAAGTGTCCAAATCGAGTGACCAAGTCAAGCGATGGATTTGAATGGATGGTCAAGCCAGGTCATTAAATTGAGAAGTTTATAAAAGAGGCCCCTCAAGTGGTTGATTTTTGTGGCCAATTCGAGTCATTGGACATCGATTCGAGTAGCCGAGACATGTGGGAGAGTTAAGCTGGATTGAGCAACGGAATTAAGTGGCTAATTCAAAGCTCTGCAGAATCAAGTAATCTAATTTATAATCGTGTAGCCGAGTCGAGTGGCGGATTTGAATGAGCGAATGGTCAAATAGAGTGGCTGAATCGATAGGTCAAATTGAACGATTGACTCCTAAAGTCCTAAGGACGATTTGAGTCATCAATTCGAGTGTTCGATTCAATTCGTCGAATCGATGCGATTCAAGGCCAGGGAGAGACTGTTGTCGTGGGAGGCTTCTAAAAATTGAACTGCAAATTGATTGAAATTATGTTTATGACAAAAATTTGTACTGTAGTCCTATTCTGTGATACGATAGTGAACTGATAATAGTTTCTCCATGTCTCCCAGTGAATAGGGATAGGAAATATACGATGGACTAGTGAAGAACGTGAGTTCACGCGGACGTTTTGTAGAAATTAGAGGATTTGAAGAAATTGATATTTACTCGGGATCCTCGACTTGATTACCTTGAAATGAGTTCAAATACGACTAATGTACGTTATTAAATTAGATCTGGTTGCTATATTTCGGCACGTGAGTTCACGTGAACAATTTGTAGAAATAAAGAAATTTATCAATTCTAGTAATTCCAAGTTAGAATAACGTAGTTTTGGCCTTCGTAAGGGTGAGTTACGTGGGTTAGACTTGCGTTTGGGCAGGTAACGTGGGTTCGGACTACGTGACGGCAAGTTACGTGGGTTCAAACTGCATTTTGGCAAGTAACATGGGTTCAAACTACATACATATGTCAAGATATTACCTCCAAAACCGTTGGACGGTTGGTCTAGTTACCCCCGAGGGTTCAGATGTGACAACGGAATCTAGAAAGAGGCAAAATTAAATGACCACATCCGAACCTGCGGGGGTTACTATAAGCCAACCGGCCAACGGTTTTGGTGATGTAAGACACGAGAAACTTGCGAGTTGGAGGACGTTATTTACTTATACTTATAGATGGTTACATCAAGCACCGCGGGGGAGGGAAATTAAGCGCCTGCATACGGCCTACGGGAACAACTATAATTGTGTCGGTGCAGGCGCAATTCTTTTTATAACAAACTAGCAGGCCCGTTCGGCACTGCTACGCAGTGTCTCGTCCGCAAATTTCGGACCTAAACAGTTCAAATTAATGAAAATCTTTTTACCGCATTGAAAAATCCGAATCAGAACCAAAGTTGTTCAGTGGAGTAGCGTATCAAAATCAACAAAGCAAGAAATGAAATTCACTCACTTCTCTTGTTACCATAGCAACGCAAGCACTTCCCACTATCTGAACGTGCATGCCGACACAAACCCATACACACATCGACACAGTGCCCATACACACGGTTTTCCCATTCTAATCTATGATGCCGACACAATGGCCCATACACACGCCGACACAAAATCCACACACACGCCGACACAGTGTCCATACACACGGTTTTCCCATTCTAATCTATGATGCCGACACAATAATCCACACACACGCCGACACAAAATCCATACACACTTACCAAATTATAATTAAAGACTAGCAGGCCCGTTGGGCCTGCTAATACACAGCTCACTCAGCGCTGCTACGCAGCGCCTCTTTCGCAAGTTTTAAATCAAATCAATACTTATTACCGCATCAAAAAATTCCAATCCGTTCAAAAGTTACGGAGCAACGTATTCAAAACATCATTAAACAGAAATGAACGCGCGCGCAATATGTAACCATAGCAACGCGCGCGCCTATATCCATACTGCACGCGCGCGCCCTAAAATGTGTCCACAAAGGGACTAAAAACGTGACAGTCCACAAAAAGACGAAAAACGCGACAGAGAATGCGAAATTATATTAGAGACTAGCAGGCCCGTTGGGCCTGCTAAACACAGCTCACTTGGCGCTGCTACGCAGCACCTCGTTTGCAAGTTTCAAATCAACTCAATACTTTTTACCGCATCAAAAATTCCAATCAGTTCAAAAGTTACGCGGAGCAACGTATTCAAAACATCATTAAACAGAAATGAACGCTCGCGCAATATGTAACCATAGCAACGCGCGCGTCTATATCCATACTGCACGCACGCGCCCTGAAATGTGTCCACAAAAGGACTAAAAACGTGACATGTCACAAAAGGACGAAAAACGCGACAGAGAATGCGAAATTATATTAGAGACTAGCAGGCCCGTTGGGCGTGCTAATACACAGCTCACTCGGCGCTGCTACGCAGCACCTCGTTCGCAAAATTCAAATCAACTCAATACTTTTACCGCATCAAAAAGTTCCAATCACATCAAAAGTTATTACGGATCAGCGTATTCAAAACAGCATTAAACAGAAATGAACGCGCGCGCGCAATATGTAACCATAGCAACGCGCGCGCATATATCCATGCTGCACGTGGGCACCCCAAAATGTGTCTACAAAAGGACAAAAGACGTTACGACGTACATAATTATGATAATACTAGTGAATTATAACTCACTAGCAGGTAGTAGGATTTTACCCTACCCTCCGCCGCGCGCCATTTTTCTCCGCGGGGAGTCTGCAACACGACCCTTCAAATTTCCGAGTGTTGCGCGCTAGGGATGGGTGAAATCCATCTAACTAGCAGGCCCGGTGGCCCTGCTATTACATTGCTCACTCGGCGGCGCTACGCGCCGCCTCGTTCGCAAATTCTTACCAAGTTACCAACAGCTTGCCCTAACCAGCATCCTATTCTGCGCGGCGCGCCGTCGTTCCTGATCCTCCTCAGGCCGCGTGCGTAAGCATCTGGTTAGATGAAACCAAAAGCCAGCAGAATGCCAGAATGAAGTAAGTAAAAGTAAAACAATAGGTTGATAGGAACAGAAGTTGCCGAAGTGCGTTGTCTGATGGCGCAAAGGTGAATATTGATATCAAAGGAGCAAACGACGAAAGTTGGGACGCACGCGTGTTATGACTGGTCTTATCGTGAATTATTATTTTTCCTTCATTTGTATACTGAATAAAGCTGCGTCGCGTGAGAAATGGAAATAAATTAAGAATTAATTTTAGAACTTGCCTGGTGCGCGCTCAGACTAAGCGCGAGCGCAAATTCAAATTCATTAGTTTACGCCGCGCATTTTCTCTTGTAAGTTCGTTACTATATCTGAAATAACTTTGCGTCTTTGCAACGCGCGCAGAGTTTTTGCGCTGCGCGCAAGATTAAAATGCGTGCGCCGCGTTTTGTCCATTTCGTTTGTTCGACAATTTTGTTTTCCCTTACGTTTACGGGAAGTGTTCTGAATCGAACTTCGTGAACTTCTCATTAATTTTGAAACACGCAGAGACGTAGAAACATCGTTTGATGCTAATTTATTTCATCAGTTGAACTCAACTGCTTAGATGTTTTCTGTAATAGTGTAATAACTTTCTACTTTCCTAAACTTCCAATAACTGTCGTCCAAAATATTCCTATCAATATTTAAAAGCAACATCTCGACAGCTCAAATCACTAACGTAATATTAACACTACTTTACGAACTACTTTATGTTGCACGTGCGCAAATATCCAACTCCATAGCAACGGCAACTCTTTTCGCCCGTTTGCATTCGTTTCTCTTGATATTTTCTTGGCAAGCTCAAATTTAATTGTGTACGGAAGCACAGACATAATTCACGTGCTCTTACGAAATTATATATAAGATTACAGAGGTTGCGAAATTATATTAGAGATAGGCGCTGGCAAACGTATTTTGCAATACTTGAAAAACGGTTCCGCTACCGTTTTTTAGCACTTCATGCTGGTACTACCGGCTTGTTTGGAGTGTCTGGCCAGCAGACCCGGCCCGAAGGGCCGGGACTGCTGGCCTATTCGGCTGCCCTTTGGGCCGGGGATTTTAGTGTGATTTCGGCAACAGGAACTTACTCAAATATCAACGTGAAATATGGCCAATCCATGAAAACATATATAGCTGGGGGCTGGCAAGCAAAGTTACATGAAATCATTCCCGATGCTCGAAGGCCCGTGTACTGTTAGGATAGCCGTCCAATGCTCGCCCTCGGACCCTTCGGGTCCTCGGGCTCGCGCTCAAGCTTCGGCCCTCGCACGATTAGGGACGCCTTCCAGCCTCGGTTCGCCGTTCAATATTCGCCCTCGGGCTCGCAAACCGCCGCGGGGGGCTTGCCAGCCCCCAAACTATCACCCTGTGACACTCAAATCTCTAACTTATACCCCTAACCAGTTTTATTACCACGGGGAGGTTACCGCCCTGGCAAGGGCGAGAATCGCCGATATTCGATTCCATGCTTCCTGCAACATAAGCCTTAGTTTTAATAGGTTACTTTTGAATCTAAACTCACCCGCTCTTCCATATCTAACGCTCAACCAGAGTAGGAGGGGAAGCAGGATAGTACAACGGTTTGCCATCTTGCTTCTTTAGCCCGTTCTATGGTGATTTAAAATAATTAATACGCCATATTAAATTAAGGTTTGAACTATCGGTCCAAATTTTTTATCGGCGATTATCGATAATTTTTCATAATTATCACCGATACCAATAACTATCGCCGATAAAATTTTAATCTCCATTTTCGATGTGAGGTTTAGAATTGGCCTTTATCAATGACACATGATTCGTTAAATTGATCAGTAATAGTCTTAAATGTAGTGAGGTGAACGTCTAAACTACTAATAAGTAACGTGTCGGTATGATATTATTATTGGATAGCTGATAACAATTTTAAATTACGTAATAAAGATCTTGAGATGCTAAATAACTGTAATTCAGGGAATCGTATTGATTGTTTTGATTTTAAGACTGTTTATACGTGCTACAGGCGCGATACAGGCGTGATATTGGCGCGATACTGGCCTAGACGGATCGCTCAATTTATCAAGTTAGCAAAGTGGTGACAAAGAAATGAAGCAGTGTCAAGGTGTTAAAATTGTACCAAGGTTATAAAACGTTGTCAAGGTTTAGGTAGTAAAGCGGTGTCAATGTTGTAAAACGATATACAAATCAGTTATCGTGTACCTACTTTACGAAACATATTTAAAAGGTACGAAATTTGGGGATTTTTCGAAAAAATCCCCATATTTTCGTTCCCCCAAAATTTCGATCCCCAAAATTATTTCCCCCAAATTAGTTGATTGCGGGTTTGTGATTTGACTAACAGTGTATAAACTATGGAACTCCCAGACACATTTCAATAAGTATATCAGTGCAGAAGAGTTCTAAATATCTAAAATGCAGTTATTCCAAATAAAACCTTCTACACTCGACTCGATAAAAGGGATCTTGTACTGGAAATTCTACTACATCGATCACCTCAGTGATATTGGCCTTTCTGAAGTTCGGATTTATTCCCAAAAGTTACCCTATTTTTTCGAATTTGAAAAAAGGCGAAAATCCCCTAATTTAATTTGGGGAACGAAATTTGGGGATTTTTGAAAAAATCCCCATATTTTCGAACCCCCAAAATTTCGATCCCCAGAATTATTGCCCCATGTTATTTTATCTTGTAAGGTATACATTTTTGATTTTTGGGAAATATTCTGTCTGCGTCCCTGGTCGATATCATTGCACGAAGGCATAAATGGGGACGACCAAAATGAGGCCCAGGACGTACAAATCGAGAATCGAGATGATTTATTTCAAAAATTAATTATTGTCCTCATTTGAATCGCTTCAGGAATTTAAATTTAAATCAAGCTCGATCACTTAAGAGTATTACTCTAGGTACTCTGATCTACTGTACTTACAACTTTACAATGCCCACGCAGTATTTTTATCTACTAACCACAGTACAGAATTGCTGTAGGTACCCTGATCAGTCCATGTCTCTAGAGTTAGTAGGCAAAAAATGATAAAAAAGAATGATTTAATATCATGCTCATAACATGCTCATAGATTTATGCAAGCTTCATACTGGAATGAATAAGAAAGGTTCAATGATGTTATTAATAATAATTTAAGGCCTAAAAACCAACCAGTGCTCTGGGCTAACAAGGGATCATCAGTTGGGCAAGGGTGATTATGAGGCACAAAATGTACCGCACACGGTTTTTCGGCTCCCTAGCCCAAGGAACCTACACCCCCGGGAGCCATGGACACAGTCAGTGAGCAGTTGAGCACACTGCACTGTATCCATCCCGAACTGAAACCAATCTCAAAAAAGGATCACTCAATTACATGAAAAGCATGTTAAATGTTAAGAAAAATGGCAAACATGCGACTCACAACTGGAAACGTTCAGAAATAACTGCTCACTGCTGTGAAATTCCAAAAGTTATTTACCAAAATGTGACAAATTTTTTAAAAATGGCTGCCAATCTTTAACCCTTCAGTCAAGAGATCTAGTATACAGTGGTCAAGGATGATCTATTTATCACAATCATAATTGTTTTGACCCGAAATTGTTGTTGAAAGGCCAGTTATGATACCAAAATCACAGTTGTATCAGTTCTTGGCCCTGGACTGAAAAACTTGGTCTTATCCTCTTGTCGGAGTTCCTGAACATATTCTTGCACCTATTGGGAGTGCATTGATGAAATATGGTCACTGAATCACAACCAAATGGTCAAGTTATAATACAAAAGTCACATTGAAATATTGTTCCTCCTATTGTGATAAAATGGCTATAATACCAGAACCTAAAGCTTTGGCATCCTAATATCTTCAGAAAATATTCAAAATTGATAGGTTTTATGGTTTCACAAGACAAAAATTGATCTGCGGCCATGGTTGATACAAATATCACACATGGAAAAATGTTCATCAAATTTTCGTGTGACAGCAATATTCGTGTTGACTGGAGTTGAAATACCATCATTTGAACGAAATTTACTCAAAATAGTCAATCCTAATGAAACCAGTGGCTAGAATTGATTTTTAGTTGCATTTGATACGAATATCACAGTGTCAAAGTTAAAAAAGTGCTACCTGAGCCATCGAATTTTTATACCATAGAAATCAAAGATAATTGTATCATTAGCTAACCTAAGGACTGCAATTGAGCGTCAGACAAAATGTTTAGTTCCAATCAGGCCATAGGAACATCAAAACATTTGAAATTGATACAAATGTCACATTTTCAAAGTTGAACTCTTTGACTGCAAAAACGGTGATTTTTGTATCACTTTTGACCCAGCAGTGGAGTTTGCAGTTTATATCCACTCGCGTGCGCTTTTTGAAGACATTTTAGGTAGCGGGCGCGCGCGGCCCGGTAAAATATCTGCACGCTAAATTTGATATACCCACCGGATATAGCCCGGCCCGCGAGAGCAGTTCTACGCCGGTTGCAATATAGCCCGCCTCTTGGAAGAAAATATTATTTGGTGCTAAACTGGCTGAGATCATTGAAAGTGTACACAAAAACAATTTTAGCAGCAAAATATCGATCATGAGGGCAAAAAAACTGGCAATTAGAAGGATTTTTTGTGGAGTTGATTATCGACAAAAACATCGAGGCGATGGAAAGTTAAGAGTCAAAACACTGAAACTGATATTAATCTGTTCAGCAGCTTACTGAATCATGAAATTATGAGAAGTAGTTCAACTTCGAAATAGAATTGGATGAAATTGACAGCAAAACAACATAGGTATCGATAATTAATAAATATTCAGCAAATATGTGGCCATTTGCCAACAGTAGACAAAAGTCGAGTCAAATAGCAGAGAAAACAGTGAACTGCAGTGATAGTAGTGATAGCAGTGAAAGCAGTGATAGCAGCAATTCTGTAAAATTCTGTAAAAGCAATCATTCCGAGAAAGAGAAGTAAAAAGATACAAAATCAAAAACGAGAGAATGAAATACAATATCATGAAATAAAGTTAGGAATTTGCATTTGTGTTGATCATTAATTGCATTGCCATGTTGTCATGGTTACACATTCTTCGGAAATAGCAAGAGGTGAGTGAGAGCAATACGTCATTATCATTAGTAACAATGGTGCATTATTTTTTCTCACACACAGCGGATACGATGTAAAATAAATGCCGCCTAATTACCGCGACACTCTGATACATAGCAACTTCTCATGAGAAAAATTTTTGAGGGACACTTTATTCTAGTGACTTACCATATTCAACCATGGTAATTACGTCATTCTCATTTGTCTACTATTATAACAGTGCTGCAGAGTTTCACCAAATGTAAATACGCCTCATTTTAACCCATTTTCTTTCATCGTTTTGTATCTCTTTTTCAAGTTCTGCTGTAACTGATGCGTTTCACAAAGTGAAATGCTACCATTTTCCCCTTGTTTGTTTTTCCAATTATTGTTTGTTTTTCCAAGATTGCTAGTGTTTTAAGTTTAATTAACAGCATCTAACCACATTTTTAGCCAATAATCCTTCGATTGCAAGACCTTTGAGATTGATCCATGCTTAGATTCGATTCGCCTTTAAAATTTTTCGCCCTCGGGCCCTTCGGGCTTATAACTTCATAAGCTTTACCAACCCCTTCGGATCAAATACTTACGGTACCTAATCGTGTTTGTATTGCATTTGTGAAAAATTAAATTTTTGTAAATTAGAGAAAAAAAACTCAATATTATTGTTGCAAAACCTTCCTGTGTGTTCAAATCTTCGAGGATTTACTTGAACATTCAATTTTTTTCATCTTAGATATGCCATTCTCCCAAAAGCTCACGCGGAGTGGATATACCATATACTCCTCGCCTCATAGGCTAATTGTATAGCACTCGGGCTCTTCGAGCCCTGCGTTATACGATATATATCCCACTGGGCTAGCGCCTCGAGGGATACTATATCGTACCGCGCATGCGCGCCGCGATATGAAATTCAGCCCTAGAGGCTGCGGGTATATGTATATATATTAACTATTTGATGTTTATTTTAGATGTACCAAAAGTTTCCAAGTTCTTAGGACCTCTGTGATACCCAAAATCACATAAAGACAACTTATATAACATAATATAGCCAAGATTTTAGATCTGTGACCTTTGTATCAATTTTTTGATTGAAAAAAGATACCTACATTACTTACATATGTTTAAAAGTAGTCAAATATTTCCATTAGACCAAGAAAATGCTCGAAAAATAGATTTAAGATACCTAAATCACATGGTGAAATTCGTTAAATTTCGAAACAAAATCTGTGACTATTATGTATCATCTTTAAACCCATATCAAAAATTTTGATTAGTATCAGTATATAATTGGGGCCACTACACCCTCCTTAATTTTCCGACATTTTCATTGATTGGTTTGATTTCTATGGCATGTAGTATCAATTGAAGAAATGGTTTTTTTGTGATTTCTGTATCATTTCACTTTACAGCATCATATCTCAGGATCTGATTGAGATAGAATCTTCGTGATTTCAGGATCATTAAATAGAGAGTTCCATCCTTCATAAAAACTTTCCTTCAACCAATTCATTCTTCATCTAAGGCCTTTAAAACGCACAAAACCAAAAAAAGAATTTCACAGCAGTTATTTTTGAACATGTCCAACTGGTTAAAAAATCATACTCACTTCATGATGACAAAAAGATGCATACCAGCAAAGATACACGAATAAAAAGAAAATTACGAGACATCGACTCTACCTTAGTACCAGAAATATAGGTGACTAATAATTAAGGCGCAAGATATCAAGGCGACAAGATATTAAGGCGATTTTTCCTGAAATTCAAATTGAAGTTTTTTCCGAAAATAAACGATTTTTTCCATCTAAAAATAAAATGGCTATGATATGAATATGGGTATGAAATTGAACGAAAATGCAAAAAAACGTTGTTGAGTGGGCCTTCAAAATACAGTACATCATATTATCCTTAGCTTTTCAAACGAGTCAATCAACATTCTAGAGTCAATACCGGCATCTTAACATCGTGCCACAGTGCAATGATACCAGAAGTTGCACTGATAACTGGCTATTAAGTTATTTATTATGTTGCTAAATTAAAAAAGTCGATTGGGGAGGAAAAATAACTGAGAAAAAAGTCTTTTTAAAAATTAAGACGACTAGATATTTAGACGACAAGATATTAAGATAAGAAATTAAGACGATTTTTCCAAAATCGCCTTAATTTCTTGTCGCCTATATTTCTGGTACTAAGGTAATAGAATTACACTCCAACAGTGGTATGTCTATGAGATTTGGCGCCCGCAAAGTCAGAATAAAAATATCGTCACCTTCAAATCAAAAGGTGATAACTTGAAAAGTATAGTTTTGAGATAATCGAAAAAAACTGATTTTCTTCAAAACTAATGGTCAAATTTTCTCAAGTTTTGGTTTCCTAAATAGTATGAAATAATGTAGTATGATCAGATAATGTTTTCACTCCTCCCGATGTCCACCTAATTAATTACAATTAATTAATTACCTGAAAAATTGACAGTTATCACCTTTGGTCGAAACTTTAATTTACAAAAATAATTTGAAGAGGTGATATCTCTAATTATAACCTTTTGAATTACTTTTTTCTCCTACTAAAAACAACAGTATTATCATAAATTACATTGAGTTATCACCTTATTGCCTTAAATTCCATTTCAAGATATCAAAATGTTCTTGAATTATTTCAAAACTGATATTTGAAGACGCCATCCTTTTTATTCTCTTCGGTTCTTATTTTATTTTCAAAAACAATAAAATTATAAAGTTTCATGAAATTTAATGACATCATTACGAAATTTCACGATTTTTAGCGCCTCTGTAGTGATTTTAATAAGGAAACAAAATCAAGCTCTATTATCATTTAGCCTCTTTTATGATACTGTTCACAACTATTTTGCACCCCTAAAAGTTTAAGTTTCAAATCAAATTGTGGCTGCTATCTAGCTATTTGTGTGAGTTCATCAAACTACTTTTCAGTAGTACTATGTACCATACTAGCATAAAGCATTGACATGTCTGCTTAAAATTGCAAACTATTCAGAAAGTATGGAAGTAGAAACACTAAACACCATTTAAATCAACAATATCATCATGTCTTGAGCAAACTCCGTGCTTCATTGAGGATTAACACAGTCCTTTTATCAGTCACAAAAATACCACTTTACAATTTACATCTACCAGTTTTACTCATTACTTTGTTTTTTGTGAAGAATGGCCAGAAATTAAGACAATTTTTTATTTAACAAACTGACAACCATAGGCATAAAATCGTATGTTTTCGGTCAGATATGTGGTTCTTATCATGGTTAATAAATGACCTGTATACCATCCAATGGTGTCAATTAGATTTTGGCCGAAGTTGGCCCCGTTGTTAGATTTTTTGATTAATGCAAAGTCTATTAATATTTTACATTTTTGTGATACATGATGATGAAGAAATTCCAAAATGATCTCGACTTGATTACTGGAAATACTATTGCTCCTCATCAAATCCACGCTTTATGATACCACTGTGGTCATCTTATTATTACAACCTATATGCCATTCCAATTGATTAAATCAGAAAAGAATCCTCCAAATCAGCTAATCATCCATTCATCCTAGAAATGAAATCGTTGCTTCTTGAATTTCCTATTAGTAATTTCCTAACTTGCAGATTCCAAATAAGGCAAAAAATATTTGAGTAATAGAGGTTAGAGCAATAGTACCTAATCATCAATCACTACATTGTTCACAGGTACTCAATTTTAAAACAGATGGGTGACACAATAATGGAAATAATTTGGGAATTGCATAACTATGTCATACACCAATTTGTCAAAAATGAACTGTTGGCACTGAAAAGTAATGTTTCACCTCGATACTTCTGTATATTATTGCTGGTCAATGCTCACGAAAGCATGTCAATAAAAACTTCCATATACTGTTAGTACCTACTATGAAATTACTATCATAGGTATTTTTAGATTTCCTAGACAACTCTTTGATACAACAGAGGCCCATTATAGTACTTAATAAAACATTCTTACAATTTCTTATTTCTCAAATTGAGAACCCTAAATATGTGAAAAATTTCTTTCAAACTTGGTTATAACTCAAGTTATAACCTGAAAATTAATAGAAAAAAGCAAACAATCTTTCAAAAATAGGGTTATAACTGGAGTTATAACTTTTTTTCGGAATTTTGGACTGTTTTATTTTTACCAAAAGGTGATATGTTGAGTTATAGCCCTAGAAAATTTATTTTATTATTTCAAATTATTTTTAGGAGGTAATAACTCGGGTTATAACTTTTGGCAAACTTTCTAAAAAATTTTGTTGCTGATTTTGCTCAAATCACTTCAAAATTTCACTCACGGGTGCGCAATGAGATTCTGAATCACTTGGTAAGGTTTTTTGAAAAGGTGATAACTCGAGTTATCACCTTTTGATTTCTTAGCTCAGCGAAGTGAAACGAACTTTTTCTGAAATTCAATTAATTTCGTCGAATCTTCAACGTCATCAGGAAATCTCAAATTTGATTGTATAAAGTAGTGTTGTAAATTTTAAATATCTGATCGTCTAAATATCTGGTAGTCTTAATTTTTTTCAAGACTTTATTTTCAGTTATTTTTCCTCCCCAATCGACTTTTTCAATTTAGCAACATATTAAATAACTTAATAGCCAGTTATCAGTGCAACTTTTGGTATCACTGACGATGTGGCACGATGTAAGGATGTCGGTATTGACTCTAAAATGTTCATTGATCCGCTTGAAAAGCTCAGGAAAATATGATGTACTGTATTTTGAAGGCCCACTCGACAAGACTTTTTTGCATTTTCGTTCAATTTTATATTCATTTCATAGCCATTTTAATTGAAAAAATCGTTTATTTTCGGGAAAAAAAACTTCAATTGAAACTCCAGGAAAAATCGCCTTAATATCTTGTCGCCTTAATATCTTGCGCCTTAATTATTAGTCGCCTATATTTCTGGTACTAAGGTATTATGATCAGGGGGCTGGCAAGCCCCCCGCGGCGGTTTGCGAGCCCGAGGGCCCGAAGGGCCCGAGGGCGAGCATTGAACGGCGGTCCTAACAGTGCGAGGGCCGAAGGCCCGAGCCGCGAGCCGAAGGACCCGAAGGGTCCGAGGGCGAGCATTGGACGGCGGACCTAACAGTGCGAGGGCCGAAGGCCCGAGCGCGAGCCCGAGGACCCGAAGGGTCCGAGGGTGAGCATTGGACGGCTATTCTAACAGTACACGAGCCTCCGAGCATCGGGAGTGAGTTTTCTTAACTTTGCTTGCCAGCCCCCAACTATATGTTTTCATGGATTCACCATATTTCACGTTGAAATTTGAGCAAGTTCCCGTTGCCGAAATCGCACTAAAATTTGAACATCACATGTTTAGGAGCCAAAGGTGCAACTGCCAAAATTTCAGATCGATTGGATTAAAAATGGACGAGTTATTACAACTTGAATATTGCCAAAATCGAGGGTGTTCTTGTTAAATAGGGTTACGACCATATATATACACATATATCAGGGCGCTGGCAAGCGCACGCAGCCACGTTATGGGTTCTCCGGACGAGGGCATCTGCCCGAAGGGCAGATGCCCTCGGCCCGAAGGGCCTAGGGCATCTCCGAAAGATCAGCACCCCCGCCTGGAGGAAGGGGGTGCTGCCATCGGCCCGAAGGGCCGAGGGCAGCAGTCCCGGCCCGAAGGGCCGGGACTGCTGGCCAGACACAGTAAAAAGGCCAGGAGTACCAGCACGAAGTGCTGAAAGTCGTAGCGGGACCAATTTTCAAGTCTTGAAAAATGAGTTTGCCAGCGCCCAATATATAGAAATTCAGTGATTTGCGAAAATCGCGATTTTCGAGTCGCGTTCTAGACACGTTAACGAGCTATGTTGGACACAAAAATTTGCACAGTTGTAGTCCATGGTATGAAGAACAATCCCTGAAAATTCCGACGACCACAAAACGGGAAAACACTTCAAGGGAGAACCATAAAAGATAGAACCGTAATATAAACGGCATATGAAACTTTAGAAGTAGGTGCGTGCACTAGGGCATGTTAAAAATATTTTTGCCAAATCCTTAATTGGATAATTGACCAATTAAAGTAATTATCTTTATAACTCGAAGGTATTGATGATAGCGACTTTATTCCAACGGTATCACAACTAGAGCCAAAATAGCGTTTTTATGCGTTTAATTTGTGTACCGGTTCTCAACCGCCTAATGACATAATTGGCCAATTAAAGTAATTATCGTGTATAACTCGAAAAGTAAAATGATAGCGACTTAATTCAACGGTATCATTTACAAGAGCCAAAATTACACTTTTTATACTTTTATCTTGAGTGCCGGTTCTCAACCGCTTAATGACATAATTGGCCAATTAAAGTAATTATCGTGTATAACTCGAAAAGTAAAAATGATAGCGACTTGATTCTAACGGCATCATTTACAAGAGCCAAAATTATGCTTTTTACGTTTATCTTGAGTGCCGGTTCTCAACCGCCTAATGAGATAATTGACCAATTAAAGTAATTATCGTGTATAACTCGAAAAGTAAAAATGATAGCAACTTAATTCCACCGGTATCATTTACAAGAGCCAAAATGACACTTTATACAAGTTTATCTTGGAGTGCCGGTTCTCAACCGCCCAACCGAGATAATTGACCAATTAAAGTAATTATCGTGTATAACTCGAAAGTAAAATGATAGCGACTTAATTCCAACGGTATCATTAACCAGAGCCAAAATCACGTTTACACATTAATTTGAGTACAGGTTTTCAACCGCTTAATTGAATAATTGACTGATTAAAGCAATTATCACTACCTGTACTGAATGTAGTGAGTTTCTTGCCAAAAAAGAGTGATGGATAGCCAAAAACAATTGAAATTGTTTTAGTTTCGCAGCCACTACAGTACCTAAAATTATACGATTAAAAGTATTGATATGAATTTTAATCGCAGCCCGGTCGTGGCGGTGCATTTTGGTTTTCAAAGCTAATAGATTTGAAGATTCACGTTTTTCAAAAGTTATTAAGGGGCTAGAACGTCTAACACATTTCTGTGTTTAGGGGTACAGCTCGATCCTGACAAAAGTCAAAGACGGGATTTACACAATCAATTAATGCTGTTTTTCCATTACTACAATGAAATTGTGTGGTAGTCTGCTACCACAGTGCACCGCCACGACCGGGCTGCGATTAAAATTCATATCAATACTTTTAATCGTATAATTTTAGGTACTGTAGTGGCTGCGAAACCCAAACAATTTCAATTGTTTTTGGCTATCCTATAGGTACATATATATAGAGGTATATACATATAGGAGAGATGACGCTTTAGTGCAAGAAGTATACCCTATTCAAACGGCTATATCTCGGGAACCATAAAAGATGCAGAGCTCATCGACCCAGCGTTGGAAAGTAGAAAGATAGAACTTGCAGTTAGTGACCTTAAAAACTATTTTACGTCATGATAATGACGTCACAATGACGTCACAAAACTAAGAATTTCAAATGTCGATTTTCCCAAAAATAGGCGTTTTCAAACGCAATTTTTCGGTATGAAGCTTTCGAAATAGAAAAAAAAGCTCCGTGGGCAGAAAGTAAATTTAATGTACTTTCCAAAGATGTGTCAAAAAGTTCCGGGCTCTAATGCATCATTGAGATATTTGCGATTGTTCGAAGCACTTTGACACGAAAAAATTCCAAAACTGGCAAATCTTGTGAAGCTTCTGGAGAGAACGGGCCCCACCCGGAACTTTATCATTGACATGTTGTCGGTCATAGTCCCAACTGTAAATGAATGGGTCTCAGATAGCTCATCTAATTTTATGACGTAATTGTGACGTCATCAGTAATGCTAGGTAACGCGAATTTTTACGCGTGATTTGACGCCAAATTTCAATATCTCGGCACAGAAAAGGGTGATATTTTTTCCCAAAACCAAAAAGGATTTGGTTGTGATGGTCCGCGGCGGTTTTAAGGCGTTCTTTACTGTAAAACCCATGATATGAGAAAGAACGCGACGGTTAAAACTGCCGCAACGGGCAATTTTTTGATGCATTAAAGTTACGTGAATGCTGTATATTTTATAAGTGACGTTGCAGCAGTTTTAACCGTCGCGTTCTTTCTCATATCATGGGTTTTACAGTAAAGAACGCCTTAAAACCGCCGCGGACCATCACAACCAAATCCTTTTTGGTTTTGGGAAAAAATATCACATATGGAATTTTTGTGAATCTGGGGTTGGCGTCGTGGGCCGTCCCAACATACAATAAGGTGCGAGATAATCAAATTGAAGGGACCGTGTGATCAGCGAGGCCCAGTACTGCAGAATGGACGCTTGTAATTAACAAGGTTTGATATTTCACAGGATAAATTAAGGATTACAAAATTCGTGATAACCAAATCACTATGTTGTAAGTTGATGACGTTGAACCATATATACCTTATCCGTGTTATCCGTATCAAAGTATCCAGTATCCTGTATCCGGCTATAATAAGTGGTAGGTAATATTTTTTCCTTTGTCTTGGCGTCTTGCTTGAATTCTGTTCGTTGTATACTCAACAGTGCCTCATAAAAGGGTTTGACATAAGCGTACGCCATACTGGTTACCAGTGCCGTTTAATGTGGCCTACTGTTATTGGCTTAATTAATTGAATTATGAAAAAAATTAAGACGTCCATCTAACTTTTGGGACGACCAATTAGAAATCATATCGACCTGGGGTCTGCGTCGTTAGTATGTATTGTGTGATTAAGTATCATTCATGAGGAAACAACTTGAAAGTTAACAGCCTTATACATAATTTTTATCATCAGCAAAAAGGGTTTATATCATGAGCAAAGGGGGTAATATCATAAGCAAAATGTTTTATATGAACAATGAACATCAACTGGAACATCTTATATATAATTTCGTAAGAGCACGTGAATTATGTCTGTGCGGGCGCACAGTTTAAATTTGAGCTTGCCAAGGAATTATCAAGAGAAACGAAGGCTTAGATGCGCATAATGGTACCGTTGCTATGGAAACAAATTTTGCACGTGCAGATTATGATCAGCTCTATGCGAGTGCTTTCTATTACGCAATTACTTTTTAATTCCGTGCTGTAGCTTTTTGAAAATTTTTGACGTTTCCTTTAACTTCAAATTTAAGATCTCAAGATGGAGAAAGGACATAACTTGAATAACGGAAGATATTCCAGATGGATTGCTTTAATTGTGGCAGAGGTTGGTCGATAATCAAAGTTGAGTCGGTGAAAAAAGTAGTAACTGCAGTTGTGAAATTAACCGTTAAGGTTACAATGTGTGCACAATTCAATCGAGTCGAATGTAGGTGTAGCAGATTTCGGAGACAGTTCATGGCCTGGATCAATTGTGAACAAAACAAAATTATCCAATGTTGGTAAGTCAGTATAAGAATCAGTTGTCACAATTAACATCATCTTGCGATCGAAACGGAACAAAAGTCACATGGTTTAGCACGACAAAGACTAACCGAGGAATTCTGCTCCTTCATAAAGTTTTTTGAATATTTAGAATCTAATTGGAATTTTTTGATGCGGTAAAAAGTGTCTGATCAATTTGAATGGTAGTGTTTTTGCAGGTCCAACGGGCCTGCTAGTAAAACATAAAATAAGAAAATGAGTGAGATCCCGGCAAGAATACCGGTATCCCGTCCGGGATGACCCTGATCCCGGTCCCGGCCGGTTTTTTTAAAGTCATCCCGGTCGATCACTGGTCAGTGGTCGTATCCTTGATCTTGGTACCAAATTGTTGTATCACTGAATATTGACAGTTACAGTTGACACTATTCTGTTGCATCATTTACACCACAGACGCTATTCTCAATTCTATCTTCTCAATGATACTATACAACCGTAAAAATGTCGCCAGTTAGACATATCAATGACAATTGTGGACTGTGGAGCTGTGACCTGTCTTTTCAGAAACCAGTCTGACGTTTCACTGACACCAATCTGATGTATGATTGATAAAAATTATTTACGCATCTCTGAAACCAGTCTGTTGTATGGTATTGCTGACCCATTGTGAAGTGAATTAATGACACCAGTCTGACACTGACAAATCAACGATGCCAACCTGAATGAACATTGAACACTGACACCATTCGGAAGCGCCTCTGACACCACTAAGACAAATCACTGAAAATCTTCAGACGTATTACTTAAGTACTTACACCAGTCTCGCTTTTAACTGACGCCAGTCGGACGTATCAACATTCAACAATCATCAAGATATCAGACTGACGTATATTTAGGGAAAGTGACCAGATTGACAGCAGCAAAAAGTCTTTAAATATTGGAATATTTCATCTCGATGAAAATTTTATCTAGATACAACCGAAAAAAAATCGGTTATCTAGATAGAAAATTTGTTACCGATAAACCGATAATGGAAAGCCTAGAACTCAGGTAAACCTGCAAAAAACAAGGGTTATGCCCAACAAGACAAAAGGCTTCGTACAAATGTTTTATAGATTTTAAATTTGTTTGTCATAGTAATCTTATTAAGATATTGATCTATTTAATGATATATCCGAAACGGTTGACGGTACCCACTACGCATTGATTCATGGTCACCATGACACGTGACCTGTCACGTTCAAGGGTCACGTGTATGGTGTCGCAATCAGCTTCCTATGCAGGGAGATATCATTATTAATCTTCCTCGGCCATTCCGCAAATGAATCTAGCATATACAAATGCGGAGGTATGTGGCACATGGCTAATTTTCAATAGTACCCAAATTCCTTGTCTAGAATGAGGTCTTTATAGAATGAGGCCTGTCTGTTATAATGAGGCCTGGGGAATGAGTTATGTATGATTATGAATTAATATGGCTAAAATATTATTGAAGAAACTCTCTTGGGGCACCATTAGGGGCTTAGAAAGGAAAAATAATTTTTTTTGATAGGACCATGATATTATTTATTTTTGCTGATTATGAAAACATGGTGATCATATTGCAGCACTACTGTAGATAAAAATATAATACAAAATATGTCACATAAAATCGCCTTGCAGGGTACAGCACACCAATAGTGATTTTCAAAGAGATATTTTGAAATTAACTACTTGATCAGTGTTAATTTCTGAATGATCGTGAAGACTACCAAGACTTGTGTACTCACAACGAGAAACTTAAAACACAAACAAACTCAGTCAACCGGATTTAAAATCGGAACATGACACGGAGCGAGTCTCCAGCTGATTGTCACATGTTACTATCTTAGTAGTAGTGAACGAACGGAACGTTCACTAAAAATTTATTGTGAACGCGTTCATTAAAACAGTTCCACGTTTAGAACGTTTTTCTAAAAAACCGATGTTCCGAGAGTCACATTCGAAACACGTAACGCACATGCCTTGAAATACAAAATTCCGCCAAATGTGCGAACAAAATTCATTTTAAGTGGTTCTAGTGCACTCTCTGGAAATCAGTCACATCAGTTTTCAGCCTTATTTTTGGTCCTTGTGGTCAATTATAGACGAAAAAGTCCATTTCCAGCCCAAAAATGAGGGTTATTTAGAGGCTGTAAATCGTGAAAATGGCCAAAATTCAAAATTCTGAAAGCAGCATTTTGCCATTTTCTTAGTAGGATCAAACTGAGATTATGAAACTGACATTATGAAACTGACATTATTCCTAATATAGTTAGCCGTTTGAAACATGAAGTTTGTTTCCTGGGCGTTACATTATAACATACTGATTCAGTAGAAAATTTTTCCCCAATCGTGAACGTTCACTTACGTTCACAAAAGTTCACTAAAAATGATTGGAACGTGCGTTCACGACGACCAAATTCAGCGTTCACTTCAACTAAGGTTACTATGCTGTACTCCTTTGAACACTACATACGCGCTCGTTCTTGATGTAGTGTCTCTTTTCTTTGTCCACTTCTAACAAGCGATTTTAAACTTCCTTCGCCAACTCCCTACGCTGTTCTATCTCCTCTGGAGATCTGTCTGGGTTGATAAACACTTTCTTGTACTTATCTTCCTTGACTTGACGAGTTTGCGCCGCGCATTCCAGTTTGTAGCTCTGAGAAAATTAAGTGACTTTCCCATGAACTACTGAGCTCCGAACCAAACACTCACACTGCTCTCAGTGTTACAATCACTCATTCGCGTTACGCATTAGATGTTACATTTTCGTCGATGGAAGTTCTGCACTGCGATCGTATACACATATACCTCTAGCCTGTTTACGGCAACAATGAGCAATAGATGTGCCGGCAGGCGCAATTCTTGTTCAATTTTGATATTAATTTTTTAGAAATTCCTAGGTGGAGCGTAGCCCCCACCCCCAGGGGGGTCTCGAAAACAAGGGAACTGCCCCTTAGGGGGGAGGGACGTGTAATCCCATATCTTCGAATTGCCTACAGTTTAAAAATCAAGAGGGTTCCAAGGCCGATTCCCGTTTTTTTTGTTTCTGATAGAGGATAACGGCAGCTACCAGTAGGTTTTTACTGCATGAAAAAATATTGTTCCTACCCAAAGATGGTAATTACAGTGTGCGCAAGCATCGAACGCGATTTGCCAAAAATATACTTTGAAATGTGTCTCCTGCAATTTTTGAGGAATTATGTTCAAAGTTGACTCCTATCACAAAAATCGTTAAAAAATGTGATTTGAAATGTCAAAAATCGCGTCCAAAGGTGTGTAATTACGTTTGCTTTTGGTGTGTAGTTACCTTTGCTTTTAGTGTGTAGTTACCTTTGCTTTTGGTGTGTAGTTACCTTTGCTTTCGGTGTGTAGTCACGTTTGCTTTTGGTGTTTAGTTACGTTTGCTTTTGGTGTGTAGTAACCTTTGCTTTTGGTGTGTAGTTAACTTTGCTTTTGGTGTGTAGTTACGTTTGCTTTTGGTGTGTAGTTACCTTTGCTTTTGGTGTGTAGTTACCTTTGCTTTTGGTGTGTAGTTACCTTTGCTTTTGGTGTGTAGTTACCTTTGCTTTTGGTGTGTTGTTACCTTTGCTTTTGGTGTGTAGTTACCTTTGCTCTTGCACGTGTAGGCAACTCTGCCGTCCCCAGTTACATATTCGTTGTAGTGGGTTTCACACCAATAAGAGCCCGGGACGTAACCAGTGCAGGTCACATCAGCATTGCACCTGGCCAGGCAGTTTGTGTCTCGGTAATACTTCAATCCTGCTTGACCTCCGCTACTTGTCCGACATGCCCCGACACTCGAGTCGTACTCTGAGGTGGGTCGAATGAAGTGGGTAAAGATAATTGGTATCAATTTAATTGGATTATGCACCTATCGAGCATGTTTTTGCAGTGTTTCAAACCCCAAAAGATAATTGGTAATCAATGAGGTGGGTCGAATGAAGTGGGTAAAGATAATTGGTATCAATTAATTTGAATTATGCACCTTCCAAGCGTGTTTATGCTATGTATTCAAAAACCCTATAGGCACCAGGGTACCGTGTGCAATAAATTATTGCGCACTGTAGTGCCGATATCTGAATTTATTACGCACTGTAGGTCATAATAATTTATTATGGTGCAGTAGAACAGTGCGTAACAATTTATTTCACACAGTTGAGCAAACAGTACCTTCAAATCTTGATTTAAAACATTTCCTTGTGTTTGAAAATATTGTCATTTTTCGAGTAATTACGGTGCATAATTCAGTTTAATAACTCGTAAAAGTTACTAAACTCAGCATTAAAAACCTCGGCCTTCGGCCTCGGTTTTTTCAATGAAGGTTTAGTAACAGTAATAATTACTAACCGGGATATAACACGAGGGCCGAAGGCCGAGTGTGTTTTTGGTGTATTAAAACGAGGCCGAAGGCCGAGGTTTTTCTCGCAGAGGTTTGCAATTTTACAGTATTAAACTGAATTATGCACCATAATTACTCGTAAAAAGGGGATAATTTCAAACACAAAATGTTTTAATCTATGATATGAAGCTACAACTGGGTCGACTGTGCAGAGCAAATTGTGCACTGTTCCGCTGCACCATAATAAATTATTATGACCTACAGTACGTAATAAATCTTGATTTTGGAACTTCAGTGCGTAATAATTTATTGCGCACGGTACCTAGTGCCTATAGGGTTTGAATACATAACCTGGAAGGTGCATAATGCCATATTACACACTCGGGCCTTCAGCCCTCGTGTGTAATATTACGTTTAGTAACTTTTACTCGTTACTAAACCCTTCATTATGCACCTATCGAGCATGTTTTTGCAGTGTTTCAATCCCCCTATAGGCACCAGTGTACCGTTCGTAATAAATTATTACGCACTTTAGTGCCAAAACAGTGATTTATTACGCACTGTAGTTCATAATATTTTATTATGGTGCAGTGGAACAGTGCGTAATAATTTATTTCGCACGATAGAGCCAGTTCTATCTTCATATCATAATTTAAAACATTTCCGTGAGTTTGAAGATATCCTCTTTTTAACGAGTTAGGTCGGTACATAATTGGGTTTAATTAATCGTAAAAAGTGCAAACCTCTGCAATAAAAACCTCGGCCTTCGGCCTCGGTTTCTAATGCGATATTACACACTCGTGCGTAATATCCCGGTTTGCACTTTTTACTCGTTACTAAACCCTTCAGTAACGAAATGGCTGATTCTTCGTTAAAATGTACGTGCAGTTTTGCGCGCAATCACCAATAACCATAGCAACGCGCGCAACTGGTGTATTTAACATTCACCTCGATATTCTTTTTCGCGATACTTTTTCCAATTTTGAGCATCAATAACGGAAAATCTAAAGCCTAAATTCAAATAAAAATGATGCTTTCCCAGACGGAATTTATTTTTCTACTACCCTGCAAAAAATCCCGGGATTTCAACTCCGTTTTATAATAATGATTTATAATAATGATTTATAATAATGATTTATTGATCAACAACAAAAAATCTTAAAATCGCCGGCCTCAATTCAAGTTTTCAAATCGTGGAAGAAAATGGGGAAATCGAGCGAGAATTTCGAATTTTAGTTGAAATTTGAAGTGGCAGGATCAAGCGTGAATATTAATTTCCGTGAAGTTATAGGTCCATGAAAAAAGTCCGTAATAATTATGTCCGATAACGGATAAGGTTATATCACATCGGAATCCTTTTGATGTGGCATCTTTATAAGTAGCTATTAGGAGCCTTTCCCAGCAGAACTGACTCACTATGAGTTGAAAACCCGCAATTTTTTGCAGGGTGGTAGGAAAAAAGGTGTCTCCCTAAGAAAGTTATTTTTCAATTTGAATTTAGGCTTTAGACTTTCCGTTATAAATGCTCAAAGTTGAAAAAGGGTCGCAAAAAACAAGATCGAGTTATAGGTTTATTTCACCAGTTGCGCGTTATGGTGATTGGAAATTGCGCGCGAAACTGCACGTGCATTTTAACGAAAAATCTGTCATTTTGTTATTGTGTATTTTTGAAACGTTTCAACCGTTGAAATTGATAGTTTACATTCTCAATGGAATTTTCGATTTCGGTAAAAAAAAACTCATCAGTTTTATAAGAGACTACGAGAAAAGGTAAACGTTGAAAATTTTGTTCAATATCATATCAACATAATATTTGTAAGTTCGATGGTTTGCTGCGATAATTTGATGGAAGGAGGAATTCATTTTGACTTATCAAGTTAAAAGTGGGTTATAAACAGATAAAATGCAGACAATTTTTATTTCAATGAGCTTGGATTCAAATTTGACGCAAAAGCTGCATTATTTTTTCATTCATTTTCAAAGCCTATGTAAATATTTCGTTATTTCGTTACGTTGCATCCCTACGCCCAATTACAAACAATTGCATCAATGACTTACTTTACGTTTGAAATAATATTGTACACTTCCAAGCTTTCAAAACGCAATTGATAAAATTTCAATTTCATACGTTTTACGAACATATTTTGTTTTTGTAATTTAAATTTCTATGATTTAATATTTGCGTTGTGATCCATGAATTTTGAATATAATGCGCAGTTTAGGCCCAATACAACTTATCAAATCTTACAGAGTTTCTTTTTTTCGAACCTCTAAGTTTTCCACCTCTGTCCTCTATTGATTTCCATCAATTTGTTTATTTTTTGTAATAACGGGTGATGACTTATCTGGAATCATTTCAATGTATTCTTGTGGCCAAATCAAGATCATGTTAGAGCTCAGATGTGGTTATTCTAGACCTAAAAAGTCTGCTGACTCAGAATAACATCATGGGAAGATTTGAAAACCCTGTTTTTTCATGCTACTGGCCGACTAGTTTGAGAAGGTACAAAAAAAAACTTGCACAAAATCTCAATGACAATAATGATATCTAAAAGTGTTAATAAAGCGTTACTATGGGATGATTCTGAGCAGGAGGGTCTCAAGAGTGACTGCAGTAAGTGGTATCACTAACTTATCCAGTGGTGACCCAATGGAACCAAAAACGTGTTTGAAATCATCAATTCTTCGATAAAGACACTTTCGTAAAAGTGTGATTTTTGGTAATTTTTAACCCAAAATTCTACATCCCAATAAACGGAAGTAGCCCAAAAACATGGGTTATTTTTGATGAGGTCCCTGCCATCAAATCTGAGTGTTAAGACCATCCAGGTCCTGTTCTAATACTTTCTTAAGGCCTGGAATTGTAAAAAAACAACTCTATTTTCCCAAAAATTTGGCATTATTTTAGCTCAAAAATCTATGAATTTTCCTGATTTTCAACGAAAAATGCATGCAAAGGTCTTCATTAGTGTCTCAGCTAACGAAGTTCATGAATCAATCTAGATGGCAACTGATGGAAATGCTCCTGTAAGCAATATTCAAATCATATGTCAGATTTTTTTGCACCTTCTCAAATTAATCGGCCAGTAGCATGGGAAAAACAGGGTTTTCAAATTTTCCCATGATGTTATTCTGGATCAGCAGACTTTATAGGTCCAGAATAACCACATCTGAGCTCTAACATGATCTCGGTTTGTCCCCAAAAAAACATCGAAATAATTCCAGATAATTAGTCATCACCCGTTATTTGATCAATATTTTCAATTTTTCTGATATCAATTTTGTTGAAATTCTAAAAAAATTGGACTCCTATCAACACGAAAGTAAAAACTAAATTGCTTCATGAATTGAATTTCATATCAAAATTGAAAACCGCAATTACACAGAAAATTCTGTGAATTTTATTTTACTTTCAAGGTGTTAGTTGTTACCTAATCTTGATAATATCTGATATGGTGGTACTATATGTGGCCGGTATTATAAAAATAGGTCGGGTGTCCTTTGACCTAGAAAGCCCAACGGGCCTTCAAGTGTAGATATAATACATACTAAAACTTGCGATAAAACACGAGAAACTTGCGAGTTTGAGGACGGTATTTACTAATTTGATACTCTTGCAATGGAAAGTATTGGAAACTTTATGACAATAAAACGCCTATTGTTAAAAATCGCCGATATTCGATTCCATGCTTCCTGCAACATAAGCCTTAGTTTTAATAGGTTACTTTTGAATCTAAACTCACCCGCTCTTCCATATCTAACGCTCAACCAGAGTAGGAGGGGAAGCAGAATAGTACAACGGTTTGCCATCTTGCTTCTTTAGCCCGTTCTATGGTGATTTAAAATAATTAATACGCCATATTAAATTAAGGTTTGAACTATGATCGGTCCAAATTTTTATCGGTGATCATCGATAATTTTTCATAATTATCCCCGATACCAATAACTATCGCCGATAAAATTTTAATCTCCATCTTCGATGTGAGGTTTACTTTTAGAATTGGTCTTTATCAATGACACATTATTCGTTAGATTGATCAATAACTCAATAAAATACATAGACACGCGCCTATCGGGTCCATTTTGGGATACTGCCCGAGGCCGTAAGCCCGAGGGATGTATCTGGTTTTGGCCCGAGCCCGTAGGGCGAGGCTCTAAACCAATATGAACCCGATCAGGCAAGTGTCTATATATTATAGACCCGCATGAAAACTTCAGAGGGTTCTATAATAGTCTTAAATGTAGTGAGGTGAACGTCTAAACTACTAAGTTACGTGTCGGTATGATATTATTGGATAGCTGATAATAATTTTAAATTACGTAAAGATCTTGAAATGCTAAGTAACTGTAATTCGGGGAATCGTAATATCGTATTGATTGTTTTGATTTTAAGACCATTATAAGATTATACGTGCTACTGGTGCGATACTGGCGTGCTAACTGCTACTGGTGCGATACTGGCGTGATACTGGTGCGATACTGGCGTGATGCTGGCGCGACACTGGCGCGACACTGGCGTGATACTGGCCTAGACGGCCCAGTGGAATAACACGGGGTATTTGGGAATTAAATTCCCCGTCAAATTACCAAATTAGAAATTGAAAACAGGCTTTAATTTGAACGAAATAAGCTTTTCTGGATGCGTTTCATAAATGATGAACTCAAAATCATGAAATTCATAGAGTTGAATACCATAATCGACCTTTTCCGGTGCCCAATCCGAATCCAGCTGCTGGATTCCCACCGCATTCCCAAACCAGCCATCACATTCCAAAACCAGCCGTGCTGCATTACCAAAGCAGCCCAAACCAGCCGCGTTTGACCTTGACTCTACTATGTTTATTTTTTATTTAGCTATGATTATTCAAATGTTTTGGTTGGGGCATCCTCGTGTTTCATGAATTATTTTATATAGGGCAAGTGACAATGTATGATTTGTTGTGTAGGTAGGTATCCTATTTGTGATTTAAAATTAAAAAATAAAAGGTCGAAATTTTTAATAAAAACTGTCTAAATGGCCATCATAAACACTTTAAAATCATTACCATATTCAATAAAAAAAAAACACTGTTGCACGTTTCTTTTGTTTCTCCAGCTAGCAATCGAGCCTACTATCTTAAATTTCGGTCATTTCAGTGAAAATATGCCAAAGCTGAAAAAGCCACTTTTTATTCTAATTAACATATTCCCAGCCAATTTTCATAAAAATTCCACTGGACTAGACGGATCGCTCAATTTATCAAGTTAGCAAAGTGGTGTCAAAGAAATAAAGCAGTGTCACGGTGTTAAAACAGTACCAAGGTCATGAAACGGTGTCAAGGTTTAGGTAATAAAGCGGTGTCAAGGTTGTAAAACGATATCAAGGAAGTAAAGCGGTGTCAAGGTGGTAAAGTGGCGTCATATCAAGGTGGTGAAGCAGTGTCAACTGTCAAGGTGGTAAAGTCTTGTCAAGGTATTGAAGTTAATTTGAACAGGTTGCTACATGTGGGTACAGGTAGATGTACCTGATGGAAATTCACATTTTTGTTCATTTCCAAAATATACCCCTTGCTCATTATGATAAAATAGTGAGCTCATCATACTACAAAACCTATATAGGTACATATCCTACATACTTACATGTTTCCTTTACACTTTTCGAAACATACATACATAGTACTATACTGGCCCAAATGATGAGCTATCTTCTGGCTGACCCCTTATACAAATTAGTTATCGTGTACCTATAGATTTTGATTTTTTGGGAAATATTCTGTCTGCGTCGTTAGTATTTAATTAATGTGTTATTAAGTATCATTCATGAGGAACAACCTTATACATAATTTTTATCATCAGCAAAAAGGGGTAATATCATCAATCATGAGCAAAGGGGTAATATCATAAGCAAAATGGATTATATTAACAATGAACATCAAGTGGAACATGAAACATAAGAAAATGAGTGAGATCCCGGCTAGAATCCCGGTATCCCAGCCGGGATGACCCTGATCCCGGTCCCGGCCGGTTTTTTGAAGTCATCCCGGCCCGGTCCTGCGGCCGGGATGCAAAAGGCCATCCCGGTCGATCACTGGTCGTATCCTTGATCTTGATACCCGGTGGGTATAGGACACGAGGTCGGGGGACACGAGGTCAGTGGACGCGAGGTCGGTGACGGAAAACCAAGTTGGACGATAGGTCGGCAAACCCCCACAGGGTGGACGCAAGGTCGGCAGCCCTTTCCAATTCGATTTCTTCCCTTTAGTGTGTTGCTCATAGTCATACGGTAGATCACTCGGTATAACATAATCAGGGTACGGTAGAATTAGTGGGTTTTGGCAATGTGATCCGTTGATCCTCTGATCTCTTCTGACACAAGCGCTTCACGAGATACTGTGTCAATGTGACCCTTGTTTCTGATCGGATCGTTTCACATGAGTTCGAAGCAAATACGTGTGTGAATGTGACCCCGTGCCTTCCGGTCCCTCACTTCCAACTGTTCCATCCTGGAATACCAAGTGTTGATGCTGGACTTCGAGCAGGCCCTAAGATCCTTCCTTTCCTCCATCTTCCCCTCTGCTCTTGTTGACAGATGCCACTTCCACTTTTGCCAGGACCCCTGCCTTGGCTACTTCGAAAGAACTGGCTAAGCGGAGTCAGTGGCAGACTTTTTGAGTCCCATTTGTTCCATATTCTCTGTCCCAATTGTCCCAATTTCCCTGTCCCAATCCGGATTTTTCTTGAGTTTAGGAAAATTGGGACAGCGGTCGAGATGGAGCAGGCTTCTACAAAGGGGAAGATCTCGTCCTACCGCCAGGGAAGGCAGCCACCTGCTCAATTTAATCGAAAACCATCATTATACCGAAATGATTTGAAGTACTATAGTCTATAACATGCGATAAGTTAAGCTTGGTGACTTGGAAAAGTAATTAGCTGCTGCCGACCTCGTGTCCACCCTGTGGGGATTTGCCGTCCACCCTGGTTTTCTGCCACCGACCTCGCGTCCACTGACCTCGTGTCCGGTTCCCGCCGTGACCATCGTGCTAAGCGTTAGAATTCTCACCTAAGCTGTAAGCAGCCATGTACGGTTCACTCAGCCGAGTGTAAGGGAAACTGTGCGGGAGGGTTAAATGAGGAGCTGCCCATTGCAGCAAAGTTTCGGGCGAATGAAGTATGGATTACACTTTCTTAGCCGTCACTGGCTTGATTACACTTGGATCCTTCGATTCATGTCATTCGCTGTCACAGCTGTTGGAATAGAAGTAAAACCTTCTAAATAAAAAAAAGTGACTAGATAGACAGCAGCAAAAAGTCTTTAAATATTGTTAGATTCCATCTAGATAAAAATTTTATCTACGTAGATACAACCGAAAAAATTATCGGTTATCTAGATAGAAAATTTGTTACCGATAAACCGATAATGGAAAGCCTAGAACTCAGGTAAACCTGCAAAAAACAAGGGTTATGCCAAACAAGACAAAAGGCTTCGTACAAATGTTTTATAGACTCTAAATTTGTTTGTCATAGTAATCTTATTAAGATACTAGCAGGCCCGATGGGCCTGCTATTACATTGCTCACTCGGCGGTGCTCCGCGCCGCCTCGTTCACAAATTCTTACCAAGTTACCAACAGCTTGCCCTAACCAGCGTCCTATTCTGCGCGGCGTGCCGTCGTTCCTCCTCTGGCCGCGCGCGCGTAAACATGTGGTTAGATGAAACCAAATGCCAGCAGAATGAAGTAAGTAAAAAGATAGGTTGATAGGAACTGAAGTTGCCGAAGTGCGTTGTCTGATAATGGCGCAAAGGTGAATGTTGATGTCAAAGGAGAAAATGACGAAAGTTGACACGCGCTCGTGGTTAGGCATTAGGGAACACTAACGCATTGTTTGACTGGTCCTACCGTAAATTATGATTTTTCGGTAACTCGGTAATCTGCCGATGCACACCTGGGGCACAACCTGGGCACACCTGGGGCACACCTGGGGCACATCTCGGGCACATCTCGGGCACACTTCGGGCCTTCCTTCATTCGTATATTGAATAATTATAAAGCTGCGTAAGAAATGGAAATAAAAATTAGTTTTAGGCCTTGCCTGGTGCGCGCTCAGACTAAGCGCAAAAACAAATTCATAATTTTACGCCGCGCATTTTGTCTTGTAAAGTTGTAACATTTAAGTTTGTAACTATACCTGAAATAACTTTGCGACGCGCGCAGAGTTTCTGCGTCGCGCGCAAGATTGAAATGCGCGCTTGTCGCGTTTTGTTATTTCAACAATTTTGTTTTCCCATACGTTTACGTGAAGTGCTCTGAATCGAACTTCGTGAACTTCTCATTAATTTTGAAACACGCCGAGACGTAGGAACATCGTTCAGTGCGAATTTATTTCATCGGTTGAACTCTACTGCTTAGAGATTTTTTGTGATAACTTCCTACTTTCCTAAACTTCCAATAACTGCAGTCCTAAATATTCCTACATGCCTCATGAACTACAAATTTAAAAACATCAACATTTAAAAGCAACATCTCGACAGCTTAAATCACTAACGTAATAGTAACACTACATTGCGAACTACTTTATGTTGCACGTGTGCAAATATCCAAATCCATAGCAACGGCACCTCATTTCTCCCGTTTGCATTCGTTTCTCTTGATATTTTCTTGGCAAGCTCAAATTCAAACTGTGCGCCCGCACAAACAGACAAAATTCACGTGCCATCTCCAAATTATATATAAGACTAGCAGGCCCGGTGGGCACTGGGCCTGCAATTACATTGCTCACTCGGCTCAGACTAAGCGCAAAATCAAATTCATAATTTTACGCCGCGCATTTTGTCTTGTAATTTCGTAACTATATCTGAAATAACTTTGCGACGCGCGCAGAGTTTCTGCGTTGCGCGCAAGATTAAAATGCGCGCGCGTCGCGTTTTGTTAGTTCAACAATTTTATTTTCACTTACGTTCACGTGAAGTGTTCTGAATCGAAATTCGTGAACTTCTCATTACTTTTGAAACACGCCGAGACGTAGTTCGGTTGAACTTTTTTTTTTTTTTGCATATCGAGGAACTCGCCATATAGGTCCGGGGTTACCGAACGTTTAGACAATGTCCTTGGTTATGGGACACACTCAATGTCGAACCAAGTCATTTCTCCTCGATATCCAAAAAAGATTTGCAGCATATACTGCGAGTGTGTACCATTTCCAACTAACCTCAAGTGGCTAGTTGGTTGTGTTGTAGCGGAGATTCCTTGGATGTGTAGGTGGTGGGAAAAAGAAAAAGTATCAATTGAGATACATAACTGCACCCTGTATGAAGGCAATCAGCTTACTGCAGCGAAAGGCTGCACTATGAAAAGTCAAGTGGGAAGCAAAAGCAAATTTATTTAATTTACTAAAAGATAAAGGCAAGATATAAATTAAGACACTTTCAGCATAATATTAAAATAATAATACTATTTGATAAAACAATATTATTTAATAATATTATTTATTATTTCTATTTAATACTAATATTTAATAATAATAATATTATTTAATAAAATAATAATATTATTTAATTTACTAAGAGATAAAGGCAAGATATAAATTAAGACACTTTCAGCATAATATTAAAATTGTATAAGTAGCAATTGAAGAATAACATGAAAGCGAGCAAGTAAAATAGAAGAAGCAAATGAAAAATTATGTAATTAAATAAACGAAAGGCAGTCAAACTTAAATACCGTTCGCGTGAAAATGCAGCTGAGGATAGAATCTCTGACTAAGAATGTAAGGGTTTAAAGGTCCAGTTCTTCATAAAAAAGATCTAAAATTTAAACATACTTTTACTTTTTAGCTGGCAGAATCAAAGCAAGGCGATGCAATTAAACTGTAAATAAACAACTAAATAAGGGGCACTTAATGAAACCAACAAAAGTAAAAACATACAATTAATTAAACAAAACGTGAATGAAAATTGGTTTATACACTTATCTATACCTTACTGAACTTATGACTGGCAGTCAATGAAAGTCGACGAAATGGCAAAAGTAGGGAGTTTATAAAACCATTTTATAAGTGCTCTTATATCAAAGTCGGCATTAAACATCATTAAACATCAATAATCGACATTAATCGCATCATTAATCAACTAAAGGAAAGTTTGTTATGAACAAGAATACTTAAAGTCTCTTCCAGGAAGTTATTTTGGCTTGAATTAAGTATTTCATGCGTATAAGGAGGGCGTTAAAAGTACAGCATCGAATGTATAAAATTTAACCCAAGAATTATTCAAAACAAATGGAGATGATAACGTATCAAAACTTATAACAAGGAACGAAAGGAATTTTAACCTAAGTAAACAGCGAAAGTAGCAACCAGAGTGCAGTTATGTGTGAACTGTTCCGAAACTTCTTCATTACATCAGTGGTTTTTATAACGCAAGTGGTAATTGCACTATACGCTGGAGTACATATATTACACGAAAGAGTTGCATGCCGCAAGTTCGAACATGTGCCTAGTTCATGATTTTCTGGCGTACGCCGTAGACAGTATGCTTTTGATGCTTCATAAACGAATTAATGTTTTCATGATAAAAACTAGAATGAAACTTAGTAAATTCGTCATCAAAATAGTGACAAGACGTTTAAGGTTTGATGATATACCTAAGCTAAAGTAAAACGATGTAAATATATCATCAAAATGATGGCATGCTGTGAATTGAAACAATATATACAATTAAATGTAATCTTAAATGAAATTACAAGACATATAAAGTATGAGACGATAAATAAAGATGTTGTGAGTAAATATGAATTGAATACATAATGAAGTTACAGAGGTATGGAATAGTAAATTCCAGTTAAGTAAGAGATATTAGTGATAAATTTGATCCAATTAAAACAAGAAACAAGTACCTTAGTACACTTAAGAACGGCATCACGTAATTTGCGCGCACTTTAAGATCGGCGCACTTTATTAGTGCGGTTTTTTATGAGATCTAAAACGATGTGTAAACATGAATAAAATTTGAAATTTTCCTCTTGATTGCGAGAAATCATATTCAAAGGAACAGCAATATACAATTTTGCAATAATGACAAGAAACAAATTTTTAACAGTAATAAGTTGCAGTATCCATTATTATAATCTACAAACTACAGTACAGAAGTGCTGTAGTTTGGACCGTGCATATCTCAGAAAGGCAACATAATAATTTCATTCTTTAATTAAACTATTGAAGTTTTAGCTGACGGTCATGATTCATGCCCGAAAAAACCCAAAATCGGAAAAAACGCAAAATTTATAAAATTGTTCACTAAATTAGCATACACTTAATTTTATGCGCACTTAATTACTGTACACTTAATTAGTGCGGTTTTTTCCAAACCGCACTAATTAAGTGACGCCGTTCTTAAGTGTACTAAGGTATGTGGCTCCTAGAAATAATTTTAATTGCGGCTTAAAAAGAGGATGAGTGTCTAACCCAATCAGCGTGAAATAGTAGGAAAAATAATGACCAACTCACGTGAAGATGGACATGGGGCAATCGGAAAATTCTTTGATGTGGGAGGGGAGTGGACCAGGCAAATAAGAAGAATGTGCCTGAGTGCTTGGACCCTTTCCAGAAAATACAGGTTTTTAGGGGGGGTCATAAGATGAAAATAAGCAAAGTAATGAGAAATGCAATTAAATTTTAACGCTTTTACTAACCCTGAGATAAGAACTGACCGGACCACAGCACTTATGTACTGTGGTTCGTAGAATAAAATAGTATAATAAAATGATAAGTTTAAACATGTAATTTGGTTGGGTAAAGCGGGAAAACAGAAGAGTGGCTGACAGTAGAGTGTGGAACGCAAGACCTAGAGAAAATCCATGCAAGGGCTTGGGTAGAAGAAGGAATACAACTGAACTCACTGCAGCAAGTCAGAATCTGACACACACTAAACAAACGACAGGTTCAAACGACAAGTGTGCATGATCTAGTAGGTATGTTACTATGTGTGCGTAGTTGTCACTTGTCCGGCAGCCGTTGAATGAATTAAGAATCTAACAGCTGTAATAAACTAAATAGTACAGATATCCTGAAAATATTTAAAAATGATAAAGAAAATAAGGAGATAGCCATTAAAAAGTAAATTTGAACTTGAATGAAGAATGTGACTAGAATAGTAGAAAATGCCATGGCAAATAAATAAATAAAAATTAGAAGATCACAAAACAGTATGGTAGGCGGGAACCATTCATGAATTTCATGCAAGCCAAAGTAGAAAGCAGAGCAATGTGCGCGGCGCGCTATCATTAATTACTTCTCGTATATGAATTTAAGGATATAAATTCTGGTATATAAACTTAAGTGAGGAGGATTGAGGAAGTAATTAGTAAAAACTTCCTTGAATGTTGAACTAATTGAATCAAGTGGAAATTAATTTGATACTTATGTTTGAATGTGGTTCCCTGGAGTGTAGTCTGATTAGGAGGTTAGTAGTGTAGAGAAGTAGGGAGAAGTAGAGAGTGTTTCGGTCCAGGAGTAACATTACACTTTGACAATTACAAAAATCCCCCCCCCCCTGTCTTTCGTTTCGACAGAGAGAGTGGAGAGGAGCAACGAAATCGAAACGAAATCTCGGTTGAACTTTACTGCTTAGATAGTTTTTGTAATAACTTCCTACTTTCCAAAACTTCCGATAACTGTCATCCAAAATATTCCTACATGCCTCATGAACTAAAAATTTAAAAACATCAACATTTAAATGCAACATCTCGACAGCTTAAATCACTAACGTAATAGTAGCACTACTTTACGAACTACTTTATGTTGCACGTGCGCAAATATCCAACTCCATAGCAACGGCACCTCATTTCTCCCATTTGTATTCGTTTCTCTTGATATTTACTTGGCAAGCTCAAATTTAAAATGTGCGCCCGCACAGACAGACATTATTCACGTGCTCTTACGAAATTATATATAAGACTAGCAGGCCCGTTGGGCCTGCTAATACAAAGCTCACTCGGTGCTGCTAAGCAGCACCTCGTTCGCAAAATTCAAACCAACTATATATTTTTTACAGCATCTAAAAATTCCAATCAGATCATCATCAAAAGTGAAAAGTTATGAAGCAACGTATTCAAAACAGCATTAAACAGAAATGAACGCGCGCGCAATATGTTACCATAGTATAGAAACGCGAGCGCATATACCAAAACTGCACGTGCACGCTTCAAAATGTGTCTACAAAAGGACAAAAAACGTGACGGACGTACAAAATAATATTACAAAGGTTGCGAAATTATATAAGAGACTAGCAGGCCCGTTAGGCCTGCAAATACACAGCTCACTCGGCGCTGCTACGCAGCACCTCGTTCGCAAAATTCGAATCAACTCAATACTTTTTACCGCATCAAAAAATTCCAATCAGATGAAACGTTATTACGGATCAACGTGTTCAAAACAGCATTAAACAGAAATGAACGCGCGCGCAATATGTAACCATAGCAACGCGCGCGCATATACCAAAACTGCACGTGGGCACCCCAAAATGTGTCTACAAAAGGACAAAAAACGTGACGGAGGTACAAAATAATAATATTACAGAGGTTGCGAAATTATATTAGAGATTATTTAATTATCTATCCCAAACGGTTGACGGTACCAACTACGCATTGGAAATATTTGTTAAAATAATATCATTATGCACACTAGTCGGTTCCCGTCCTACGGACGGCGAATGATGGCAGCCGCATGAGCTAACGGCCACATGTCCCTTTGACAGTGATTTGACCGTGCGAGTTTGGAGGGGAAATTCGAAACTTAAATTTCTGCGAAAAAAGCTTCCCACGCCCCCAACGGTAACCTAATATTGCCGACAATATTCTCAAAACCTTCACTCATCATAAGCAACTCCATAGCGAAAGCATTTTGAAAAAATTCGAAAATCTATTTTTTGCGAAAAAAGGGCGTGGCCTCCCACGTTCCTTAGGGTGACCCGATAATTCGGACAAAATTCTCAAAACTTTTATTCATCATAAGCAACTTGATGGCGAAGGAATTTTGAAAAAATTCGAAACTTTAATTTTTGCGAAAAAAAGGGCGTGGCCTCCCACGCCTCTCAGGGTGACCCAATAATTCGTACAAAATTCTCAAAATTTTTATTCATCATAAGGAACTCGATGGCGAATGAATTTTGAAAAAATTCGAAACTTTATTTTTTGCGAAAAAAAGTGCCCCAAAAACATTTAGAAAAATTTGTCATGTCATCATTTTTATTCATTAGTCAGTTAATCAGTTATCTCTGATAAACCAATTTAAATTTGTGGATGAAATGAAAAAAACATTATAGGAAGTGACCCCAATTAGCCATATTGTATTTTTATCTACATACTACAGTACAGAAGTGCTGCAATATGACCAACCATGTCTCTATAATTAATATATAAAAAATGTAGTATATAATAAGTATATAAATAGTATATAATTAGTATATAAAAATTATAGTATACTAGTCGGTTCCCGTCCTACGGACGGCGAATGATGGCAGCCGCATGAGCTAACGGCCACATGTCCCTTTGACAGTGATTTGACCGTGCGAGTTTGGATGGGAAATTCTAAACTTTAATTTCTGCGAAAAAAAGTTTCCACGCCCCCAACGGTAACCCAATATTGCCGACAATATTCTCAAAACCTTTACTCATCATAAGCAACTCCATAGCGAAGGAATTTTGAAAAAATTCGAAAATCTATTTTTTTGCGAAAAAAGGGCGTGGCCTCCCACGCCCAATTAGGGTGGCCCAATAATTAGGACAAAATTCTCAAAACTTTTGTCCATCATAAGCAACTTGATGGCGAAGGAATTTTGAAAAAATTCGAAAGTTTAATTTTTGCGAAAAAAAGGGCGTGGCCTCCCACGCTCCTCAGAGTGACTCAATAATTCGGACAAAATTCTCAAAATTTTTATTCATCATAAGCAACTCAATGGCAAAGGAATTTTGAAAAAATTGTAAAGTTTAATTTTTGCGAAAAAAAGGGCGTGGCCCCCCACGCCCCTCAGGGTGACCCAATAATTCGGACAAAATTCTCAAAATTTTTATTCATCATAAGCAACTCGATGGCGAAGGAATTTTGAAAAAATTCGAAAGTTTAATTTTTGCGGAAAAAAGGGCGTGGCCCCCATGCCCCTCAGGGTGGCCGAAAAAATGTTATATTAACAACACGCATTATATATAGTAAGATAAAGGTATAATATAATTATAGTACAATTAATACTGTTACAGTACAAATATAGTATAAGTATAGTATAAAAGGTATAAATAGTAAAACCAGGTCTCAAAAGTATTATAAAAGGTAGAGAGGTAGGTAAACAAACCAATAAACTCATGCGTTGCAAGTTACAAGTCTTTGAATCCATGACAGAAAGGGATACATGAGGTTAAATATAGATAATAGAAGGCGATCCGTGATAAGTTGGGATAATCGAATTACCAGCTAGTCAATCCGCAGTAATATAGCCTTTGACGGTTTGGACTTGAAATTTACTCCCTCTCCAGCTTCTCAAGAGTATGTCTATCAAAACAGGGTCAATAATCTGTTGTCACTTGTCTGCATGGTTAAGTAACAGCCACGATAAACATGGCTGATTGGATTACAACACTTAATCTGTACTGTGGTTTGTGTATAAAAATACTGTTTACTCTAACAGGCTACTCTCTGACTTGATTTCAGCCCTTCTTATTCGTGTTGCATACCACTGTACACTCCATATCAATTTATTGAGAAAGAACGTTTTAATAATTTGCAAGTTTCATGATATTATCTACTTGCCTAGATTGATTCCAACTGTCATACCTGTATGAACTGTGGTACTTATTGCTAATTGAATAATTGAATAATTAAATTTGTGTAATTGAAAAATTTTTCGGATATTTCGGCCCCCACAGTAATTTTCATCTTCCGCCATGGCTGACTCATGTCTCTGTGTTATGAATAATTTATTTTGAAAAAACAGGTATGAATGTGGACATTCATGCATTCGTTTAAAATTCTAAATCATTCATACATTCAAAACAAACAGACTATGTAAACAGACTATGTAAACAAACTATGTAAACAGACTATGTAAACAGATCATTACAACAACAACAGTGCCTCAATATTTTTGGATACCGGTGCCTCATAAAGTCATAAGTAATTTTTCTTGAGAATCCCAATTCAATGAATAATCCCAATTCAATCTTCTAATTTCCGCAAAGTTCCCTGTCTAGAATGAGGCCTGAGAACAGAGAAATGAGTTCTGTATGCTTATGAATAAACTAGCCCGTTGGGCCTGCAAATACACAGCTCACTTGGCGCTGCTTTGCAATTCAATTTTACCGCATCGAAAAATTTCAATTATGATCAAGAAAATGTTAACGCCAAAAGTGGAACAAATTGTTACAAAATGTAACAAAGAGTTAAAGTTTTCATGTAAAATTGGTGATTGGTTAAGTTTCAAGATAATTTCGAATATAATTGGCCATAAGAAACGTTTGGCAATGATCATAAGACCTCAAAAACTTACAAGAAAATTGTGTTACAAAATGTAAAAAAACTGGAACAGATGTGTTACAAAATGTAACCAATTATTTTGAGCCTGATATAGCAATTGGCTTTCACTTTTTGATACATTTGGATTTTATGGGCCGTGATAAGTGGGCTTATGTGGGTTTTGACTGCTCCATAAGCTTTGATCATGTGTGATTCAATAATTTTAAGGCATTTATCGCGTGTCAATTTCCATGTGTTCTGAGGACAAGGTTTGGATATGTAGCCCTAAAAATGGGACCCAGAGCATACTTAGGGCACCAATAGAGCACAATCCATCAAAAAATTTGAATGCTAATGTTGAAAAGTCCCCAAAAAATACTGGAAAAATGTGTTACAAAATGTAACAAAAGTGGAACAAATGTGTTAGGAACAAAATGTGTTAGGTACAAAATGTAACAAAGTGTCTGAGCCACAAAAAGCTACTGACTATCACTTTTTAGATACATTTGGATACTATGGGCAGTCAAAAGCAACATAAACCCACCATTTACAGCTTTTTACATTTTGTAAACCCTTTGTTCCACTTTCGTTACATTTTGTAACACATTTTTCCAGTATGGTTTTGAGAATTTCCAGTATGGTTTTGAGAATTTTTACCATTACCCCCGGTGACAGAACACTGCTGATCTGCCACGCTCAGCGTGGCGACAAGTCGGCCTTCTCCAGACGTGATTTTGGCGAAAAATTAACGATAATCATAATCACTATATGTCCAAATCCACGTTACGTAACGCACACTTTTTACTCGATTTTGAGGATTCAAAGGTCAAGGCAGCCAAATTGAAGTCATCACAGCACTATTCCTTGCTTTAGAGACAAACTTCAAACATTCGTTGAGCCTATTTGATGTTTTGAATGAGAATTGGTTGCAAAGAAAATTTTACACAAGCCATCAAAAAAATGTTACGTAACGCACAGGACTGGATCTAATAAAATCAATTGACAGAATTTGATCACAAAAGTCAGTTCCATGTGAGCGAATGGGGAGTTCACACTAGTTTCTAATGATAGAAGAATATATAAACTTTAAGTTTAACAATGCTTTTATTGGTTGATGCACTCCATTTTCTTTTACCAGGCTCACATAATTTGTTACGTAATGCACAAATTGCCTGTTACGTAATGCACAAATTTTCCTCACTGTGAATAGACCTATTTTATACTGTTCTATTGGCATAGTAAGGCCTCAATTAGATGCAGGAGCAATCAAGGTCCTCAATCTAAAAAAATGTTGGTGGTTCTATCAATTTCAGTCCCATATTAGGCCATCAAAAGTGTAGCAAAAAAATTGGATCAATTTTCTATGATTTTACTGTCATACTTAGAATATTTCATTTCTGACAGGGTTAAGATAACTCTTGGTATCACCCAGCAACTTTCCAAGATGAATAACGGCCGATTCCTATCGTGAGAGGGCCAAATTCAACGATTTTCGAGTTTGCTAGTAGAAAAAGATGTTTTTTTCATGTGTCACAAAGTGGCAAATTTTTGAGAAAATCACTTTTTGAGGCCATTAAAGCACAATTCCTCAAGGGCATTGATATCTTATACCCCTGAATACATTTTTGATAGCATTTAGGTTCTAGAAAAGAAAATTTATCGATTTATGCTTTGATTTTCTAATGTATGTGGGATTGAATGACTAAATACTAACTTTTTCTTTGTAATTCTTTTCTAAGTTCAAATTTACTTTACATTCCTTATCTGTAAGTTATTACAGAATTTTCTGATTAGAAATGGTTATTTCTTGCAGTTTCTTTCATTGAAAATTAATTGGAAAAAGTTTTGTGCATTACGTAACGTTACGTAACGCACAAGGCCATATTGTCTAAATTTGATCAGTCTAAGCTTTCACACATGTGCCATGACGACCAAAAGTATCCAAAACAGCTGAAAATGAGTTTTCGGCATAAATGGAAATGAATTAAGGCTTTTACAAAACTTTTTGCATCATTTTGTTACGTAACGCACATCAATTGTCCCCAAAGAGTTTTAACGTCACTTCAAAATAGTTAGAGAAAGCGAGTTTTCATATTAAAATATGAATCAAACTAGATCAAAAGTCCACTATTAAGCAAAAATTATTCCCTTGATTACAAATATAAGCATTCTTTATGATAATTCAAAATGCCATTAATTGAGGGCTGAACATTGTCCAAAAGTAGCCCTTACTCAATCGCGCAAATCGTCGAGGTCTTTCAATATTTTTTGATGCGGTTTTTTGCATCATTTAGAGGAAAGTCTTAGCTTTCATTTGAAGTCAAAACTTTTTGCTGGACTGATGATTTCAAATTTCAAAATTTTTCCTCGTTTTCGTGGATTTGCCCATATAATAGCTTTGGACGCAAAAGGGCGATTCAACATTCATGACATTGGCAATTTCACCAAATTTCGTCGTTGCATAAATACACCATTTCTAACGGCACGTTATCATAGCCTAATAACGTAGGCATGGCCTTGGAGTCGATATTGGTCAAAAAATGTCGTTATAGCTCCCGCAATGACTTAAATCGTTATGAGAATGAAGACGTGATTTCAGATCACGTCTGCACTCTCATATCAGCGTTTTACCATTCCCAACATTTTCCTTGTGTTTGAATAATAAGCGCAATTAAGCAGAGAATTGCGAACCTATGACACCAAAATACCGTCAAAATATCACAGTCCATCGCAACGAAAAGTTCCGCAGCCATCAGATAATGTCTTCACACTCAGATCAGTGTTTTGCCACTTTCAGAGCGGAGACGTGATTTGAAAATCACGTCTGCGCGCTGAGCGTGGCAAAATGCTGATCTGAGCGTGCAGACGTGATCTGAAATCACGTCTCCGCTCCGAAAGTAGAAAAACACTGATCTGAGTGTGAAGACATTATCTGATAGCTGCAAAACTTTTCGTTGCGATAGACTTATTTATTTTTGACGTATTTTGATATCATTAGTTCACAACTCCTTGCTTAATTACGCTCATTATTCAAACACAAGGAAAATTCTTATAAGTGCATTTTAAGTTATAATTGTAAGTGCCGTAACTATAAGTGTCAAATACTTGTCTGAATTCTGACATCTGATCAGCAAGGCAGTCACCGCAATTACCTCGGCCTTTGACTTAGTGGCATGTATCTCATACCCAGCGCACAGTAATGGGTAATCGCCATGAAAAAATTAATGAACGAAACACAGTAACACACTCACTAAGTAGATTCATGCTGTGAGACGATACAAAATTGATAATGTATAATTTCGGAAAAAATTATGCCGGTGATGGAAGACGTGATTTGGTACTTCTGAAATTTGGGATCGGCGAGATGCTGACTGTGTTCTGTCACTGGGCCATTACCATTCAAAATTTTTGATGGATTGTACTCTACTGGTGCCCTAAGAATGTTCTGGGTGCCATTTTCAGGGCTATATATCCAAACCCTGTCCTCAGAACACATGGAAACGGACACACGGTGAAGGTCATAAATTGTTGAATCACACGTGATCAAAAAATCATAGAAGCAGTCAAAAACCACATAAACCCATTATTTTAGCAATTTAATTTGAAGGTTTTTAGCTGCCTCATATACTCACAAGAACCTCGAACAGGCTCTGAGATTCAAAACAAATGAAATACAGAACACAACGCCCGATAACTAGATACTAGTTAAGGGGTGAATGGGAGAATGTAGGTAGGATGAGATGGGGGAATTCGACGATGCAAACACAGTGCATTCTGATGAGAGGGGGAATTAGACGATACAAACACAGTGCATTCTCATAAGAGGGGGAATAAGACGATACAAACACAGTGCATTCTGATGAGAGGGGGAATTAGACGATACAAACACAGTGCATTCTGATGAGAGGGGGAGCTAGACGATACAAACTCAATGCATTATGGTGAGAGGGGGGCTAGGCAGTACAAACACAGTGCATTCTGATGAGAGGGGAATAAGAAGACAAAACACAGTACACATTCTGATGAGAGGGGATTAGACGATACAAACACAGTGCATTCTGATCAGAGGGAATTAGACGATACAAACACAGGGCATTCTGATGAGAGGGGAATTAGACGATACAAACACAGGGCATTCTGATCAGAGGGGGAATTAGACGATACAAACACAGTGCATTCTGATTTCAGGGGGAATTAGACGATACAAACACAGTGCATTCTGATGAGAGGGGGAATTAGACGATACAAACACAGGGCATTCTGATTTCAGGGGGAATTAGACGATACAAACACAGTGCATTCTGATTTCAGGGGGAATTAGACGATACAAACACAGGGCATTCTGATCAGAGGGGGAATTAGACGATACAAACACAGGGCATTCTGATGAGAGGGGGAATTAGACGATACAAACACAGGGCATTCTGATGAGAGGGGGAATTAGACGATACAAACACAGTGCATTCTGATTTCAGGGGGAATTAGACGATACAAACACAGTGCATTCTGATCAGAGGGGGAATTAGACGATACAAACACAGTGCATTCTGATTTCAGGGGGAATTAGACGATATAAACTCAGTGCATTCTGATGAGAGGGGGAATTAGACGATACAAACACAGGGCATTCTGATGAGAGGGGGAATTAGACGATACAAACACAGGGCATTCTGATGAGAGGGGGAATTAGACGATACAAACACAGGGGCATTCTGATGAGAGGGGGATTAGACAAAACACAGTGCATTCTGATGAGAGGGGAATAAGAAGACAAAACACAGCGCATTCTGATGAGAGGGGGAATTAGACGATACAAACACAGTGCAGTCTGATGCCCGGTGACAGAACACTGCTGATCTGCCACGCTCAGCGTGGCGACAAGTCGGCCTTCTCCAGACGTGATTTTGGCGAAAAATTAACGATAATCATAATCACTATATAATAGCTTTGGACGCAAAAGGGCGATTCAACATTCATGACATTGGCAATTTCACCAAATTTCGTCGTTGCATAAATACACCATTTCGAACGGCTTAATAACGTAGGCATGGCCTTGGAGTCGATATTGGTCAGAAAATGTCGTTATAGCTCCCGCAATGACTTAAATCGTTATGAGAATGAAGACGTGATTTCAGATCACGTCTGCACTCTCATATCAGCGTTTTACCACCCCCAACATTTTCCTTGTGTTTGAATAATAAGCGTAATTAAGCAGAGAATTGTGAACTTATGGCATCAAAATGTCGTCAAAATATCATAGTCCATCGCAACAAAATTTAGCCATTTAAGCGTGACTAAAACTAAACCTTATGACTCTGATAACAAAAATCCAATGTCAAAATAATCAGCTAAGAGTATTAGTGTACTAATACTAAATAAATAAATGGTGTCTGCACATAAAATCTTAATCATTCATTCATTCTATGTTAGAAAATGCAGTATCAAAATAGTATGTCTTTAATGTTTTCTTAAATTTATCAATTTCCCCAATACTTCTAATTTCATATGGCAGACAATTCCAAACTTTTGGCCCAAAATATTCAAATGCACCTTCTGTTCTCTTAAGGTTAGCTGGACTGGGTACTTTAAGAATAAAGAAATCATTATCTAGCCTCAAGCTCATCCTCTTAGTATCTCTCAGTGATATCAAACTTTTTAAATAAAGAGGTGCTAGATTGTTAATACATTTAAAAACCAACAAAGCAACTTTAAATCTGATTCTATAAATAACAGGCAAAAAATGTAGTTTCTTTAAGTAAGGACTTATTGACAACCACTTTTTCTTTCCATTTAATTTAAAAATAAATCTCACAGCATTGTTCTGAATTTTTTGAAGTCTTTGGAGGTTTTTATCTGTTATTCCTGCATAGATTGAATTACAATAGTCTATTACTGACAAAATATTGGCATGAACTAACTGAACCTTTAGTTCATGGTTAAGTCTAGATCCAATCTTTTTTATGTTTCTCAGATTCAAGTAACAAATCTGGGAAACATAACTTATCTGATCATCCATACTGAGCCTGTGATCGAAATGAAATCCAAGATTCTTAGCTGCTAAGGCTGGACTCACAGATAGATTGCTTGCATCATGTCCTAGGTCAAGTGTATTAATAGGACTCACATAGTAGCCAATATCAACAAATTCTGTTTTACCATCATTCATTTTCAAGTAGTTTGCACTCATCCATGACCTTATTTCATTGAAGCAGAGCTTTATCTTACTTAAGTCAGGAGAAGAGCTGTGAACATCAAAAGAGAAGTACACCTGAGTGTCGTCGGCATACAAATGAATTGACAAACCATGTTTCCTAACTATTTCTTCAAGATCTTTGGTGTACAAGATAAAGAGAAGAGGTCCAAGAATAGATCCTTGTGGTACACCAATATCTAGGCAGCACTCTGGAGAAAAGCAACTATTTACCATTACTGTGAATTTTCTTTCCTTCAAGTAAGATTCTATCCAAGAAAGTGCAATACCTCTAATATTATATGTATATCTGAGCCGTTTGAGGAGCAATGAATGATTGATCGTGTCAAATGCTGCACTAAGATCCAAAAGAAGCAAAACTGTGTTCTCTTTCTTGTCCATCAATATCAGTAAGTCATTTGTAATCTTTAGCACTGCAGTTTCACAGCTATGATGTTTACGATACCCTGACTGCAGTTCAGCAAATAATCCCTGACCCTCAATGTGATCCACAATCTGTTTATGTACAACTTTTTCAATTAATTTAGAGACATAGGACAGATTGCTTATTGGCCGATAGTTGTTTAAGGTATCTGAATCAAGATTAGGCTTCTTCAGTCCTGGTCTTACAATTGCTGTCTTGAATGATGAAGGAAACAATCCAGTTCTGAGAGATTCATTGACAATATAGTGGAGAACACGTATCAATTCTGGAAGACATTCTTTAAACAAGTTGATAGGTAAATCATCTAAGGGACAGGACTTATCAGGGAGGTTCATAGCTAGGTCCATGAGCTCCTCAACTGATATTTCTTTGAAGCATGAGAGACTTGAAACACTAGGGCCACATTCAGTAAATACTGGTTGGTTGGTGGAATTTTCTTGGTTGGTTTTATCTATATTGGTATAAATTGACTGAACTTTTTCATTGAAGAATGAGCTGAATTTCTGAGCAATAGCACTATCATCAGTATCATTAGGTAGTTTATTTGCTCCAAACTCCTTATCAAGAAGATGATTTATAATCCTGTGTGTCTTCTTAGGATCATTTTTAGCAGTTGCCAGCTTCCCATCATAATATCTATTTCTGGTTTTATCTATAATGATGGCCTTGTCAACACATTTTTCACCATATAACTCACATAGCTCTGAATTGTTTGGATCTTTTGCCATTTTCCTTTGTGCTCTTCTAGCTTCTGTTCTAGCTTTTTGACATTCACTATTCCACCAAGGGGACCGATTTTGATTAAATCTTTTGGTTATGTATGGGGCATGAGTGTTCAACAATTTAGTGACTGTTTCTGAGTACATGTTAACAGCATGATCCACTGATTCAAAGTCTGAGAAGTTTAATTGAGAGGAAAACATATTTTCTCTGAATTCTGATACATCAATTTTTGAATATTCTCTGACCTTTTTTACAACAAACTTTTGATCAGGCTTCTGATGGGTTAAAGCTATTGGTATATCAAAGCTTATAAGATAATGATCTGATGATGTACCAGTGTTTTGATCCACTGTCAAATTCTTAAGTGGTATGTGGTCTTTTGCCGAACTCAAGGTTAAAATCAAGTCTAAGGTACTTCCACAATAGTGTGTTGATTCAGTCACATGTTGTTTGAAACCTTTGCTTTCATACAAAGATACAAATTTTTTAGCATAAAAGTCATTTTTATCTTGAACATGGAAGTTGAAGTCTCCACATATAACAGGGAAACCTGATTTATCAGTAAGATTGTCCAGATATGTATCAAACTCTTCAAGAAAAGAGTTAACTTTTGTCTCATTGTACTTTTCTTTAGTTTTAGAACTTGTAGTCCGGTAGACAGTGCAAAATCTTATGATGTCATTAACACCCTTAACAACACATTCTGAAACTTCAAAAGATTTAAACCCAGTTACTTTGTTTGTAACTGGATTTACTCTCTCCATATTGAAAATGAAAGCAATTCCTCCTCCTCTTCCTTTACGTGGTGCATTAAGAACATCAAAGCCAAGTTCATGAATTTGAGAAAATCTTGCAGTTTCTTTTGATGTGAACCAAGTTTCAGTGGTACAACAAATATCAATTTTCTTTTCAATCAGCAGTTCTAAGACATCACAGATCTTGTTGCACATAGATTGAGCATTAAAACAGCCAATCTTAAGGTTATCAATACATTCTGCACCATTTTTCACATTACGTTTTTTGAGATCAGCTCAGTGTTCCCTTTCAATCTCTCTATCTCTCTTAGTGTAACAGGGCAAGACACATCTCCAGCACTATGTGACTTGTAATTTTCTGCATCATTGCCCTGAGATGAATCAAGGCACCTTGCACAGCATTGTCTGGCTTTATCATCTTTATGGAAACATGCAGATGATCTATGTTTTCCCATACAGAACATACACACAGGAGAACTACTCTTATTAGGGCAATCAGTTGATATATGTCCAATGAGTTGACAATGATAGCATGACTTCACATGATATCTATCTTTAACTTGATATCTTGTGTTACCAAGATACAAATTACCTTCTTGAGTCTGACATCTGATCAGCAAGTCACCACAATTATCTCGGCCTTTTGATTTAGTGGCATGTATTTCATACCCAGCGCACAGAAATGGGTAATCGCCATAAACAAATTAATGAACGAAACACAGTAACACACTCATTAAGTAGATTCATGCTGTGAGACGATACAAAATTGATAATGTATAATTTCGGGAAAAACTATGCCGGTGATGGAAGACGTGATTTGGTACTTATGAAATTTGGGATCGGCGAGATGCTGACTGTGTTTTGTCACTGGGGTCTGATGAGAGGGGGAATTAGACGATACAAACACAGTGCATTCTGATGAGAGGGGGAATTAGACGATACAAACACAGTGCATTCTGATGAGAGGGGGAATTAGACGATACAAACACAGTGCATTCTGATGAGAGGGGGATTAGACGGTACAAACACAGTGCATTCTGATGAGAGGGGAATAAGAAGACAAAACACAGTACATTCTGATGAGAGGGGGAATTAGACGATACAAACACAGTGCAGTCTGATGTGAGGGGGAATTAGACGATGCAAACACAGTACATTATGATAAGAGGTTGAATAAGAAGATAAAACGCAGTACATTCTGATGAGAGGGGGAATTAGACGATGCAAACACAGTGCATTCTGATGAGAGGGGGAATTAGACGATACAAACACTGTGCATTCTGATGAGAGGGGGTATAAGACGATACAAACACACTGCATTTAGATGAGAGGGGGAATTAGACGATACAAGGGGGGGATGAAGCCCAAAAAAAACCCAAAAAAAACCAAAAAAAAACCTAGCCCAAGAATCGGAAAAGTAGGGTGGGCCTTGGTTTTTTTTTGGTTTTTTTTGGTATTTTTTGTTTTTTTTTGTTTTTTTTTGGTATTTTTTGTTTTTTTTTGGTATTTTTTGGTTTTTTGGGTTAGGTTTTTTCAAAATTTTGACTTTTTCATGCCAATATGGATTGTTGATGCTATTAATGTGTTGTTATTGATATTACTATAGTTTCAAACAATATTCGTTAGTTTTATCGATGTTTTGGGTGATTTGTGGTGTTTTATATGACATAATCAGTACATTAGGGCATTGTTTTGGTGAACTATCAGCAAAGCACTGCTCAAGAGTTGCCGAGGGTCAGCCAGCATGATCAGCAGGGGGTTAATAGTGGTCAGACTTGAATCACCAGGCCAGGGGGCCACTCAGTGCTGAAATAAGGACATAGGGGCCCTGCAAAGTGCAAACTGCCAAGTGCTAGTGAATCAGGGGGTTTCTTAGGGCTCACTGGTTTGCTCATGGCTGATAAAGTTCAGACTAGTGTCATCTGAGATCAACAAGGTGTTTTGCACTGGAAAAGTCACCATATCAAGGTAATGGTCAGAAGGAGCCAGGAGTTAGACAAGGTTAAGCAACGGGTCGCCATGCTACTATGGGATCAAAAGGCTTTTGAGGGAAGAAGTTGAGTGAGGACAATCAAGACATCAGATAATCACTCATTCAGTTGTTATTAAGGGACAGCCAAGGTTCAGCATGAAGTCAGCCACTGCCAATGGTCATGAAGGGACCACTATTGCAGTCAGAAGAGGCAAGAAGGTCACTCAGGTTTTAACTTCTTGCTAGGGGTAAGTGAAACGTCAAATAGGTATCAGGAAAAGGTCAGTCAAATTTTCTCTGGGGTTGGTAAGGGTTTGCCAAGTGCAGTTTCGCCCTTGATTCGCCTACCCTCCAAAGCAAAAAGAAATATTTCCTGTGTGCTGGTGGTATATAATATGCAACTTATGTCCATGCTGGAGTGAAGAGAACCTACATGTCTTTAATGAGCCATGCAGCTAGCGCTAGGACATCCACCACATTCAGCCAGGCAAGACTCTTGCCTGGCTGAATGTGGTGGATGTCCTAGCCGCATGGTTCATTAAACAAGGACCTGAAAACCGTATCCCCAGGGGTTAGGGTCACTCAGTCAGGTAGTGTAAGGATATGATTGGCCTTGATTTAGCAGGGAGGAATGTAAGGTCCAAAAAAAGGTCTTCCAGGAATAGCCTAAGTAAGTACGTAAAATACAATTGACAAGAAGCTCAGATAAGCTCATAACTCTATAATAAGGACCATGTTCAAACAGCTTTTGATAAACATTTAGGTCCTAGAACAGTAATATGACCCCTTAGGCTAAGCTCGATTGGACCTGACCTGGAAAAAGTACCCACCAGACTCCAGTGTAAGGAGTTAAGGACCAATTTCAGAACGATTAGATGAGTGAAAATATTCAATTATATTCAGTAACTTACACAATTATAGGTCGTTTAGGCTATATACCAAGCTCCTGTGGATCTACAGTCATATGGTAGACATCATAAAACAATCGAATTTTAACTAAAAATCGTTTGGAAAGGTACTAGAAATTAATAAAATGTAACCCAAAAAAAACCAAAAAAAACCTAAAAAAACCAAAAAAAACCTAGCCCAAGAATCGGAAAAGTAGGGTGGGGCTTGGTTTTTTGGGCTTCATCCCCCCCATACAAACACAGTGCATTCTGATATGAGGGAGTATAAGACGATACAAACACAGTGGTCAGTGCATTTTGATGAGATGGGAGTAAAGCGATACATACTCAGTGCATTCTGATGAGAGGGGGAATAAGACGATACAAACTCAGTGCATTCTGATGAGAGGGGGAATTAGACGATACAAGTAGGACGTAGGTACTAACCTTCTGATGAAAGGGTGGGCATGGGAGTCGGGAGAAAGCCACTGAACTCAAGGGTGAAAGTTCCAAATTTGATACATGTTCAGGGAGGCGTTGATCCTCTTCTTGCAGAGGTACGGAATTTAATATGAATGGACTAGGTAGAATCAGATGACAGAGCGGTCTATCAACCTGAAGATAAGTTTCCAAATTAGTTAATAAGAAGATAAGGAGAGCTGGTGAACTCTATTGCTTTATGATTTAAGTAAAAATTATTCCTATGTGATTCCTATCTAGATGTGATTCTTCTAAGCTTCTATAGACACAAACAGTACCATTGGGAGGAAAACGGAGTAACAGTATGAATTTTAGAACAAATAACCACGACATTGCTGCATTGAAGCGAATTTTCGTCAATTAACTTATGACATTTTCAAGCTGAAAGGATTTAATTATTACAATACCTACTGGCAAACGAATAATTGATAACCTAAAGGCATGAAAACGTCTTACTATCAAACATGTAAAGCACTGTAAAGCAATTCGTGTTCAAAAGTCAAAAGTCAAAAGTCCTCAAACATTTTGAGGACTTTTCATACCTTTAGGTTATCAATTATTCGTTTGCCAGTAGGTATTGCAATAATTAAATCCTTTCAGCTTGAAAATGTCATAAGTTAATTGACAAAAATTCGCTTCAATGCAGCAATGCCATGGTTATTTGTTCTCAAAAAAACAGTACCTTTATTCAGCGAAGTAGCTCCGTGGATAGAGGAGTATAGGTATCCCAGGCCCTGGGTCCTGCACACTTTCCAAGCATCAAGGTGTCAGTCATAGAGTGCACCCTGGGATGAAGGAGTACATCCCAGGATAGACATGAGTGTATCCCAGGATCGAGGAATCTCTTGCAGGATCATGGTGTCTTTCCCAAGATCTAGGAGTCTCTCTCAGGATTAAGGAGACTCTCTCAATATCAGGGAGACTCTCTCAGGATTAAGGAAACTCTCCCAAGATCTAGGAGTCTCTCTCAGGATTAAGGAGACTCTCTCAGTATCAGGGAGAATCTCTCAGGATCAAGAAGACTTTCCCAAGATCTAGGAGTCTCTCTCAGGATTAAGGAGACTCTCTCAATATCAGGGAGACTCTCTCAGGATCAAGGAGACTCTCCCAAGATCAAGGAGACTCTCCAAGGATCAAGGAGACTCTCTCAAGGAGACTCTTCCAAGATCAAGTAGACTCTCAGGATGAAGGAAACTCTCTCAGGATCACTGAGTTTCTCTAGGAGTAGGATCAGGGAGACTCTCTCAGGATCAAGGAGACTCTACCAAGGTGAAGGAGACTCTCTCAGGATCAAAGAGACTCTCAGGATCAAGGAGACTCTCTCAGGATCAATAAGGCTTCTCTAGGAGTAGGATCAGGGATACTTTCTCAGGATCAAGTAGTCTCTCCCAAGATCAAGGACTCTCTCAGGATCAAGGAGACTTTCTCAGGATCATTCAATCTTCCCAAGGATCAAGGAGTCTCTCCCAAGATCAAGGAGACTGTCTCAGGATCAAGGAGACTTTCTCAGGATCATTGAGTCTTACCAAGGATCAGGGAGACTCTCAGGATCAAGGAAGCAAGGAGGCTCTCTCAGGATCAAGGACATGTTTTGCAGGATCAAGGATCTTGTCTTAGGATCTTGCCCTAAGATCTTGTCAAAGGATCAAGGAATGTAGGTCCTGTGATGAAGGAGTGTAGCCTGGATGAAGAGTCTGTCCCAAGACAGAGGAGCCTTTACCAGGTTCAAGTATTCTTTTCCAGTATCAAGAAGTGCATCCCATAAATGAGTGTATCCCAATATCAAGGAGACTATCCAAGGCCAGGATCAAGGAGACTCTTCTAGGATGAAGAATACAATCCCATGAACAAGGAATCAGTCCTATGATGAAGGAGTTTATCCTGGGATGAAGGAGTCTTTCAGATGAAGGAGTCTTTCAGATGAAGGAGTCTTTCCCAGGATCAAGGAGTCTTTCCCATGATCAAGGAGTCTTTCCCAGGATCAGGGAGCCTTTCCCAGGATCAAGGAGTCTTTCCCAAGATCAAGGAGTCTTTCCCAGGATCATGGAGTCTTTCCCAGGATCAAGGAGTCTTTCCCAGGATCATGGAGTCTTTCCCAGGATCAAGGAGTCTTTCCAGGATCAAGGAAACCCTCCCATCATCAATAAAATGAGTGTATCCAAGGACTATCCTAGGTCAAGGTATGTTGGTAATTGTAGAATTGTAGAAAATTTTTGACATATCATCAACTCAAATATTCAAACTAATTTCACCATATTATATCACTATATAGTTAGAGCACAGCACAACAATTGAGGATTAACCAAGCACATGCATACAGCAGAATATTCAAACTGACCAAACTTGAATAATCTTTGGCAGATCAGCAAATAAATTTGAAAATTCATTGTGTATATACACCAATTTGCAATAGGGATCGTTCACATATTACGTAATCAATTTTTGGCCATTTTAAACCCCCTCCCTCCCCCTCGTAACCAAACTTAACCAAAGCTCAACCCTCCTTCTCTTTAGGAGAATATTACGTAATCATGGCTCAACCCCCCCCCCACCTTTTTGAGTAGAAAATGAAGAAAATGGACAGTGTAAATACTTTAAAATTGATTATGTTGCAACTTTAGAAAAATGTATGAAAATATTGAGGTGAGTTTTAAAAAATGGTGCTTTTGAGTTGGTTTTCTGAAGATTTTGCTCAAAATACCGAGAGTTTGTGGCAAAAAATGTCAAAAATTGTAAATTTTGATTACGTAATCAACCACCAAACCCCCTCCCCCCTCACTGTAATCAAGCATTATCATTTGAAAACTACCCCTCCCCCTAGGTGATAACGTTATATGTGAACGATCCCATATTAATATTTGCAGAAAAATAACAGGCTTTAAAATTAAAACAAAATTTCCAAAAATATAATAGCATAATAACTATTTTAACATAAGAACTTTTTTATATATTGTGAAAATTTAAGTAATTTGAAAATTTTCAAAATTTTCGCTGTATATTGCAATGTTGCTAAAAACGTTCCCCTAACCAGGGGCGTCGCGTAACCAGGGTCCTGATTAGGGCAACTTAACACGTATATCCCTGTTAGTGTTGCGCGGCGCCGCGCCTACATACACCTATGCAGGCTTAAAAATTGCAATGATGGACGTTAGGACGTTAGGTACTTCACCGCCTTATTCCCCTAACCAGGGGTGTCGATAATATACGACACCCCTGGTTTAGCGCTTGCCGCGCCGCGCACTCCGTGCGCGTAACCAGGGCCCTGGTTAGGGCAACCGCCTTATCTTCCCCTAACCGCCTTATTTGCTAAACACGTATATCCCTGTCTGCGTTGCGCGGCGCGCGCGTACACACACCTATGCGGGCTTAGAAAGCCCCTTATCTTCCCCCTTGCCGCGCCGTGCACTCCGTACGCGAAACCAACAACCAAGGTGCTAGTTAGGGTAACGCCTTAATCTTATCAGGATGCGCGGGCGGGCCATTATACAAATAGCTGAATTTTTCCTGTTAAAATTAACTTGTCGGCCGTTGACAGACCTTGTCAGGCGTTGCCTGATGTTTAACTCAGAAAATCAGGCGTCCTGGGGTCAGGGGTTGCAGTTGCTGCAACTAGAGCTTGAAAAAGCAAAATAAAGAAATTTTTGGTTACACAAATATCATTTCCACTTCCTGAGTGTTGTTGTAACTCAAGTGAAAATAATTTGGATAATGATGATGCAATTATGATTGATGAAAAGGAAGTTTATACTGAACTGAATGGTCTTGATACCTACAAGAGTTTTGGTCCAGATAACATTCACCCAAAGCTGTTGAATTCTTTGGCAGATAATACCAGTTTCATTAAAAGCATTACATTTCTTTTTAATATGTGTATTGAGCAGAAAAAGATTCCTAGCATATGGAAAACTGCAATTGAAGTAGCTCTTCAAAAGAAAGACTCTAAATTGGATTCACTAAATTATAGGTCAGTGTCCTTAAAGATCCACTAAATTATAGGCCAGTGTCCTTAACTTGTATTTCACGCAAGATTTATGAAAAGTTTCTGAGGAAGCATATTCTTAAGAAAGTAGAGGGGAAAATAAATGAAAATCAACATGGTTTTGTCGAAGGGAAATCTTGCTTCTCTAATTTGTTAGAAACTGTTGACTCCATTCTAAACATTCTTGAAAATGGATATCCTGTTGATATCTTTTACTTCGACTTTTGGAAAGCCTTTGACTCTGTTCCCCACTACCGTTTGTTAACCAAGCTAGAAAATTATGGTGTCAATGGTCATCTCTTAGATATTATAGCTAGACTAGAAGGCCCGTTGGGCCTTCTAGGTCACAAAAAAGGGCCACAGAAACGAAAACATTCTCACGTTAAGGAAAATGATCAGTGGAATAGAGGTTTTGGCCTATAAACATCCCATTTAAGTAAAAGGACCATTATAGTTACCGCCAATCACGTGATGTATCCACTGGTGATACACTCGGACGTACCTCTTTCGTTGGCATATTTTTGTTTTGTTTTTTTGTTTTTTAATAGATTACGATTAAGAATACATAGCATATTTACAACACCATAAAAATAATATATTATATAACGTGTATAAAACCTGTAATAATGTAGTAATGAAAACATGCATTGATAAATGATAAAAAGACGTGTCATAATGTAGTATTGAAATGAATTATATTACAAAGTTAGAAAATAGAATAATAAGTAGTAACATGTTGATGACGACATGTGATAAAATCATGTTTAGTAATAATGAATTAATGATAGAATTGGAATGATATTGTAAACTGTTAATGATGATCACTTTTGATGAGGAGAATCCTCCTCGAATGGTTTGATAGATGCTGATTTACAATCAATATCGCAAGCCTATTAACCATAATCAGCTTGATGATAGTACACCGAAACACCATGACGGCTGCATGTATTTACCACCTCAATTATTGTTAATGATTATTTAAGTGAATATCATGTTAGTTTAGCAATGTTGTCAAATCTAATAAGGTAGTTTTGACTTTTGAAAAAATTATTATATTATATGAGTAAAGGTGATCTATCACATGTCTATCAAATATTTACACGTAGGAAAATTTCGGCATAAAAGGATAATATAGATAATAAAGCAAATAATCATCTAATATTGTATACTATATTGATTGTTCTACCTATGTTATCAGGTACATTAGAGTATTGATGGGGAGTATTATCTATCTGAACATAGATACTGCCAAATCGTTTAGCCCTTGAAAAAGACACATAAAGTTGACCGTGTGAAAATACTGGTGAGGGTAGATATATACCTACTTGATTGAATCCTTGGCCCTGAAGATCAAATCAATAATGTGGTTAAAATATGCTTTGTCAATCTTCGCAACCTCAGATCAATTGGTTCAAAACTCAACTTCTCACTCAAAAAGAAGTTGGTGTATTGTCTGATTTTGTCCAGACTGGACTATTGTAATGGACTCTATGTTGGACTGCCTGCATACCTTGTTAACAAACTGCAAAAGATTCAGAATGCCTGTGCAAGATTTCTTTTGGAAAAAAGATAAAACTGTTTGATCACATTACTCCATTTCTGAAAGAAGCTCATTTTTACCTGTTAAGTTTAGGGGATTGAATATAAAATTGCACTAATGGCCTATAAGTGTATCAATAATATTGCTCCTCCTTATTTATCTAAATTGTTAACTATTAAAGGCCAGGCTAGAAAATCACTTAGAAATGAGAATGATTATTTTCTTCTTGATATTCCTAAAGTTCCTAACTATATTCAGACAGATAGAGCGTTCAGTTTTGCAGCTCCAAATATTTGGAATAGACTTCCTTATGAAATTAGGACTTGTAGCAATGTAGATGAGTTTAAAAGGAACTTAAAACATACTACTTTCAGATGGCATTTATAAAGTAATTCATGTTAGCAATGCTCAAGTGATTTAAGTCATTCATGTTGAGTGATAAGCTATGTTTAAGTGATTTATGTGGCTAGTGATTAAGATGTTATTTAATTATGAATCGCTTTAGATGGCTGGGTTAATTCTTTTTTGACATTGCGTCTTGAAGTAAATACCTGTTTTAGCTTTAGGGCGATGTATAAGTATTTGTTATTTATTTATTATTTATTTATTTATTGTAAGGCAATATGCTAATTTAACAGGAAATTGCAATCTTTGAAATTTAAATGGTAATGCAGAGTCAGATGGACTTAGTCTTATTCGGGGAATAAAAACTGTAGTTCCAATAAATGTAGGAGAGCCTGATACAACTTCGGCTTCAATGGTTCTAATTCCCAAAGATTTAACTATAAGTCTAGTTCCATTACATAGTCCTTGCTTTTGATCCAAATTCCTAATTAACATTATTGGACATCCAATTTTTAGTCGAAGATCGTGAGGAGGTAGGCCACTGGGTACGATAGAATTTAAAAATTCAGTGGTGATATGTGTTACCTCAGTTTCGTCATCTTCAATCAGTGTATCTACACTATAATAACTGGTGGGAGTGACATCAGATTGAAATACTCCAATTACCTTGTTATTTATTTTATCTGCATCTTCATTTAGAGGTGTGATGATGACGTCATTCAATCGACTGGAAGTGAAACTGGGAAAAATTTTATTAACTATGTCATCTGTAATGTGACATTGATTAGGAATGTCAATTTGATTATCATCAGCATTGGGGTTATCAGATTTAAGTTGACCATCGCCTAATCGAAGAAGCCAAGATTTAAATTCGTGCTCATTTGGATCAGCCCTTATGTTCTGTGTTAAATTAAATTGTTGAACATACTGCCATAGAGGTGATCTGTTGATGCAGTTTTCAAGAATTTCAGCTGCATGTGCACGTGGTGTTACTGGCAATGTTTGTCTGAAGTCCCCTGCGAACACTATAATCTTACCACCAAAGGGGATTTCATTGTCACACAAATCACGCATTAATATGTCGATGGCAGAGAAGGCATGGAGTGGTATCATAGAAGATTCGTCAAATAATATTAAACTAAGGGACCTAAGGTAGCTGGCATGTCGTGAAGTAGCAGAAACATTGCATGTAGAAGTATTTAGGATTGGTACTGGTAACTTAAACAAAGAATGCGATGTTCTACCAAGTTTTAGGAGGGTGCTCGCAATGCCCGTCCAGGCGCAGGCCGCCACTCCACGCTCCTCTGCTAGACACGTGGTAATAAGTGCATTGAACAGGTATGTTTTGCCACATCCTCCAGGTGCATCAATATAAAATAAACGTGGCTGGTCAAGAGATGGCAATGGACCGTGTTGACGTACACTATTCATGATGGTATCAAATATGAAAGTCTGATCAGTAGTAAGTGTTTGATAAAAACTTTGACTCTGTTGCTGCTCATTCTCTATATTGACGTTATCACCATCATCAGGAGTATGTGAAGATATGAGGTCTATGCCAAAATCAGTGATGGACATGTTATAGTTGCGTCGTAGAGAATTATTTATCAATTGAAGTGCACGTTGCTCAGCTTCATGCTCGCTAAGGCCATGTACATTGATTAAATCTTCTATCATGTGTATCTTGAAATTATTCCAAAGCTGTAATGGTTGAGTAGGTTGACAATTGCCCAATATTGTCACAAATATGTCTCTAAGTTGGGCAGGCATTGCAGTTAGTGAAGCTTCTGTCAGTGCGTCATGCCATTCACTATCATTCGACAGTAGACCTCTAGACATACATGCATCATGGTAAGTACTATGCTGTACATTGTGGAATCGGAGATGCTCAAATGATGTGGCACCCCTAACGTGCAGTAGCAGCAACCTAAGATAGAACCGTTCTCTGTCCCTAGGTGGAACGTAGTACATTCTAGATATGATTTTCAGATCATCAGCACGTCTATCAGTATTGATTTCTGGGTTCATAGATATCCGAGGCGTACGTTCCTTCCAAAACTTACTGGATTCATTCCACGTGAAATGAACAGGTATTTCAGTATATAAAAAGTTCCTTGCAACAGGTACATTTTGATTCAGCGTGAAATATTCAGTCAGTTTTGTTTTTCTACATCTATCCAATACTTCCTCAAGATTATCGTCCTGATTGAAAACTACATTATGATCGTTCTCTAGATGAACATCAAGTCGGTACACTGTATGACTTTTTTCTGCCAATGGGAATTCCCTTATGCGCCAGCATGCTTCAGGTGCACTCAAATACCTGGTATCGAGGTAGGTCTTAATCTCATCATAAGTTAGTGGATCTACCTCTATTCTTTCAATACTGGCACAGTCGTGCCCCTTATAGACATACTTAAACACGTATTTTATGGAGTTTATGGTCGTGCAAGCCTCTACGTTAATGTGGGACTGATATTTCTTGAGGAAGTAGGGATTGTAAGGAACGACGTATCGATTATCTAAGTAAACACCATTCTTAACGAAAGTCCTACCATCATTAGAACGTTTGTATAGTGGGTACCCGTTTTGAGACAGTGTGGTTTCCTCACAGAAGTCCTTAGGAAAACCTTTTGAACATTTTCCATCGACCATACAGGGGGCATTGGGGTTGTCAGCTCCACAGGGCCCGTGCATCATGCAGGTGGTGACTAACCTATGAAGCTCTTCATCAACAGCAGGATCAGGTAGTTCAGCACAAATAAACCTATCTATATCCTCGCCGGTTTGCATGTGGTATGGTCGTGCGAGCCAAAGCAAAATATGGGCATGAGGTAGGCCACGCTTTTGAAACTCAATAACCTGAACCTGTGCGACTTGATTGCCAAATGCCTTTTTAAGATCCTCCTTTAAATACAATAAGTGAAGCTTAAACACCGCCGCCACGATGTCTGGTCGATCGGATGCAGTCAGGTTAGGATGAGGTTTAAATGTTTGACCTGGACCTACATTGTGCTGCGTGTTACCAAGATTATTGACTATGTCAGGGTGTTTTGGATTAGTCGTAAATGTAAGGAATATATGTGGAGTGTGTTTTTTACCACAAATCGCCATACTGTCTTGGTAGTTCTGCTCCATGTTACGTTTCCCCCCGGTAAAAGATGATGGCAGTATGACAGGTTTACCAGGCAGGTGCTCATTAATCAAGTTCTGTGACTCACGCTCTACCCAATCCATTAATCCAGAGTAATGCTCAGATCTTAGCTTAACTTGGTTGTGCCTGATAAAGTCAAGACGTTCAGATTCTATTCTTACCCAAGTATCAACTACAAATTGCTGGAATAATTTTCTGGTAAAGTGAATTGCAGCTAGTGGTGAACTCCTAAAAGCCATTCTATACTGTGCAAAGCCTAACCGTGTCACTCTACGTGTACTGTTAGTCTTCTTAATGTCAGAGTGCCAGCCCTTTTCACCGTTTGGAAACAGGAGTGGATATGTCATAGGATCAATATTACAGTTCATTGGTGATATGTTCTGTAGGTAAGGCTGCAGCTTAATGGGAAACTGAAGGCGTGAGAATTGTATGCCATTATGTGTTGCAGTAAAATTGATACGTGGTATAGTGACGTTATTGTTGGCGTATTTTGCCATAATTTCATTGGACAAAGGGTTGATACTTATAATTTTCAAACGTGATCCTACAGCTATTTGAGGGGATTGAGGCAGGGCTTCAGGGTTCTAACTTCACAGCCAACTTTCAAATTAAGTGTATGAGGTGGCAAATTTGGAAGATCAATATTATGCAAATAATCCTGGCTCAAGTTGGCGTTATGAGACAAAAACATGCATTGGCTGTGAAATGTATGCAGTTGTCCCGGTATTCTGGTTAGTGCATCATCAGAGGTGGGATATATTGCTATGTCACGTTTTCCAGGCATGCCATCAGAATCCCCTACAAACACTGCGGCCACGTCATCTTCATACGCAGGTGCATTATAACGCCTCCTATCTGGACCTTCCTTAAATAACATCTGAATAGATCTAGGTTGTGAGTTATTCAAACCAGAAAAGTGCTGTTCTTCTCTTTCAATGTCACTAACAGTCTTTAAATAGCTAATGTAAGGGTTAGGTATGTCAGTCAGTGAGTTCTGTATAATGGACATGAGATTAGGAAGACATTCAGCATTATTGTTCAGCCGGGCTTGGAGTTGTCCACTACCTTCAAGGATGTAAATCTGTGCAAAACTGGGGGTAATACCTTGCTCGGGGTGCAATATGCCAGTGCGATGGTATGTCTGCCCGTGAATACGGAAGCAGTAAGGGCCGTGACCTGGCGGCGGTGTGGCCTGTGCACCAAAGGAAGCGAAAGCAAATGCTGAGTTATACCGCCTTATATGCTCCCAGAAATTTGTTGAGTTAGTATGACCCTGAAGCAAGCTAAGCAAAGGTGTTGGGTATGGTTTTAGATTGCACTCATCAGGTAAAACGGTGTCACCCTTGCCGCAGCATGAACTCTTCCATTGTAATTCCCGGTCAAACAATAGTGCTGAACAATGGCTACATTCTTTATCTCTCAAACCCAAACTAACAGGCTGGTGAAGTGCGGGGTCTAACGTATCACTTGCGTCATTACTGGCGAAACCTACGTTAGTGTTGAAGTAAGTAGCACGGGTGTTAGCATTACGTGCATTGTTACGTTCTCTGTTACGTCGTTGTCGTTCTTCTGTCTGTTCAGTTGTCTCACTGTTACGAACCTCAAGTGTTCTATTATACGACAGCTTGCAAGCGTGCATTACGATCTTCAGCTGATTCCCTGTCCAACCTATTCGAATGACTTGCAAGCGTCTATTATGTTCGGAAGGGGACTCATTACTACGTCGGTCGCGTTGTCTGTTACGTTCTCTTGATAAGTATATGTCACGTTGATGTTGTCGTAAGTAGTCACGTCGTCTACGTTGTCGTTCAGCTGGTGTCATTGTTGGGGGCATTGTCGTAAGTGATGTGTCCATTGGTTCATGAGATGGACCAGGCACATTGCCATCCATTTTGTGTTGAATTTATACAACTATACTATTTTTGATCTCTGCAAACACTTCCTCAGATCTTTGATTATCAAATCAAAATATGTAAAATTGGTCGTATGAAAGTATACCAATGACCCCCTGCTGACCCCCCCACTGACCCCCCAGCTGACCCCTCTACTGACCCCTGCTGACCCCTACTGATCTCTTACCGACCCCCTGGTGAGCCCCTACTGACCCTGGTGAACCCCTACTGACCCCCTGCTGACCCCCTATTGACCCCCCTGCTGACCCCTACTGACCCCTGGTGAACCCCTGGTGACCCCCCTGGTGAACCCTCTACTGACCCCCTACTGACGCCCTACTGACACTTCCTGATCTCTCTAACACCATATCATGAATGTTTTAAAAGCATTTAAAACAAGCACTCAGCCTTATAATGACGCTTTATTGGTCAATTGCCACTGATCAAGGCACCCTAAACGCACGCTCAAAACATAAACGAGTCAGTTATATTTTTCATGTTCGTTATGTTATTCTGTTATTCAAGTCAGTCAAATAAGTCAGGACAGTCACGTTAGTCAAGTCATTCAAGTCAGTTCTGTCAGTCAGGTCAGTCAGGTCGGTCATGTCAGTCATGTCAGTCATGTCAGTCATGTCAGTCATGTCAGTCATGTCAGTCATGTCAGTCATGTCAGTCATGTCAGTCATGTCAGTCATGTCAGTCATGTCAGTATGTCAGTCATGTCAGTCATGTCAGTCATGTCAGTCATGTCAGTCATGTCAGTCATGTCAGTCATGTCAGTCATGTCAGTCATGTCAGTCATGTCAGTCATGTCAGTCATGTCAGTCATGTCAGTCATGTCAGTCATGTCAGTCATGTCAGTCATGTCAGTCATGTCAGTCATGTCAGTCATGTCAGTCATCAGTCATGTCAGTCATGTCAGTCATGTCAGTCATGTCAGTCATGTCAGTCATGTCAGTCATGTCAGTCATGTCAGTCATGTCAGTCATGTCAGTCATGTCAGTCATGTCAGTCATGTCACTCATGTCAGTCATGTCAGTCATGTCAGTCATGTCAGTCATGTCAGTCATGACCGACCAGACTTACCCGAACGACTAACTTGACTAATTTGGCTTGACTAATTTGGCTTGACTAACTTGACCAACTTGACCGACCTGACTGACAGAACTGACTTGAATGACTTGAATAACTTGACTAACGTGACTGTCCTGACTTATTTGACTGACTTGAATAACAGAATAACATAACGAATATGAAAAATATAACTGACTGTTTATGTTTTGAGCGTGCGTTTAGGGTGCCTTGATCAGTGGCAATTGACCAATAAAGCGTCATTATAAGGCTGAGTGCTATTTTAAATGCTTTTAAAACATTCATGATATATGTTAGAATTATGATCAGAAGTGGTCAGTAGGGGGTCAGTAGGGGTTCACCAGGGGTCACCAGGGGTTCACCAGGGGGTCAGTAGGGGGTCAGCAGGGGGTCAATAGGGGTCAGCAGGGGGGTCAGTAGGGGGTCAGTAGGGGTTCACCAGGGGGTCTCAGGGGTCAGTAGGGGTTCACCAGGGGTCAGTAGGGGGTCAGCAGGGGGTCAGTAGGGGGTCAGTAGGGGGTCAGCAGGGGGTCAGCAGGGGGTCATTGGTATACTTTCATACGACCGTAAAATTTAGTAATTTTATCAAAAAGATATGTTGTTTGAAAACGAAATGTAAATAAGGCACAACATGAAATGAAATAAAGCGCGCGTGCATTTGGGTTTGCTCCTTTATAAATATCAAAAACTAAGATAGTTAAGTAGGTTTCGCCAGTAATGGCGCAAGTACAACTACAACGTCAGACCCCGCACTCCACCAGCCTGTAAATTTGGGATTGAGAGATAAAGAATGCAGCCATTGTTCAGAAGCTCTATTGTTATTTGTTATACCGGTAATTAATATGGAAGACTTCAAGCTGCGTCAAGGGCCAAGTGACTAAAGTTTTTATATCAACGATTTCAAACACAAAAACACGATTCAAACACAAAAACACGATTTATTTTCGCCAAAAAATAGATATTGGCCAAGGCAAATGTGAAAAAGCTTGCTAAATTTGACTATTCGTTGAGAAATGATGTAGAAAATTGAATCAATATCACGATAAAACACTGAAAGCAATTATGAAGCAACGAATTTTCCTCGTATAGATAACCATTATTTACATGATATATCATATCTCCGTGGCGCAATGGTTAACACGTCTGCTTCTCGATAAGCTTAATCTGCCGGTCACGGGTTCGAGCCCAACTATGTTCAAAATTAAAATTTTCATTTTCCTACCTCATCTTCAGTTTTCTGTTAGCAATTAAGGATCATACATCCCAATCAGTGCATAAGAGTTTTTAAATCATGCCACAGAAAATAATTTATATGTTTGATTCAGCAGTTTGATGTAAAAAAATTATGGGATCTACTCAAGAGTGAAACTCTTTTACCTGATGAGCGCAAGCTCAAAAAACATACCCAAAACCTTTTCTTACCTTGCTTCAGAGCCGTACTATAAGGCGCTATAAATCATCATATGCTTTCGCTTCCTTTGCTGCACAGGCCACGCCACAAAAAAGCGCTAAAAGGAAAGAAAAAAAGGAAAGAAAAAGGAAAGAAGAAAGGAAACGTATTAAAAACAATATAAAACAGGGCTCACAAACGAAGACCTTGACAAAGGAAATCTATCCAAATTAACTTACTTAAAACCTAAAACGGATCAGATGATTTCTAATACACGGATGTTCTACAACACAGCTCACTCGGCGCTGCTCCGCAGCACCTCGTTCGCAAATTTTCAACAACAGCCAACTAACAACAGCCAAACAAACGCCATCAAAGAACCGCATCAAAAGATATCGATCAGAACGACAGTTATGGGTTACGTATTCAAAACAGCATAATTATAAATGATCGCGCGCGCGATCAATCATGCACGTGCAACACTGCAACTACATAGCAACCATAGTTACGCGCGAATTAGCTGCGTATTGAATGAAAATGAATAGTTTAACCAAAACGGCATTTTAAGAAATGAAGCTTCTGTGCTTCAACTTGCACGTGCAATTTTTCCTCTTTTCTCGCGTAACCATGGGGCGTGACGTAAAAAAAACAGAATCTGCGAAATTATAAGTAAGATTTCTTTCTGGCAGAACATTGAGAACAAGTGTTCGTGGTTGCCATTCTAGCTTTAGGGATGTCCTTTCTGGAGTCCCTCAGGGATCTGTTTTAGGTCCCTTGCTCTTTGTTTTGTTCATCAATGACCTGCCAGATGGGATAAAGAACTTTACAAAGTTATTTGCTGATGACTTAAAGGTGGAACCAACGTAACTAAACCTCACGCATTCCAAACAACGTTATTCTAACTTGAATTACTAGAATTGACCAATTTTAATTTCTACAAATCGTCCACGTCAACTTACGCTGAAACAGCAATCAGATCTAATTTCACGTGCATTAGTCGTATTGACTCATTTCAACGTAATCAAGTCAAAATCGTGTAAATGTCATTTTCTTGAAATCCCCTAATTTCTACAAAACGTCCACGTGAACTGATTCACTATTTCATCGTATATCTACATTTAGTAACTGCGAAACATGAAGAAACCATTATTAGTTCACCATCGTATCACAGAATAGGCTACAGTAAAATTTTTCGTCATAAACGTAATTACAACCATTCTGCAGCTCAATTTCTAGAGGTCACATGACGACATACCTCGACCGATCGTGAAACTTGTTTATAGCTAAATCTCGAGATCTAAAAGCAAAGTATCGAATTAAAACATAATCCGATGAAAACTCTTTGAGTTGGAGATGTTCAAAGTAGCGCAAAATAGCGTCTTATCGCAAAATACGCTATTTTAGTGGTTTTACGCGATTTTGATGACGTCATCACAGCACCCAAATAGGCTCAAACCAACTTCCCATATAGCCTATAAGACAATTCCGCCTTAATACAACATACTTTGACCGGTTTCATCTCAAGATAAGACGCAGTTCTTGACATCTCACTCGTTTAAGTTTTGTCCTAAATTTTCGACATCGATTTTTCACCGCACCTTAGAAAATCGCGTATATCTCGATGAAAAATCGAGATAGCCCAATGATCCGTATGATTTTCTGAAAGCTCTTTAAATTTCCAACTAACGCTCTAACGATTTTTCAAAATTTTTGAGCTATCTCCATTCCTTCTTGGTGAAAAATGCGCTCGAAAACGACCTATTTTCGCTAAAAAAGCAGTAAAATTTCGCTAAGTTGATGACGTCATAATCTTCGTTTCCATAAACGGTTAGCACGGTTAGCAGTGCTAATGGGAGGAATTTTTTTGATACTGGGAGGATTTTGTGAAATTTCCAAAAAATGGTATTTTAAAAAATTTGCCAGAAAATCTCTTATATAAAGTCGCATTTTCTGTTTCTCCGTACGTCACGCCCCATGGCAACGCAAGAAAAGAGGAAAAGTGCACGTGCAATTTTTGCAGCGCAGAAGCGTCACTTCTTACGATGGAGTTTTAGTTAAGTTGCTAATTTTTCACTCAATACGCAGCTAATGCGCGCGTAACTATGGTTGCTATGTAAGTAGGTAGTTGCACGTGCGTGATTGATTGCGCGCGCGATCATTGATAATTATGCTGTTTTGAATGTCGTTCTGATCGATATCTTTTGATGACGTTATTTAAAATTTGCGAACGAGGTGCTGCGAAGCAGCGCCGAGTGAGCTATGTATTAGAAAATCTGTGATGCGTATTGCGTTATATAGGTGTGTCAAGGTCTTCGTTTCTGAGCCCTGTTCACTGCTTTTTTCCTTAATAAATAGTGCTTATTTTCCTTAAATAGTGCTTTTTGTGGCGTACACCAAAAGAAGTGAAATCAAAATATGCTGAGGGAGTAACTTTAAATCGTTAAGTTATATGATAAAAAGTTTGAAATCAGGGTCTTTTGAAAATCATGTGATTATCTTCGTCAGTTATGTATATGTATTTGGGACTTTTTGATTCGCTGATTGAGCTGTAGTATCATTATTTGGTACCAGAAAAATGAAGATAAGGTAAGAAAATGAAAATTTTAAATTAGACTATAATCGGGCTCGAACTCGTGACCTGGGGCAAGACAGTCCATAGTTGATCAACGTGCTTAGCAATTGCGCCACGGAGCTGCGATATAACGTGTAAATTCGATGTGAATATACGCGCAAAATTTCTTAATTCATAATTTATTTCATTGTTTTATCGTAATATTGATTCAATTTCCTAGGTCGTTTCTCAAATAATAATAACAATGCGAACGAGGTGCTGCGAAGCAGCGCCGAGTGAGCTATGTATTAGAAAATCTGTGATGCGTTATATAGGTGTGTCAAGGTCTTCGTTTCTGAGCCCTGTTCACTGCTTTTTTCCTTTATCCTTAATAAATAGTGCTTATTTTCCTTAAATAGTGCTTTTTGTGGCGTACACCAAAAGAAGTGAAATCAAAATATGCTGAGGGAGTAACTTTAAATCGTTAAGTTATATGATAAAAAGTTTGAAATCAGGGTCTTTTGAAAATCATGTGATTATCTTCGTCAGTTATGTATATGTATGAAAGAGATATTTGGGACTTTTTGATTCGCTGATTGAGCTGTAGTATCATTATTTGGTACCAGAAAAATGAAGATAAGGTAAGAAAATGAAAATTTTAAATTAGACTATAGTCGGGATCGAACTCGTGACCTGGGGCAAGACAGTCCATAGTTGATCAACGTGCTTAGCAATTGCGCCACGGAGCTGCGATATAACGTGTAAATTCGATGTGAATATACGCGCAAAATTTCTTAATTCATAATTTACCATTTCATTGTTTTATCGTAATGTTGATTCAATTTCCTAGGTCGTTTCTCAAATAATAATAATAATGCGAACGAGGTGCTGCGAAGCAGCGCCGAGTGAGCTATGTATTAGAAAATCTGTGATGCGTTATATAGGTGTGTCAAGGTCTTCGTTTCTGAGCCCTGTTCACTGCTTTTTTTCCTTAATAAATAGTGCTTATTTTCCTTAAATAGTGCTTTTTGTGGCGTACTCCAAAAGAAGTGAAATCAAAATATGCTGAGGGAGTAACTTTAAATCGTTAAGTTATATGATAAAAAGTTTGAAATCAGGGTCTTTTGAAAATCATGTGATTATCTTCGTCAGTTATGTATATGTATGAAAGAGATATTTGGGACTTTTTGATTCGCTGATTGAGCTGTAGTATCGTTATTTGGTACCAGAAAAATGAAGATAAGGTAAGAAAATGAAAATTTTAAATTAGACTATAGTCGGGCTCGAACTCGTGACCTGGCGCAAGACAGTTCATAGTTGATCAACGTGCTTAGCAATTGCGCCACGGAGCTGCGATATAACGTGTAAATTCGATGTGAATATACGCGCAAAATTTCTTAATTCATAATTTATTTCATTGTTTTATCGTAATGTTGATTCAATTTCCTAGGTCGTTTCTCAAATAATAGTCAAATTTAGCGGGCCTTTTTCATACTACTGTGGACAATACTTAGTTTTTGACGATAATAAATCGTGTTTTTGTGTTAGAAATTGTCGATATAAAAATTTAGTCACTGGGCCCTGCCGCAGCATGAACTCTTCCATAGCAACTCCTGGTCAAACAATGCAATAGTGCTAAACAATGGCTGCATTCTTTATCTCTCAAACCCAAACTAACAAGCTGGTGAAGTGCGGGGTTTAACGTATCACCTGCGCGGCGTCATTACTGGCGAAACCTACGTTACCCTCTTAGTTATTTAGTTGTTGATGTTTATAAAGGAGCAAACCCAAATGCATGTGCGCATTTCTCATTTTACGTTTTGCCTTACCTACATTTCGTTTTCAAACAAAATACCTTTTTGATAACTTTCTCAGAACACTCATTTCTCATTTTATGTAGTGCCTCACCTACATTTCGTTTTCAAACAACATACCTTTTTGATATCTTTCTCATTTTACATTTGATTCAATAATAAAAGATACAAGGAAGTGTTTGCAGAGATCGAATAATAGTATAGTTGTCTAAATTCAACACAAAATGGATGGCAATGTGCCTGGTCCATCTCATGAACCAATGGACACATCACTTACGACAATGCCCCCAACAATGACACCAGCTGAACGACAACGTAGACGACGTGACAACTTACGACAATACCAACGTGACATTTACTTATCAAGAGAACGTGACAGACAACGCGACCGACGTAGTAATGAGTCCCCTTCCGAACATAATAGACGCTTGCAAGTTGACCGTAACAGATTCCATAATCGTATTCTAAACGAAACTCCTGATGATCGTAATGCACGCTTGCAAGCTGCCTATAACAGAACACTTGAGGTTCGTAACAGTGAGACAACTGAACAGACAGAAGAACGACAACGACGTGACAGAGAACGTAACAATGCACGTAATGCTAACACCCGTGCTACGTACTTCAACACTAACGTGGGTTTCGCCAGTAATGATGCAAGTGATACGTTAGACCCCGCACATCACCAGCCTGTTAGTTTGGGATTGAGAGATAAAGAATGTAGCCATTGTTCAGCACTATTGTTTGATCGGGAATTACAATGGAAGAGTTCATGCTGCGGCAAGGGTGACACCGTTTTACCTGATGAGTGCAAGATAAACCCAACACCGTTGCTTAGCTTGCTTCAGGGTCATACTAACTCCACAAACTTCTGGGAGCACATAAGGCGGTATAACTCAGCATTTGCTTTCGCTTCCTTTGGTGCACAGGCCACACCGCCGCCAGGTCATGGCCCTTACTGCTTCCGCATTCACGGACAGACATACCATCGCACTGGCATATTGCACCCCGAGCAAGGTATTACTCCCAGTTTTGCACAGATTTACATTCTTGAAGGTAGTGGACAACTCCAAGCCCGGCTGAACAATAATGCTGAATGTCTTCCTAATCTCATGTCCATTATACAGAACTCACTGACTGACATACCTAACCCTTACATTAGCTATTTAAAGACTGTTAGTGACATTGAACGAGACGAACAGCAATTTTCTGGGTTAAATAGCTCACAACCTAGATCTATTCAGATGTTATTTAAGGAAGGCCCTGATAGGAGGCGTTATAATGCACCTGCGTATGAAGATGACGTGGCCGCAGTGTTTGTAGGGGATTCTGATGGCATGCCCGGTAAACGTGACATAGCAATATATCCCACATCTGATGATGCACTAACCAGAATACCGGGCCAACTGCACACATTTCACAGCCAATGCATGTTTTTGTCTGATAACGATTAATGTTTTTGTCTGATTAATGTTTTTGTCTGATAATGATTATTTGCATAATATTGACATTCCAACTATGCCACCGCATACACTGAATTTGAAAGTTGGCTGTGAAGTTAGAACCCTGAAGCCCCTGCCTCAATCCCCTCAAATAGCTGTAGGATCACGTCTGAAAATTATTAGTATTAACCCATTGTCCAATGAAATAATTGCAAAATATGCCAATAATGACATCACTATACCACGGATGAATTTTACTGCAACTCATAATGGCATACAATTCTCACGCCTTCAGTTTCCCATCAAGCTGCAGCCTTACCTACAGAACATATCACCAATGAACTGTAATATTGATCCTATGACCTATCCTCTCCTGTTTCCAAACGGTGAAAAGGGTTGGCATTGTAACATTAAGAAGACTAACAGTACACGTAGAGTTACACGGTTAGACTTTGCACAGTATAGAATGGCTTTTAGGAGTTCACCACTGGCTGCACTTCACTTTTCTCGAAAATTATTCCAGCAATTCGTGGTTGATACTTGGGTAAGGATAGAATCTGAACGTCTTGAATTCATAAGACACAACCAGGTTAAGCTAAGATCTGAGCATTACTCTGGATTAATGGATTGGGTAGAGCGTGAGACACAGCACTTGGTAAATGAGCACCTTCCTGGTAAGCCTATAATACTTCCATCATCTTTTACCGGGGGGAAACGTTTCATGCATCAGAACTACCAAGACAGTATGGCGATTTGTGGTAAAAAACACACTCGACAGATATTCCTTACTGTTACGACTAATCCCAAACACCCTGACATAGTTAACAATCTTGGTAACACTCCACATGACTTACACAATGGTGAAACATTTACTCCCAGTCCTAATCTCACAGCATCCGATCGACCAGACATCGTGGCGGCGGTGTTTAAGCTCCACTTAATGCATTTAAAGGAAGACCTTAAGAAGGCATTCGGCAATCAAGTTGCACAAGTTCATGTTATAGAATTTCAAAAACGAGGCCTTCCTCATGCCCACATACTGATATGGCTCGCACGACCTTACCACATGCAAACAGCCAGTGATATTGATAATTTTATTTGTGCTGAAATACCTCACCCTGCTCAAAATCCAGAATTACATAGGTTGGTTACCACTTGCATGATGCACGGGCCCTGTGGAGCTGACAACCCCAATGCCCCCTGTATGGTCGATGGTAAGTGTTCTAAAGGGTTTCCCAAGGATTTTTGTGAGGAAACCACACTGTCTGAGAACGGATACCCTCAATATCGACGTACTAATGATGGCATGACGTTTGTTAAAAATGGTGTGTACTTGGACAACCGATACGTCGTTCCGTACAACCCCTACTTCCTCAAGAAGTATCAGTCCCACATCAACGTCGAGGCTTGCACGACCATAAACTCCATCAAATACGTATTCAAGTATGTCTATAAGGGGCACGATTGTGCCAGTATTGAGAGGATAGAGGTTGATCCACTGACTTACGACGAGATTAAGACTTACCTCGATACCAGGTATCTAAGTGCACCTGAAGCATGCTGGCGAATAAGAGAATTCCCACTGACCGAAAAGAGTCACACTGTGTACAGACTTGATATACATCTAGAGAACGAGCATAACGTCGTATTCAATCAAAACGACAATTTTGAAGAAGTGCTAGATAGGTCTCGAAAAACAAAACTTACCGAATACTTCACGCTGAATCGAAATATTCCAGCAGCAAGGAATTATCTTTACACTGAAATTCCTGTTCATTTCACGTGGAATGATTCCGGTAAGTTTTGGAAAGAACGAAGACCTCTCATATCACTAAATTCTAATATCAACACAGATACACGTGCAGAGGAACTGAAAATTATCTCCAGGATGCACTATGTTCCACCTAGGGACAGAGAACGGTTCTATCTTAGGTTGCTGCTACTGCATGTTAGGGGTGCCACATCATTTGAGCATCTAAGATTCCACAATGTACAGCATAGTACTTACCATGATGCATGTATGTCTAGAGGTCTACTGTCAAATGATAGTGAATGGCACGCTGCACTGACAGAAGCTTCACTTACTGCAATGCCTGCCCAACTTAGAGACATATTTGTGACAATATTGGGCAATTGTCAACCTACTCAACCATTGCAGCTTTGGAATGATTTCAAGATACACATGATAGAAGATTTAATCAATGTACATGGCCTTAACGAGCATGAATCTGAGCAACGTGCACTTCAGTTAATAGATAATTCTCTTCGACGCAATTATAGCAAGTCCATCACTGATTTTGGCATAGACCTCTTATCTTCATATACTCCAGATGATGGTAATAATATTAATATAGATAATGAACATCAACATAGTCAACGCTTTTATCAAACATTAACTACAGATCAGACTTTTATATTTGATACCATCATAAATAGTGTACGTCAACATGGTCCATTGCCATCTCTTGACCAGCCACGTATATTCTACATTGATGCACCTGGTGGTTGCGGCAAAACATACCTTTTCAATGCACTTATCACAACGTGTCTAGCAGAGGAGCGTGGAGTGGCGGCCTGCGCCTGGACTGGTATTGCGAGCACCCTCCTGAAACTTGGCAAAACTTCACACTCTTTGTTTAAACTTCCAGTTCCAATCCTAAATACTTCTACATGTAATGTATCTGCTAATTCACGGCATGCTAGCTACCTAAGATCCCTAAGTTTGATATTGTTCGACGAATCTTCAATGATACCACTCCATGCCTTCTCTGCTATCGACATATCAATGCGTGATTTGTGTAACAATGACATCCCCTTTGGTGGTAAACTCATTGTATTTGCTGGAGACTTCCGACAAACTTTGCCAGTGACACCACGTGCACATGCAGCTGAAATACTTGAAAACTGCATAAACAGATCACCTTTATGGCAGTACTAGTAAGCTAGTAAGGGAACTGTGTGGCATACCTGTGAAAAAATTCGTTCTTAAGGTTTTGATGCTCCAATCGACTCCGATAGGTGTCTAGAGTCACCAAAAAAATTTATTCAATTTTTGGAGTTGCGGAAAACCCAGGGTGACCACGCCCTTTTTTGATCGTGGGAATTTTTGGGGAAAATCACTAGAATTTAGCTGAATGGCAACTAAGGCATGATTATACTCTAAACCTAGGTTTTTTGATACGAGAAATCGAATGCAGCCATTATCTAGACGTCAAATCGCATATTTTGGCCATAATTGACCACACCCAGTTTTTGTCATGGCCATTTTGGCTAAAAATCTCGAAATTTTGATAAGACCAAACCATATCATGATTATACTATAAACCTATGTTTTTTTGATACGAGAAATCGATTAAAGCCACTATCTAGACGTCAACTCGCATATTTTGGCCATTTCTGACCACGCCCAGTTTTTGTCATGGCCATTTTGGTCAAAAATCTCGAAAGTTTGATAAGACCATATCATATCATGATTATACTCTAAACCTACGTTTTTTGATACGAGAAATCGATTAAAGCCACTATCTAGACGTCAACTCGCATATTTTAGCCATTTCTGACCACGCCCAGTTTTTGTCGTGATTGTTTTGGCCAAAAATCTCGAAATTTTGATAAGACCATACCATTCCATGATTCTGATTAATGATGATTATAGTCTCTGCGACAAAATGAAAGAAGCTGATTTTTAATAAATAAATCTGATTTTAATAAACTGACATCGGGAATATTTTCGGAATTCTACTCCGTCATCAACCTCAAATTTGATTGTTTAAAGTAGTGTTATAAAGTTTAAAACTTATAACTTTATAACACTACTTTAAACAATCAAATTTGAGGTTGATGACGGAGTAGAATTCCGAAAATATTCCCGATGTCAGTTTATTAAAATCAGATTTATTTATTAAAAATCAGCTTCTTTCATTTTGTCGCAGAGACTATAATCATCATTAATCAGTATCAGTATGCGACTAATAAGCAGTGATCCAATCATTCAGTTAAGAAACATTCCATGATTATACCATGATTATTGATTATACATTTAGATTCGAGTCAATAACATTATACCATGATTATACTATACTCCAGACCCATGACTTCGATGGGTTTGTTATTAAGAAACATCCATTGAAACCAGTATCCAGACCAGTAGTGACCCAATTTTTGTAATGCCCATTTTGGGAACACTTAATTAATGGTAGCACTCCAACCTTGACAGCACATTCCTCCAGACAACACTCTTTCCTTGAGAGCCTGGCAGCATTCTTTACTCTACCCTTGACAACACTTCATCACTGACACTTGACAGTACACTCCACCTGCTCACCTGACGGCACTCTACCCTTGACCACACTTTGTCCTTGACTCTTGACAGCTTACAGAACTCTACTCTCATCAGCACTCCACCCTTGGCAAGAATTCTTCCTTGCCAAGAGAGGAAGAATCCCTCCCCACCCATGACAGCACTTTATCCTTGACAGCAATCAACCTTTGACTGCACTTCACGATAACAGCTTTCGTTACTTGACTGCAGACAAATAACTTATTCAATCGCACATTTTAGCCTTGAACCTTTGATAGCACTCTACGCTTGACTTTTACAACACTTAATTTTTGACAGCTAAGCACTTTTCCCTTGACAGCACTATATCCTTCACAGCTCACTTCACCCTTGACACCAAGCTACCCTTGATAGCACACATCCCTAAACACCACTCTATGAGGTATGGCACCACTTTACCCTTGACATCACTCTACTAGTCCTGACATCACTTTACCCATGACATCACTCTATCCTTGACAGGACTCTTCCCTTGGCTCCACTCCACCCTTCACCATTCACTTGAATGCTATACATCACTTTACCCTTTGAAGCACTCTGTCCTTGACAGAAATCTACCCAAGACTGCAAGACAGCACTCTTCCTTAAATACGGTCAAGGGTAGAGTGCAGTTAAGTTGATGGCACTGTATCCTTGACAGCAGTATACTTTTGACAACACTCCACATTTCACAGCACTCTTCCCTTGACAGCACTTTATTCTTAACAAGTTAACAGCACAATTCCTTTGAAGCTTTGAGAGCACTCTTACCTTGACACCAACTTGCCCTTGACATTGGTCTTTCCAATTTCTCCTTGACAACATTCCACCCTTGACTTTATGAGGCCACTCTACCTTTGGCAACACTTTTTCCGCTGCATCAGTGTTTTCTTGAGTTTGACAACACTCTACCTTTGACAACAATTAACCTTTGACACCACTCGCACTCTTCAGTCATGAATTGGCCCTACACAAACCTTGACGATGCACTTGCTTCTCTGGTATGCATATATCATGACACGTGTGGGTGACACATGACACGTGTTTCATCGTCGGCTATCAAGTAAACTCGTGAATAATATCAAATTTGAGGATGTGAGGGCGATAGTATTCGGTTTCTATAGGCTTATAGGGCAGGCAGAGCTCAAAACGTTTCCGGGCTGCCTATCGCCACCCTGTCCTATCAAGTTTAATTCCAGTGTCGTTTCTTATTTAATGCTATAAACTGTCATACAATATTCTATGAAACGTATGAAAGTACCAGAAAGCAACTTCATCTGATAATTTGAACTTTTGAAGGGCTGGCCTTGGAGTTTGCAGTAACTAAGAAAGGAATAGGTGGATAAGGCTTGACGAACCTCCAGTCTTCAACAGATTGAAGCCAACAGACATTTAAAATCTCGCCTATGTCAGACTTTTGGGTGTCAGACTTAACGGTTCATCGTGTCGTTTATACTTTATAGAGTATGTTTTATGCTATGGCCTTTTAAATCGCAATTGTTACAAGGGATCGTTCACATATTACGTAATCAATTTTTTGGCCGATTCTAACCCCCCTCCCCTCGTAATCAAGTTTACAGTTGTTGTATTTGTTACAATAACATGTTTCAACTCTAAATTTAAACGTAATCATTCGGAAACCTTGCCCCTCCCTCTAGCCTAGGTGATTACGTAATATGCGAACGATCCCTAATTACCAGATTTTTTTAGCAAAATGGCTGTAAAAAGTGGGCGAGACCAATTTTTCTTAAATAGGCGATTTGACGTCTAGATAGTGGCTTCTATCGATTTCTCGTATCATAAAACATAGGCTTAGAGTATAATCATGGTATGACATAGCCTTATCAAAATTTCGAGATTTTTGGACAAAATGGCCATGACAAAAACTGGGCGTGGTCAGAAATGGCCAAAATATGCGAGTTGACGTCTAGATAGTGGCTTTAATCGATTTATCGTATCAAAAAACATAGGTTTAGACTAAAATCATGATATGGTTTGGTCTTATCAAAATTTCGAGATTTTTAGCCAAAATGGCCATGACAAAAACTGGGTGTGGTCAATTATGGCCAAAATATGCGATTTGACGTCTAGATAATGGCTGCATTCGATTTCTCGTATCAAAAAAACCTAGGTTTAGAGTATAATCATGCCTTAGTTGCCATTCAGCTAAATTCTAGTGATTTTCCTCAAAAATTCCCACGGTCAAAAAAGGGCGTGGTCACCCTGGGTTTTCCGCAACTCCAAAAATTGAATAAATTTTTTTGGTGACTCTAGACACCTATTGGAGTCGATTGGAGCATCAAAACCTTAAGAACGAATTTTTTCACAGAGGACCGGAACCCAAAGCTGAAAGTTCGTTTTGATAACAGATTGTCTGTGTGCTATTGGATCTAATCTGATTAGTACACCGTCCTTCTGCAATTCTTGCTTGAAGTCTTGGTGGGAGTGCATCAGGCGCTGGTGTAAGTGCAGTGGTTTCATCCCTGCCCTCTCGTCCTCAAGTTAGATATTTTCAGACACTGTTTAGAGAGTGTATCCCACCATGGTTTTAGCTGAAGATAGTGACAATGACACAGATATCAGTCACAACTTCACTCCACATCATCACTTCACCCCGCCAGCAACCACTCTACTGTCATCAAAGCATCCTAACTCTACAACTCCCAGGTCAAGGAAACATGAAAATGACACATCTGGAGCTCCCCTTCATGGACTTATTGATGCCAACGGTATTTGTTTATCATGCAATGATCCCCATGCTATGGATATCTACCTATCTTGTTTCTGGTGTGATCAAAAATTTCATGCTGTATGTAGAGATGCTGTTGATGATAAAATGATTGACAAGAAAAGTGATGATATTGTTTGCACTAGGTCATTCTTCAACACCTTCAAATCTAACACAGATTCTCAGGTTTATCAAAAAAGGCCTCACAGCTTTGTTTTTCTTTGTGATCCATGTAAAACAGGAATTGAGATTAAAAGGTGCACAACCCAGCAGGATAAAGTAGAACAGCTAGATTCTCGAGTTGAAACACTCACCTCGAATGTTGGGAATCTATCTACTGATGTTTCACAAATAAAAACTATGCTTCAACAGGTCATCTCTACAAAAACTGTTACTCCCAGTGCAGCTGATGACAGTCCACCTTCCGTGACTAAAAATGTTTGGAGTGATCCTGAGAAAGTGAAGAACATGATAACTAAAGCCAAAATGGTGATTGACAAGGCACCAAATGACTCTGCCAACAAGCTGAATCTGGAAAATATGATAACAGAAAATGGTATCCATGTCAACAAAATCTACCAAGACCGCTCAGGCAACACAGTTGTGGAACTTCCAACCCAAAACCATAGGACTGCCTTGGCTGAGAAGCTTTCTCAGTCAAGAGTTAACTTCAAAAATCATGATGATCTCCTGCCAACAATCTCAATTGCTAACCTCCAGAATGAACTTAGTAAAGAAGACCTTGCTACCAAGATCATGAGAGCTCATCCTGAGATCCAATCACTTGTTGACAGTGGTGGTACTTTCAATGTTCTTCACATCAGGAAACAAAACAAAAATGAAATGTTCCAGGCAAATGTCCGTGTTAGTAACACAGTCCGGCAGTTCATTGACAATATAGGTAACAGGCTCTACATTGGGCTTCAATCATGTAAGGTTCATGATCACTTCTATGTTAAACGCTGTAACCATTGTCAAAGATTTGGACACTTTGTCAGTGAATGTAAAGCTGATAAACCGACTTGTGGTATTTGTTCTTCTGATAATCACCAAACCAAAGATTGCAATGCTGATCATAGTAATCCCACCTGTTCAAACTGCAAAACATCAAAGAATCCTGAGATCAGTCAACATCACCATCATAAAGCATCAGACCCAACTTGTGCCAGTTACAAGCAAGCACAAGATAAATTGAAGAATTCCATCATGTACTACAATTCAAAAAACTAGCTGCGAAAGATCTGGAAATCAGCTCATTTCAACCTCTTTGTATCTGCTGGAATACTAGATCACTCAACAACAAAGTTGATAAAATAATGGAATTTGTAAGCAACAGAGGAATATCACTCTTCTTTGTAACTGAAACATGGCTGACTGATTTTGTTAACCACACAACTGCCACTGTCAAGTCTTATGGTTACAATATTCATCATTGTTACCGTGATTCTTCACGAGGAGGAGGGGTTGCAATAATTTACAAGCCAATCTTGAAAGTGGTGAAAGTATCCCTGGAGCACAGCCCTTCCTTTGAGTCAGTCACAGCAAAGATAAAACTGAAAGACAACTCTCAAATCATGTGCTGCTGTATATACCGACCAGATGGACACATACCATCATTCCTGTCAGACTTTGATAATTTCCTTGGTGACATTTTCATGAAATCAGAAAAGTTGTTGGTGTGTGGTGATCTGAATATCCATCTTGATATTGCATCTAAAGATACCTCTCAGTTCACAAACATTGTTGAATCATATGGCATGACTCAGTTTGTTCAACAGCCAACGCACAAATCTGGCCACATACTGGACGTTGTAATAGCATCACATGGAATTGTTAAAGAAGAATCAACAGAAGTCCTTAGCAACTACAGTGCTGAATTCCCAACTTGTGACCATTATGGAATCCTATTCTCATTTAACTGTAATGTTGAACTGAGTAGTAATAAGAAAACAATCACTTTTCGCAACTACAAAAATATTGAACAGGAGCAATTCAAATCTGATTTATCATCCAGTCTAGCCAACATTGATCACACTAAAGGATTTGAGCACCTGGTATCATCATTTAACAATGCATGTACTGCAACATTGGACACTCATGCCCCATTGCTCACAAAAACTATTCGTGACCTAAAAACATCTCAGTGGTTTGACTCCAATTATAGAGCTGCAAGGGCTCGGCGAAGGAAAGCTGAAAAAGATTGGAAGAAGTCTGGAAAAGAATCTGATTATGTCATGTTCTGTCTCCTGAGGAAAAAATGTAATGAGATAGCTGACAAGAAAAAAGAACTGTTCTATAAATCAAAATTGTCAAGCTATGATAATTCTCAGAAAAGTCTCTACAACTTTGTAAACACATTTCTAGATCAAACTCCTAGCATAACTCTTCCTGATGAAGACTCCCTTCAAACGGTTGTAAATGACTTCAACACTTTCTTCAGTGAAAAAATTGACAAAATACACATCAATTTCCCCAAATTGAGCGAAGAAAATAGTCCATCAACAACTGATTTTCTTCCAGGAACAGTACTCAGTGACTTTGAACCTACTACTGTTGATGAAATTCTTGAGATCATTGAGGAAACAAAGATCAAGACATCAACTAATGACCCATTACCTGCATTCATCATTGAAGACAGTCTACATGATCTACTTCCAGTGATATGTAACATTGTTAATAGCTCCTTATCATGTGGCAGCATTGATGGTGAGAAAACAGCGCACCTGACACCACTAATCAAACATCCATCCCTGGATAGTTCATGCCCAAAGAACTATAGACCGATATCTAATCTATCTTTCATTTCGAAACTTATTGAAAGGATTGTTCTCAGGAGATTAAACAAGCACCTGACAGCAAATAATCTTCATGAACCTCTTCAATCTGCCTACAAAAAGTTCCACAGCTGTGAAACACTTTTGATTAGAATTGTCAATGATATCTTAATTGCCAGCGATGAGAATAAAGGCACCATTGTTATGTTATTGGATCTCAGTGCAGCTTTTGATACTGTGTACCATCCCAAATTGATAAAAGTACTGAAAGAAGAAATTGGAATAGATGGTACAGCTTTAAAATGGTTCAGGAGCTTTATCTGTGGTCGCTGTCAAAAAGTTAAAATAGATGGTTATGAATCTGAAGAGATCATTATAAAGTTTGGAGTGCCTCAGGGTTCAGTGTTAGGCCCAGTTCTCTTCAACATCTATATAAGGTCTATATATCAAACTATCAAAGATGTATCGTTTTTGGTTCATGGGTTTGCTGACGACCACCAAGTATATAAGTCATTCTTGAGAGAACAAGAACACAAAGTCCTTGTGAAAGAACTACCCTTATGTTTCACTGCCATTGAAAAATGGATGGCAAGCCACTATCTTCAGCTTAATCCGGGAAAGACTGAGATAATTGTCTTTGGCAAGCCCAAACTTCTATCTGAACTGAAAATTCATGGGACATTCCTAACTCCTTCAACTTGTATTAGATTTGTTTCAACTGCAAAAAGTTTAGGATTTACTCTGGACTCTAAACTGAGTATGACATCTCAGATAATGAAATTAAAGAAAAATTGTTTCAGAACAATGAGAAAAATAGCAGCAATGAAACGATTCCTCACCAAGAATCAGTGTGAAACCCTTATTCATGCACTTGTTTTCTCCAGTCTTGATTATTGCAATTCTCTGTATTATGGGATCAGTTCAAGTAACATGAAGCAACTACAGATGATACAAAATCGTGCTTGTAGGATCCTCCTTGGACTTAAGAAAACTGAATCTGTCAATGACCACCTTCAAGAGTTGCATTGGCTACGAGTTCAGGAGAGAATCGAATTCAAGGTAATTTTGTTAACATTCAAATGCTTGAATAGTCTTGCTCCATCCTACTTGTCTGATACATTGCAATACAACAATATAAGTGGAAGTCGCACTCCAACACTTAAACAGACTTCATTTAAATCAGCCGCTGGTAGTCAATCTTTCACTTCTAGTGCGCCTACTCTTTGGAACAAACTCCCATCTGAACTCAAAGAATGTACTGATATTGGGATTTTTAAGAATAAACTGAAGACCTTTTTATTCAAGAAAAGTTTTAATATTACAACTAATTGAGAATTAATCAAATACACATTTGAGAGCATTTTGATTATGATGCTTTGAATCAACATGCCTTTGCATGTTTTTTTTGAAATTTTGAATTAAATGTTTCTTTCCAGCTCTAATAGACAGCTGTGCATAAAGGGTTAGTTTTAACTTCTTTCGTTGCTGTCTTTAAGCTACCATAGTTTATTATTATTATTATTATTAGGTGATGGGCTACTTAAATCTGATGACCCCAACGCTGCTGATAATCAAATTGACATTCCTAATCAATGTCACATTACTAGGGTTTCCAACCGATAATATCGCCGATAAAATTATCGGCGATAATTGGACCAAAATCAGTTATCGGTTATCGGCGATAATTTTGTGCCGATAAACCGATAAAATTTGATATTTTTGAAACCATAATATTGAAATCAAATTTAGTAAAAATCAGTCAATTTCACGGTTTTTACTAATTCAAAAGCAACGGGCCAGTTTGAATAACAATTCGTAGCATTCTTCACGGCCCTATGTCTCATGATTATGATTATTATGTCAAAGCATAATACGCCCAAGCTTAGTTTAACATTTAATTTTTTCGAACTCTTTTAATAATTGCGTTTGACCTTCGACTGACTTTCTACTCCGAGTTTCCGTTGATTGATACTTCATACTTCAATTTGTATTTAACATTTCAAGCCACAGCATATTATGACAGTTCTTTACAAAAGAGGGGGGAGGAAGTGGTCTGCAAGCATTGTACGAAGTCTTACTCTGCCGAAACTTCGAAGTTATTCTAGTTTGTGGTATCATCTCAAAGCAAAGCACAGTATTGATCGTCCACAGGCCGAGATGGCAGAGTCTAAAGCAAAGCGGCCAAAAACTCAGCAAAATTTAATCGTATCATATGCTGAGAAAAAATGCCAAGAACAAATGTATGCTTCCCTTGCAGCTATTGACAAATTGACTTTCAACCAGATAGCAACGTTCAGTTTCATTAATAAGGATGCTTTCATTAAGGATGCTATGAGGGAAAAGAAGTTACTAGCGCACAGCTCACCGACCATCATACGCAGCAAAGTGGCTGAATTAATGTTTGCGAATTCATAAATTGAGAAAAATTGAAATAAATTGACGTCTAAAAGTGAAGTAAATTTATCGCCGATAATTATCGGTATCGCCGATAATTCACAAAAAGTTATCGATTATCGCCGTTAAAAAATTGCTACCGATAATGGAAACCCTACACATTACAGATGACGTAGTTAATGATATTTTTTCCAATTTCACTTCCAGTCAATTGAATGACGTCATCATCACACCTTTAAATGAAGATGCAGATAAAATTAACAACAAGGTTATTGAATTATTCAAATCTGATGTCACGCCCACCAGTTATTACAGTGTAGATACAATGATTGAAGATGACGAAAGTGATGTAAGATATATTACCACTGAATTTCTAAATTCTATTGTACCGAGTGGCCTACCTCCTCACGATCTTAGACTGAAAATTGGTAGTCCAATAATGTTAATCAGAAATTTGGACCAAAAAAACGGACTATGTAATGGAACCAGGCTTATAGTTAAATCTTTGGGAATTAGAACCATTGAAGCCGAGGTTATATCAGGCTCTCCTACATTTATTGGAACTACAGTTTTTATTCCTCGAATTAGACTAAGTCCATCTGACTATGCATTACCATTTAAATTTGAAAGATTGCAATTTCCTGTAAAATTAGCATATTGTCCCACAATAAATAAGAGTCAGGGCCAAGGATTCAATCAAGTAGGTATATATCTACCTTCACCAGTATTTTCACACGGGCAACTTTATGTGTCATTTTCAAGGGCCAAACGATTTGGTAGTATCTATGTTCAGATTGATAATTCTCCCCATCAATACTCTAATGTACCAGATAACATAGGTAGAACAGTCAATATAGTGTACAATATTAATTGATTATCCTCTTAATTCTTATTATTACCATTTTTATTCATATCATTTTCTGTAGTATAAATCATAAATACCTACGTGTGAATATTTGATTAACATGTGATATCACCTTGAATTATATTAAAAACATATTTTTCACAAAACTACCTTAACATTTGACAAAACTGTTATATAATGATGATAAATTATCAATGTTTATCAATAATTGAGGTGGTAAATACATGCAGCCGTCATGGTGTTTCGGTGTACTATCATCAAGCTGATTATGGTTAATAGGCTTGCGATATTGATTGTAAATCAGCATCTATAAAACCATTAGAGGAGAATTCTCCTCATCAAAATTGATGATCATCATCCTTCATTAACAGTCACACCATCATTGCATTTCAATTATTACTCTTTATTATAATAATGATATACTACAATATATTTCATGATTTTATCACATGTCATCATTTAACCTTTATCACGTATTACATCAATCTATAACAATAACTTAATTTATTTATATATCATTGCTATGCTTTGTATCATTACTATTTTTTTTATATCGATCATTATTAATCACCTCAACCTTATAACTATGTATTCTTAATTATAATCTATTTCATTATTACCGTATAATAACGTATCATTCAAAACCACAAAAAACAAAAAAATATGCCAACAAAAGAGGTACGTCCGAGTGTATCTCCAGTAGATACATCACGTGATTGGCGGTAACTATAATGGTCCTCATTACTTTATCAAGGATGTTTATATAGGCTAAATCCTCTTAATCTAATCTACTAATCATTTTTTCATTACTATAATTTTTTGGTCGAATGAAAGTATACCATAATGACCCCCTGTGACCTAGAAGGCCCAACGGGCCTTCTAGTCTTAATTATAATTTGGTAAGAGTGTATGGATTTTGTGTCGGCGTGTGTGTGGATTATTGTGTCGGCATCATAGATTAGAATGGGAAAACCGTGTGTATGGACACTGTGTCGGCGTGTGTGTGGATTTTGTGTCGGCGTGTGTATGGGTCATTGTGTCGGCATCATAGATTAGAATGGGAAAACCGTGTGTATGGGCACTGTGTCGATGTGTGTATGGATTTGTGTCGGCATGCACGTGCAGATAGTGGGAAATGCTTGCGTTGCTATGGTTACATGTGAGAGTATACGAATTTCATTTCATGCTTTGTTGGTTTTGTTACGCTTCTCTAATGAACAGCTTTGGTTCTGATTTGAATTTTTCGATGCGGTAAAAGTTTTTCACAAATTTGAATAGCAATGGCTGAAATTTGCGAATGAGGCGCTGCGTAGCAGCGCCGAGTGAGCTTTGCTATTTTTTAATAGCAGGCCCAACGGGCCTGCTAGTTTACAATAAGTTGCGTTCTGAGAAATATACCTAGTAAAATGCATACAGTACCTAGTTACCTAACTAAGTAACTAATGCACGTGTGAAGTTATTGAAGCTATGAATGAAATATTGATTCCTATATGATTTAAATCGTCATCCCATCATTACTTCCATATTAGAACATGTGCGAAATTCAATTGTGCAATTTTTGTCTACAAGTACAAATAAGAGTAAAAATCCTATCGAGGTTACAATTCAGTTTATTGTTCAAAATACCTGGCTTCTGAGGGTTGCTGCCCGAGACCCCTGCCCAATAGCTCACTAAGTTTGATTTTCATCTCCGCTGACATTTTTCATCATTAACTGTTAACAAGGGCCAAATACTTTGAAATGAAACTGACATTACAGTTAGAGTCCTATTGAGATGAAAATTCTATTCGATTGAAAACGTCCAGCTTCTGGGGGCTGCCGCCCCCAGACCCCTGCCTACTGGATCTCATTATCATCTCTGTAATCATTTTTCATTTCAAATACGGCCAACAATTCAGTTTATTGTTCAAAATACCTGGCTTCTGAGGGTTGCTGCCCGAGACCCCTGCCCAATAGCTCACTAAGTTTGATTTTCATCTCCGCTGACATTTTTCATCATTAACTGTTAACAAGGGCCAAATACTTTGAAATTAGACTGAAATAAGACTTAAAATCCTATTGATATGAAATTCTATTCGGTTAAAAACGTCCAGCTTCTGGGGGCTGCCGCCCCCAGACCCCTGCTTACTGGATTTCATTCTCATCTTTGTGGAAATTCTTCATTTTAAAACGGGCTAAATAGGTACTTTGGAATTATTCAGAATTTTTAGTCTAAATGAGAGTGAAAATCCTATTGAGGTGAAAATTTAATCTCTCGAAAACGTCTGGCTTCTGGGGGCTGCCGCCCCCAGACCCCCTGCCTAATGGATTTCACTATCATCTCCGTAATCATTTTTCATTTCGAATACAGCCTACTACGGGCCAAGCAAATGCTTTGAAATTAGACTGAAATAAGAGTTAAAATCCTATTGATATGAAATTCTATTCGGTTAAAAACGTCCAGCTTCTGGGGCTGCCGCCCCAGACCCCTACCTAATGGATTTCACTATCATCTCCGTAATCATTTTTCATTTCGAATACAGCCTACTACGGGCCAAGCAAATGCTTTGAAATTAGACTGAAATAAGAGTTAAAATCCTATTGATATGAAATTCTATTCGGTTAAAAACGTCCAGCTTCTGGGGGCTGCCGCCCCCAGACCCCTGCTACTGGATTTCATTCTCATATTTGTGTAAATTCTTCGTTTTAAAAACGGGCTAATTACTTTGAAATTATCCAGAATTTTTAGTCTAAATGAGAGTGAAAATCCTATTGAGGTGAAAATTTAATCTATTGAAAACGTCTGGCCTCTGGGGGCTACCGCCCCCAGACCCCCGCAATCCCTCATACTGATACTACATTTTATACTATTACTTGTTTCAGGAGACATTTTGTATTTAAAATACCCCGAAATTAGACTGAAGTATAAGTTAAAATCCTGTTAGTTCTCAGGGCTGCCGCCTCCAGGCGTCTGTTTCACTAGTTAGAAATTCAATTTAAATTTACTGGGAGGATTTTACATGCTGCTAATGGGAGGAAAAACCTTTTTGGAAGGCAAGGTCATAATGACGTCATAATGACGTCACCAGAACTTCTTTTATAGCCTAATGCAATTTCCCATCTTAGATCTACAAAACGTGACCTCGATCATGTCTCTACCATTTGTAGAACTTGAGATCTCATCGATTTAAATTGGGTCACAAATTATCTTATATATTAGTATTATTATTAAACTCCTGTGACACTGAATTCTCTCATATATAGCCCTGGCAGTTACGTTACTGTAGCGCCCGATCTAAGTACCTTAGTGGTAGAAATTATGATGTGTACTTATTATGACGAATGAAATTATGATCGGTACTTATTATGATGGAAAAATTTTGGGATAAAAACAAACCTTTTTGGCAAACAACCAGTGGAATGAAATTTCATTATTTTTGAACCATTTTACCCGGCCCTTTGAACCAAATTTGTCCAGAATCCTCCTAAAAGTAAAATTGGTCAAAAATCATGAAGCCTTGATGCCGGCTATTTTCTGACAAAATCATTTCTTTCAGCATGATTAACATCCATAATTGTGCCAACTTTCAACAACATGGTGATTGGGAAGTTAATGTTATGTGAATAACATGCCTGCACATTCACATATTGTTATTTGACAGATGTTGTTTTTTGATAAGGTCTGGCAGTAAGGTAGCTTATATTTTGAAGGTAAGGGCCTTGATGATAGGTATCTGTTTCTCAACTAATTGAGTGAAACTTCGTTATTTGTGGCAACTCCATGATATTGATTTTGAGAATTTTGCTGATTGAAGTTGTAGTGACATGAGTAATTTTGAATAATTTGAATATGAGTAATCAAGGCATTTTAAAGGGGGACTCAAAAATCATCAAAATGAATATGAGTAATTTGTGTCGAAAATCAAAAATTTACTCAAAAATCATCAACATGAATAAGAGAAATTCCACAAAATTTGCAAAATTTACTCAAAATTACTCGCCTATCGAAAATTTGAATTGTGGCCCCCACGAAACCCGTGACTGCGCACTATTCACGTAAGATTTGCAGGGCGCAAGTCATGCGACCAAACTTGTTACCGCATATGATCGATAGCAGGACACTCGTAGTTCCAACACATGAATGCAATGCTGTTATACGTTATTGTATGTAAGTATGTAGACAAATAGTGACACACTTTACACGAGTGCAACATGTAGATCGTAGCTTGACAGGGGGGGGAAGTTAAGTTTTTAACTCCAGTTTCACACCTAAATCTACCTTCCAAATAGACACTGAAATTAGTGAGTAGACACCAATTAAGTGTGGAACTTTGACTTGAGTAAAGTGCGGATAGTTGACCACACTTGACACTGGTCAACTATCCGCATTTAACTCAAGTGAAAGTTCCATACTTGATCCGACTTGATACCAGTCTTTGTTCCACAGTTGCCACCAGTTTACTTTCTACACTCCAGACCAGTCAACGTTTCAAACTTAACTCCAGTCTACGTAAAACACTTTTTACTCGAGTATGAGTTCCATACTTAACTCCAGGCTGCGTTCACATTTGACTTCAGCCCACGTTCCAACTTCCAACATGACGCCATTGTACGTTTCACAATTGACACTGCTCAATTTTACGTTTCACACTTGACACCGGTCTATGTTCCAAACTTTACTCCACAGTGGAACGTATAATTGGAGTGAAGTGTGGATCGTAGATTGGTTTCAAGCGTCGAGCGTAGGTGTCAAGAATGAGACCGTAGAATGGTCTCAAGATGGAACGTAGACTGAAGTTCAGTGTGGAACGTAAACTGGAGTTAAGTTTTTAACGGAGAGTTAAGACTGGTGCCAGCTATGGATCGTAAACCGTGTAAAAGTACAACTATACCGGAGGTTCGTGTCAAGTTAGAACGTCCAATTGTGTGTAGTGTGGATCGTAGACTGGAGAAGTGTTGAAACTGCCACCGAGACTGATGTGAAGTGTGGATTAATGGATTATACTCTGGTGGCAAGTGCGGATTTCACACCTCAAGGCTCAATCTATGTTGCAACTAGACTCCAGTCTAAACTCTACAGTCCACACTTCACACCAATCTACGATCCACACTTTACTCGAGTAAACGTTCCACACTTCTATACTAGAGTCTACGTTCCACACTTAACTCCAGGAGCTGCGTTCACACTTGAATTCATCTTCTTCACAACTTGACACCATTCTACGTGCAGTACAAATTGACAACAGTGTACGTTCCACACTTAACTCAATTTCACGTTTCACAATCTACTATGTTTCACACTTAATTCCAGTCTATTAAGTTGGAACTTAGACAGAAACGCAGACGGGAATTGATTTTTTTAAAACTTTGTGAAGTGGGTAACTTTGAGTAATAAGACTGCTTTGAAGCGTAAAACGTGGACTGGAGTAAAATGTAAAACGCCATCATAGTGTCAAGCTCAAGTGAGGGTGAGTAAAATTGATCCCGTGGCTGCTTGGGATTAGGAATATCTTGAGCTCATTAAGAATGGTCGGGATTTGAACTCAGATTTTTCGACCATTTCACTAATTCAAACTGTTAGAGCAGACAGTGTCAAAGGAAAATTGTGCCACGCCCACGTCATGTGAAATGAAACTGATGCCATTCATAAGAGACTCAGACAGTAATGTGCCAGTGTAACATATTAGTTGATGTAGACTGCTGTCAGTGAACAAGAACTGGGGCCAGAGTTAAGAGTTTCGTACGGACTAGTTTCAAAACAACCCTCTACATATTAGGCTTTCCAGTCCGATAATCGAAACCGATTATTATCTCCGATAATTCGTCAAAATGAATTATCGGTTTATCTAGATAAAAATTATTCTTATCTAGATAAAATAGCAAAAAAGCTTGCGTTAAAAAATGCTTGTAAAATTGAAAAATTTCATAAAAAACTCTCGCTTTCGGACTGGTTTTAACTTTCACCAGTCTGAAGGATCACTGCCACCATTCAAGCATGTCACGGGTACCTTTCTACCAATCACCAACACCAGTCCGACATACCACAGACACCGATAATTTAATGTATAGTTGAAACTATCCTGATGTATCTCTGACACTTGTTTTATGGACAACTGATACCGACGCAAATCTGGCACCAGTGACACTATTCTATCGTGTCACAGACACAATTCAGATATTTATCATTGAAACTGGCCAGCCGTATTACTGACACTAACAATCTGCTAGATGACTGAAACCAGTCTGCCGTATCACTGACACCAGTCTGCCGTATCACTGACACCAGTCTTCCGTATCACTGACACCAGTCTGCCGTATCACTGACACCTGTCTGCTTTATCACTGACACCAGTCTGACTTATCACTGACACCAGTATGACTTATCACTGACACCAGTCTGCCGTATCACTGACACCAGTCTGCCGTATCACTGACACCAGTCTGCCGTATCACTGACACCAGTCTGCCGTATCACTGACACCAGTCTGCCGTATCACTGACACCTGCCTGATTTATCACTGACACCAGTCTGACTTATCACTGACACCAGTATGACTTATCACTGACACCAGTCTGCCGTATCACTGACACAAGTCTGCCATTTCATTTACACCAGTCTGCCGTATTACTGGCACCTGTCTGCCGTATCACTGACACCTGTCTGCCTGTGACAGATCAAACTAATCTGTCGGATCTGTCGTATTGTTGAAAAAAATTATGACTCATCACTGACACCAGTCCGATGATTATGAATTGCGACGTATTATTGACACTATTCTGTCGTATCATTGATCATTGACAGCAGTATTCATATGGCTTATCGAACCCATATCTGATGTATCATTGTCCACTGACACCAATCTGATGCATGATTGATACGTTTTGGACGCATCTCTGACCTAGTCTGCTGTATAGTATTCCTAATACCGTTGTGACGGATTAATGGCATCAGTCTAACACTGACAGTGACAAATCAATGATATCATCCAGCATCCTGAATGAACTCTGAAACCAATCGGAAGCGCCTTTGACACCACTATAACGTATCATTGATCATTTTCAGACGTAGTGTTATCACTAACAACAGTCTTACTATTCACTAACGCCAGTCGGGTCTATCAACAATCGCCAGACTGACGTATATTTAGCGAAAGTAACCAGATTGACAGTGGCAAATTAGTTTTTAGAAACTGATTGATTTTATCTAGATAAAAATTTTATCTAGATAAAACCGAAATAATTATCGGTTTATCTAGATAAAAAATTTGTTACCGATAATGGAAAGCCTACTACATATACATCTCGCCCTCATAATATGATGAGGTAATGAGGGTGAACTGGAGTCAGCGCTAGGCTGGATTGAATTCTGTGTTAATAACTAAATGTTGTTAGAGAAAATAGGGGTCGTCGAACAAAGTTACCGTAAGACAAGTTTCAACATTAACTGCTATAAAAATTACCTACAGTACTCAAGTCGGCGTATCATGAATTGGCGGATAAAGGTGAAAATTTCGTGCGTGGCGAAAAGCAAAATGTGATGAGTCTTTTATGCTTGAATTGTGGTGACCGCGGGCCGGGAGCGGAGCTCCAGCGGGCGACAGAGGCAGAGCCACTCAGAGAGCTAGTCTTTGTTTTGGACTAAGAGACTAAAAGAAAATGAGGGTCAGAGTGAGCTTCTAGCAGGAGTCAGAGGAATGAAGAGGCCGTTGGCGAGACAATATGAACTCAAAAATACGAATGTACGACTTATCGTCACGGTAACACATATAATGAGGTAAATAAATCAATTGGACAATGGACATCCTGACCGGTTCTTATCAAATTTATTCAATTATGATTATTCCTTGTTATCTTTAAATTTTGTCGTTTCAAAGAAAAGTTGTTCAATTGAAATAGTTAAATTAGGGAGAGCCTTCATCAGTTATTACAGTAGGGAGCTTTTTTATAAAGCTAATTTCATTGATAATTAAATGCTGGATAAATCGCAACTCGGCCACCGTAAGAGATTTACCAATATATACGCAATATATAACACTCGGGAATCTAGAGCTATGAAATTTTTTGCTGCGTCGACTTGAAGCAGAACGAAACGTTGCTATGCGCGCGCTGAGAATGCGCACAATCCGCAGATCCGCGGAAGGTAACAAGTTCGAAATATGATGGTGCAGCTGTACTGTTTACTGTCTTGTGGAGTCTAAATACATTTCAAACTTTGATAATCAGTAAATATTATCAAGCATCAAACACAAGTACGGGATATCAGAATTTGGCAGGAAGAAATGAATACTAAAACCAAAAAGTGTTAAGTGGGTGCATGAATCGTCGAATGTTAATAAACAGGATAAAGAGGAAAAATGTTAAATCTAGAACTCATTGGACTGGTCAATGGACGATGGTCTACCTCAATGGAGATTTACGAATCTAAGCTCAACAGAGACACAATGCTCATAGCAATTAGCAATAGCAATGCTTACTAAAATCAAAAAACAGGAAAGAAATCACACCTACAGAGAAACAGTATGTCAGAGTTCCGTAGGAAAGCGATTGCAATTGGATCAAGGTAAAATAGGAGGATTTCGGGCAAAGAGCTACAAAAAGAATAGATGCAATCATTTCCATGAATAAAGTAAAATTACTGAATCATCAAAGCATCAATCAGAGAATCATTAGTTGGTACATACGTTGTACACAGCTACACACTACGCAGATTCAATTTCTTGTCCCCAAGTTAACCTAATCAGTGCATGTTACCCAATGTAGATGGAATATCCAGATGAAGGTAATGTTATCCAAACAAATTAACGAAGCCACACAATGTTTCCGGTACAAGGACAGAAGGAAAGAAAGGATCAAGAAAATTAAATTTTTGAATATGAGTATGTGGTTTAATTTTACTCATTATTCATCAAAAATATTTTTGAATATGAGTAATTCGCAATATTTTTTGGGGGACTCAAAATTACTTATGTCACCCCCCCCCTATAGACCTAAAATTTTACGACGAATCGATCTAGATAGGTCTCGACTCTCTATTTCTTTTTATTTTTCTGATATGCAGGGGGTTACCGCCCTGGCCAGGGCGGGAATTAAACTCCTGTGACACTGAATTCTCTCATATATAGCCCTGGCCAGTTACGTTACTGTAGCGCCCGATTTAAGTATACGCGTATCTATAAGAACGGTTGTTCTAGACCTAAAATTTTACGACGAATCGTTCTAGATAGGTCCCAACTCTCTATTTCTTTTTCTTTTTCTGATATACAGGGGGTTACCGCCCTGGCCAGGGCGGGAATAAGTATATAAGTATATAGGCTCTCCAAAACCGGGACGGTTGTCGTAGTAACCCCCTGCTGATTTGGTGACGTCAGTCCATTTCTTTCGGTTGGAACCAACGTAACTAAACCTCACGCATTCCGAAACAACGTTATTCTAACTTGGAATTACTAGAATTGACCAATTTCCTAATTTCTACAAATCGTCCACGTGAACTCACGTGCTGAAATGTAGCACCCAGATCTAATTTCACGTGCATTAGTCGTATTTGAACTCATTTCAACGTAATCAAGTCGAAAATCGCGTGTGAATGGTTTTACCTAAGCCTTATGGTTTCACTTATACTTTAGATAACTTACATTGAAACAAAGGGCTCCGTTGGCCGTAATGTCCTCGTAGGTGAAGTTGAAGTTTAACACACACAGAGAGAGAATGAAAACGCTCTTGTTGCAAAGGTGGAAAAATCGAAGTGTGTAACAAAATCTACTATCAAACATAAATCCAGTCCCCGTTCCTGTTCCCACTAATTCAATCACTCTAAATCACCTAAGGGCCAATCAGCGCGCGTAAAGCCTGTCACGTGACCTAAGGAGGTAATAAGGAGGCCAAACAGAGGTGTAAAGCCTGTCACGTGACCTCCAGTGCCCAATCAAAGGAAAGTGTCCCGAAAGAATGAAGACGGAAACAATGCCGCAAAACTCCCGATCGAGGATGCCCCTGCTTGCCATCTCGATATTTAGGCCCGGATTTACGGCTGCAATCCGGCGGACAACATTCCGTTTTGCAGACCGATGGAGGAGAAATCAAGTACAAAAAGCTGCAGAGCTCGAAACTCAATCAACAGAGACGCGCACTTGAAAATAGGCAGTTCTAACATCGTTAGCTGATCTCAAAGATCGAGCTAATGACGTCACTCTAGGTCGCCTATTGTCACTTGCGCAACTATGGTGCTAAGGCTCGCTGCTTTCGTACTCCATTACTCCATGAAGCAAAAACGTCACACTAACCCATAACACCATGAATATCAATTTCTTTAAATCCGCTAATTTCTACAAAACGTCCACGTGAACTCACGTGATTCACTATTTCATCGTATATTTCCCACATTTAGTAACTGCGAGACATGAAGAAACCATTATTAGTTCACCATCGTATCACAGAATAGGGCTTCAGTACAATTTTTCGTCATAAACGTAATTACAACCATTCTGCAGCTCAATTTTTAGAGGCTTCACATGACGACATATTTCGACCGATCGGCCTGAAACTCGTTTTATAGCTAAATCTCGAGATCTAAAAGCAAAATATCGAAGTAAAACATAATCCGATGAAAACTCTTTGAGTTAGAGATGTTCAAAGTAGCGCAAAATAGCGTTTTATCGCAAAATACGCTATTTAAGTGGTTTTACGCGATTTTGATGACGTCATATTAGCACCCAAATAGGCTCAAACCAACTTCCCATATAGCCTATAAGACAATTCCCCCTTAGTACAACATACTTTGATCGATCTCATCTCAAGATAAGTCGTACTTCTTGACACTCACTCGTTTAAGTTTTGTCCTAAATTTTCGACATCGATTTTTCACCGCACCTTAGAAAATCGCGTATATCTCGATGAAAAATCGAGATAGCCCAATGATCAGTATGATTTTCTGAAAGCTCTTTAAATTTCCAACCAACGATTTTTCAAAATTTTTGAGCTATCTCCATTCCTTCTTGGTGAAAAATGCGCTCGAAAACGACCTATTTTCGCTAAAAAAGCAGTAAAAAGCAGTTGATGACGTCATAATGACGTCACCAGAACTTCTTTTATAGCCTATTGCAATTTCCCATCTTAGATCTACAAAACGTGACCTCGATCATGTCTCTACCATTTGTAGAACTTGAGATCTCATCGATTTAAATTGTGTCACAAATTATCTTATATATTATTATTAATATTATTATTATTAAACTCCTGTGACACCGAATTCTCTCATATATACTTATATAGCCCTGGCCAGTTACGTTACTGTAGCGCCCGATCTAAGTATACGCGTATCGATAAGAACGGTTGTCCTAGACCTAAAATTTTACGACGAATCGATCTAGATAGGTCTCGACTCTCTATTTCTTTTTATTTTTCTGATATGCAGGGGGTTACCGCCCTGGCCAGGGCGGGAATTAAACTCCTGTGACACTGAATTCTCTCATATATAGCCCTGGCCAGTTACGTTACTGTAGCGCCCGATCTAAGTATACGCGTATCGATAAGAACGGTTGTCCTAGACCTAAAATTTTACGACGAATCGATCTAGATAGGTCTCGACTCTCTATTTCTTTTTATTTTTCTGATATGCAGGGGGTTACCGCCCTGGCCAGGGCGGGAATTATTATATATTATTATTATTATTATTATACACCCTGTGACACCAAATTCTCTCTTATATACCCTGGCCAGAAACTTCTCTCAAATTTTTTTTTCTAATGCAGGAGGTCACCGCCCTGGCCAGGGCGGGAATTATATATTAACACCCTGTGACACTCAAATCTCTAACTTATACCTATACCCCTGGCCAGTTTCTTTTTTACCGCGGGGGGTTACCGCCCTGGCCAGGGCGGGAATAACCACCAAAACCGTTGGACGGTTGGTCTAGTAACCCCCCGCTGGTTTGGATGTGATCAGCCCATTTTGTCTATTTTCAGGTTCCGTTGTCACATCCAAACCCGCGGGGGGTTACTAGACCAACCGTCCAACGGTTTTGGTGGTGATATCTTGACAGATGTATGTAGTTTGAACCCATGGAACTTGCCCAAAGGCAGTTTGGGCCCACGTAACTTGCCCTTACGCAGTCCGAACCCACGTTACTAGCCCACACGCAAGTCTAACCCACTTAACTCACCCTGACGAAGTCCAAAACTACGTTATTCTAACTTGGAATTACTAGAATTGATATATTTCTAAATTTCTACAAATCGTCCACGTGAACTCACGTGCTACAATCTAGAAATCAGATCTAATTCCACCTGCATTAGTCGTATTTGAACTCATTTCAACGTAACCAAGTCGAAAATCCCGTGTAAATATCAATTTCTTCAAATCCCCTAATTTCTACAAAACGTCCGTGTGTACTCACGTGCTGAAATATACCAACCAGATCTAATTTCATGTCCATTAGTCGTATTTAAACTCATTTCAACGTAATCAAGTCGAAAATCCCGTGTAAATATCATTTTCTTCAAAATCCCTAATTTCTACAAAACGTCCACGTGAACTCATTACGCTTCACTATTCCATCGTATATTTCTCATCCCTATTCACTGCGAGACATGGAGAAACCATTATCAGTTCACCATCGTATCACAGAATAGGGCTACAATACAATTTTTCATCATAAACGTAATTTCAATCAATTTGCAGTTCAATTTTTAGAAGCCTCCCACAACAACAATCTTCGACCGATCGCCCTGAAACTCGTTTTATAGCTAAATCTCGAGGTGTAAATGTAGCATATCAAAGTAAAACATAATCCGATAAAATTTCTTTGAGTTAGAGATGTTCAAAGTAGCGCAAAATAGCGTTCTACCACAAAATACGTTAATTTAATGGTTTTACGCGATTTTGATGACGTCATTACAGCACCAAAATAGGCCCAAACGAACTTCCTATATAGCCTCAGCCACAATTCCGCCTTTGCACAACATACTTTTGCCGGTCTCATCTCAAGATAAGTTGCATTTCTTGACATCTCACTCGTTTAAGTTTTGTCCTATAATTTGAAAATCGATTTTTCACCGTACCTTAGAAAATCGCGTATATCTCGATGAAAAAATCGAGATAGCCCAATGATATCCATATGATTTCGCTAAAAGCAATTAAAAATTTCGCTAAAAATCGTTATCTCCATTCCTTCGCTCAAAAATGGCGCCTAAAAAAGCAATTAAATTTCCAGGACCTTCTCACATGGCCTAATGACGTCACCGGACCTCCCATCTTAAGCCACACTCCCATCTTAGATGAACAAAACGTGACCTCGATCATGGCTCTACCATTTCCCGTTCTTGAGATCTCATCGTTTTAAGATGGGTCCCAATTATCATGATATACTATTATTACAATACTAGCATTTGCCCGCGAAGATTCGCGGAAACAATCAACCTGATACCTTCGGTTCATCTTGTATCCAGCAGCCAACAGCTACTTGCTTCATGACCTCATCTTGGAATTTGTTAAGTAATTGGATCACCATTACCGCTTACCGAGGATTACAGATATTAGCAGAAATGCCCCGCACAACATACTTTGTAATTAGAGATCACCTATATAGTATTGCCTTTCCATAGCATATATTAGCATTAGTAAACGCATGATATTTATTATGCAAATAACTAATCAATGGATGGTCCAATTCAAATTTTCCTTAAATAATAATAATCCCCTTAATTGGGAGAAGATTTTCCCGAAAAAACCCATCAAAAATATCAAATGCACTTCTTAAATAGTCATTTTACACAGACAGACAGACAGATGCACGAACACTCTGAAATTATTAATATAGATAGAACTATAGGTCGAAGGAGTAACCTAATACCACATATATGTAGTGAGCGCGAAGCGCGAACTATATATAGACGCATTATTGGCCGAAGCGAAGCTGAGGTCAATAATGGTTTGTTTTGGACGAGGCGAAGCCGAGTTCAAAACAATGTGGTATTAGGTACTCCTGAGACCTATGGTGATATTACATGGCGAAATAACATAAATTATGTGGTGGAAATTCATGAGAAATATGAAACATGACGTCTCATAGTTGTACTTGTATCAGGCGTCATGGCTTTATGGGCAGGATGCTCTCACCGGTAATTGCATTTTGTCCGCTCTCAAGATACTTGTAGATATGTGTCGGTGGAATGCATATTGTGATGCCATGTAGCAATTTACCACAGTAAAGCGTGATATCGGCGTCATTTGAATAGCCTGTTGTTTATTGGAGTCTCAAAATCAAATACCACAGAATTCGAATTATTCAAATTGAATTGGCACTTGAGGAGGCAGGTATCATTACTCGTAACTCGTATAATGGTCCGCAAACAAATGTAGCCAATTCACGTCATAAACTTGCTTATTGAATCTACGACGATGTCATCATTTTAAATAAGCTATAAACTCTTGGAAAATCCTATAACATGGGGTTACAGGATCCGCCCGACCCTAAAAAGGTATGTAGGCGACTCACGTCATAAACTTTCATATTGAATCTACGTCGGAGTCATCATTGTAGCTCGGGCTTATAGGGTCGGAAACGACCATATAACATGGTATTATAGGTTCGAAAACGACCACATAACATGGGGTTACAGGATCCGACCGACCCTATACTAATGAAATTCCCCGATGTATATGGTAGCGAATAAGGGCTGATGAGCCATGTAATATATAATATATCACCCTGTGACACTCAAATCTCTAACTTATACCCCTGGCCAGTTTTTTTTTATTCCGCGGGGGGTTACCTCCCTGGCCAGGGAGGGAATTATGTATAGATATTCCACTGTAAACGAGGCCCGAGTTTACAGTGGAATATCGTACATATCTCCCTGCATAATTAATAGAAAATTATCTGACGGTTTGAACCCTGTAAATTATGTGAACCAATTCCAAGTGGTTTTTGAGAAAATCGCATCTAAAGTTTGATTGGCTTTTACACTGCAACGTGACTCATAAATACGCAGTAACATTGGCTTTCGCATAACACAGGGGTATCAGGTGTCACTCTATATGACCAAGTCACGTTCCCACATGGTTGGTACCTACAAGTATCAACTACTAGCCTTTACACCCGCTCATATTTAATTTATCCGGCGAAATGACGTCATTAACATGGTAACATGCTGCCAAACTGTCGAATATAGCCGCCTATTATTCACAGCGGTGTATATATTAGCACCAGTCGGTAGAGGAAAGCTCAGTGATACTTTTGCTTGACTTGCAATTTGTTTCAAACTCCTTACTTTCGTAGTACTGTTATATACCGGTTAAATTGGATGCAGCCATAAAAACAATTTAGTTTCATCATATAAACATAGATTATTAAACGTATACCTACAGCACTCTATAGTTTTAATAAAGTAATAACGCAGGATCAAGCCATCGTTACTCGTTAATAGGTAGGTATATTAGTATATTGTCAAAAACACATTTTAAAATTTGGTGTGCACTCTAAATATGTATTTTACCACATTAAAATTATTGTATAATTAGATTAATGTATCTAATAAGCAGTTTGTAAACTTTGGTTTGCGATATAATTATAGCTCTCTCGATACACTCGTACAGTTAAGTGAGTAGGAACTCCATACTCAACTGGCTCGATGCCAAGCGGGCAGTATTTTCAGATATTTCCCTCATTCAGGAAAATATAGGAAATGCGCTCCTCCTTGCTATGACTCTCAAGATAATCTAATTACACGTGATATGAAGCAGAGGCACGTGGTATAATTACAAAGCTCTGATTCATGGTCACCATGACACGTGACCTGTCACGTTCAAGGGTCACGTGTATGGTGTCGCAATCAGCTTCCTATGCAGGGAGATATTAGGTATTATATAACGGGTGGCCCAAAAAACATGTAACATTTTGAAAGTTTAATAACTTTTTCTGCGTTTGGAATTTCCTCATGAAATTCTGAGATGTCATAGGTATGGGTTGTAAGTTTTTGCACCAAAAATTTGAAGTGTCTAGCTCAAAAAATGCCTGAGTTATCAAAGAAAAACCGCCAAAACCGGTTTTTTGGCCATATTTCTACATAGACTCGGGATAAAAATGAATTTTATCTCCAGTTCCATGATACTCTGAAAATGCCTGAATAAGCGAAATTTTCATTAAAATACACAAAACAATGCAAAATAAGCACAATATCATGTGAATCAGTGGCAAATAATCATCATGTTTATCTCTACATCATGGACTCATGGAATTTGACCTTGCATATGGTCACTTTTTTGTGTTACAAAATTGCGCATATCTCCGAAGTTTTTTGAGCAAACTGAATGAAATTTTTAGAATATGTCAGGCAAATGTCACACAACATTACTTCAAATTTTGGTGAATTTTGGAGCTTTAGAAGTCAACAAAACCAGTTTTTTTGTGTCTAAAAAATCGGAAAAACCCAGTTTTTCGTTGATAACTCAGACATTTTTTGAGATAGGAATTTCAAATTTTTTGTGCAAAAACAACCCATTTCTATGACATCCCAGAATTTCATTAAGAAAATCCAAACACAGAAAAAGTTATTAAGCTTTAAAAATGTTACATGTTTTTTGGGCCACCCGGTATTATTCACCATGTGGTGGGGTTATTGCGGTTGAATATAAACGTGTTATTCTGAGTTTTTTGTCGTATTACTCCACCCTTTTGGTATTATTGCACACTTTTACCATGTTATTCAACTCTTACGCCGTGTTATTCGCCATTTTTATGATGTTATTCAACACTTTGGCCAAATAAGTGATACGACAGAACGTCCTTTTTTGCCGGGAGAGCTGGCACACTAGTGCTACCTTGACTGATCAGTAGATAATTGCTCTACATCAAAAAAGTGATACTACAGAAAGTCCTTTTTTGCTGTGAACTGTGCAGAATGCTAAAAACCTCAGCCTTTTAAAGGCTCAAAGCTTCGTACTTTTGTACACTTGGTGAATAATATCGTTACACAACTCATAAGTATGAAGTAACAGCTTGTTTTCAACTCGGGCTACGCCCTCGTTGTAAACAAACCATTATTCAACTCAGCCTTCGGCTTCGGTGAATAAGAGTAGTTATTGGTCGGCTGATATCATCGAGTGGCGAAGCCACGAGATGATATCAGCCGACCAATAACGCTCTTATTTTCCAACACGCAACAACTTTGACCAATAGCAGTTCATTCATGTGGCCACATGGTGCTGTCCTGTGACTGTACGTAATAATTTCGTGACATTTTTGCGGCACATCTATTGGTGGTGAGCTAGATCACGTGATACGCATCATCATCACACGTGACACAGCGTATTAGATGCAGTGAGATACCCTGATATACCCTGAGATTACAGGTGGACTGTGGAGGAGCCGCTGAAATTCAATTATCTTATTCAATTTCCCTCTTACTCCAGCATTAATTACATTACCTTTATTAATAATTTATGCTATGATTTGCTTTCCATGAAGAATGCCTTTTATTACATTTAGCTGCGTCCCATGATTGTTTTTCTACTTCCCCTATTTCCCTTCGCTTACACTTACTTCAAGTTTGCTTCTATTCTATTACATTTACGTACTTAATACGTTCTTTATTTACTGTCTTGGTGAATGAGTACAAATTAAAGTAAGTTTTAACACATTAAATGGGATGTTTACTTAATTATATGTTTATCTATAATTCTTTGTTTTCCATTAACTCTTTTCATTGAACTGGGAGCTTTTTATTAGTTTGGTTACGGTTCGGGGTACATATGGAATGGTTTCACCTTCTATATGTGCGGCCTCCGGGGTGTAGGTTTTCTTGGGCTTGGAGGCCGAAAATCGTGTGGTACACTTTGTGCTGCACAATCACCCTTGCCCAACTGATGACCCATGTTAGCCCTAGAGCACTAACGTTCACTTTCAGGCCTTAAATTATTAAAAATCATAGAATCCTTTTAAGCATGAATTACTGGAATGATATTACATAAATACATATGATTTAACCTTCCCCCCTTTTTTTTGGGGTTTTTGGGTTTTTTTTTCCCGGAAGGTTGGGAAAATGTCTCCCCTTTTTTTCCCCGGACAGTTATTTTTTAATTTTTTTTCCCTTTTTTTCTATTTGTGTAAATTAATTTAGCATTTAGATTTTATTTTTTTCCATTAAAACTTAAAAGGTTTTTATAATTTTTCCCTTAAAAAATTTCCAAATTTAATTTCACCTAAAACCTTTTTTTTCCCCTGTTTTTTAAAAGGGAATTTATTTCTTTTTACTGGATCAGCTTTGGGGGAACGACGAAAAACCCCTTTTGTAAAACAATTTTTTAAATTTTTTACCCCAATTAATTCTTCCTTTTTTTTTATTTTTTTTTTTTTAGGAATTTTTTAACATTTAGCTCCATTTTTTTCTATTTCCCATTTTTCTTTTTTCCAATTTGCCTTTTTTTTACTTTTAAACCTTACTTTAGCTTTTTTTACTTCTTGGGGGAAATCAAATTAAAATTTTTAAATTTATTTTTTAAAATTTTTTTTTTTTTTTTCCATTTCTTTTTGAACGGGGCTTTTTTTTTTGGTTTTTTAAATTAAGGGTTTACTTTATATTCCCTTTATTTTTTCGGGCCAAAATTTTTTGGGACACTTTTTGTTTTGAATATGCCCTGTTCCGGCACCCCCGGGGCCTTAAATTTTTTTTCAAAATTTTTTAAAATTTCAAATGATTACATTAATATTTTTAAACTTGATGGTTCCAAAAAATTTTCTTTTAAATTTTTTTTTTAACCCGGGAAAGGGGATTTTCGCCCAACCTTGACTTATTCAAGTTTTTTTTCATAGTTTTGTCTTATCTCCCTTGAAATTAAGTAAGTTTAATAGGTTTCCCCCTTTTTAGGTTAAAAAAAATTTTTTTTCCGATTTCGTAAAAGCTTTTTAATGGGGACAGAAATTTTGGCGTACACCTATTCCAATTTCAGTTCGGCTGGGGGAACTTGCTTCCTTCGCCTGGTTTTTGGGCTACTTTTTACCCCCCTTTTTTGGGGGGGTTGGGTTTTTTTTCCACTTATTTTTTTGGTTAATTTTTTATTTTTAAAATTTTTCTTCACTTTTGGGGACTCAAAGTTAATTTATTATTTTTTTTTAAAATTTTTTTGATTCAAAAAATTTTTTTTTCCCCCCCCAAAAATTTTTCCCCCTCCCTTTTTCATTTTTTCCCAAAATTTTAATTTTTGTTTTTAAATTTTTGTCTCTACTTTGTGTTGGAGAAAAAATTTTTTTATTTTTTGTCCCAAAACAAATCTTTTTTTCCCTTTTAAAGCATTTTAATTCCTTTTTTTTTTTTGCTTGATTTGTTTTCCCAGAAGAATCCCTTTTTTACATTTCTGGTATGTTGTTTTTACCCCCCCTATTTTTCCCACAATTGTTTTTTATTTTTTCATTTTTTTATTTAAAGTTCTTTATTTATTTTGGGTAATATACTTTTAAAAAATTTTAAACTTAAATTTTTATTTAATTTATTTTTCTTTTTTGTTTTCCATTTTTTTAATTGAATTTTTTTATTATTTGGTTCGTTGGGGCTAGGAAGGTTTTTTTATTTTGGGGGCCCTGTTAGGTTTCTTCTTGGGAAAAAAAATTTTTGGTATTTTGCAAAAATCCCCTTGAACTATCCCCTGTTATGGCCAAACCTTCAGGCCTTTTTTTTTCTGAACCTTTTAAACTGTTTATTTTTTAAATAAAAATTTTTTAATTGTTTTTAACAAAAAGTTCATTTTATTTTTTTGTCCCGTTTAAATTGACTAAACTTTTTTGTTTTTAAAAATTTTTTAGTGCGTGGGGCCCGGAGCCCCCCTTGGGGGGCCCCCAAAAGTAATTCATGGGGGGGTCAATCCCTTTCTTTATTGGTTTTTGGAAATTTAATTTTTCCGCTAATTCGAAAACCCTAGTTTCCCCCCCCCAAAAAAAATGTTTGTGCGTATCCCATTTAACCCTTTTTACCAGCTGGGGCGACTACTTCTTATATAATTTTCTTCATTTTCTATTTGTGGACTCACAAGTTACATTTAGTTCATTTATTGTTTATTTTATACTCTCTTTCTACTTAAAAAACTGATTCAAAGGCTTTTCATAATTCTTCCTCTAACCACATATCCGGAATTCTAATTTCACCTACATACCTTCTTCACTTGTTTTCCCATGAATTTTAATTAGTTGAATTTCATTAGTTCGTTGTACTGGCATCAGCTTTGTGCTTGGGAGACAGACCGTCTATTTATACTTTTGTGGCTTACAACAATTATCTTATTCAATTTCCCTCTTACTCCAGCATTAATTTCATTACCTTTATTAATAATTTATGCTATGATTTGCTTTCCATGAAGAATGCCTTTTATTACATTTAGCTGCGTCCCATGATTGTTTTTCTACTTCCCCCCTATTTCCCTTCGCTTACACTTACTTCAAGTTTGCTTCTATTCTATTACATTTACGTACTTAATACGTTCTTTATTTACTGTCTTGGTGAATGAGTACAAATTAAAGTAAGTTTTTAACACATTAAATGGGATGTTTACTTAATTATATGTTTATCTATAATTCTTTGTTTTCCATTAACTCTTTTCATTGAACTGGGAGCTTTTTTGTTAGTTTGGTTACGGTTCGGGGTACATATGGAATGGTTTCACCTTCTATATGTGCGGCCTCCGGGGTGTAGGTTTCTTGGGCTTGGAGGCCGAAAAATCGTGTGTGGTACACTTTGTATTGCACAATCACCCTTGCCCAACTGATGACCCATGTTAGCCCTAGAGCACTAACGTTCACTTTCAGGCCTTAAATTATTATTAAAAATCATAGAATCCTTTTAAGCATGAATTACTGGAATGAGTAGGTATAGATATTCCACTGTAAACGAGGGCCGTTAGGCCCGAGTTTACAGTGGAATATCGTGTTATACTGCATAATTAATAGAAAATTATCTGACGGTTTGAACCCTGCAAATTATGTGAACCAATTCCAAGTGGTTTTTGAGAAAATCGCATCTAAAGTTTGATTGGCTCTTGATACTGCAACGTGACTCATAAATACGCAGTAACATTGGCTTTCATGGGTTGGGGGTATCAGGTGTCACTCTATATGACCAAGTCACGTTCCCACATGGTTGGTACAAGTATCAACTACTAGCCTTTACACCCGCTCATATTTAATTTATCCGGCGAAATGACGTCATTAACATGGTAACATGCTGCCAAACTGTCGAATATAGCCGCCTATTATTCACAGCGGTGTATATATTAGCACCAGTCGGTTTAGAGGAAAGCTTTTATGATATCTTTTGGTTTGACTTGCAATTTGTTTCAAACTCCTTACTTTAGTACTGTTACATCCTTATACCGGTTAAATTGGATGCAGCCATAAAAACAATTTAGTTTCATCATATAAACATAGATTATTAAACGTATACCTACAGCACTCTATAGTTTTAATAAAGTAATAACGCAGGATCAAGCCATCGTTACTCGTTAATAGGTAGGTATATTAGTATATTGTCAAAAACACATTTTAAAATTTGGTGTGCACTCTCTAAATATGTATTTTACCACATTAAAATTATTGTATAATTAGATTAATGTATCTAATAAGCAGTTTGTAACTTTGGTTTGCGATATAATTATAGCTCTTGATACACTCGTACAGTTAAGTGAGTAGGAACTCCATACTCAACTGGCTCGATGTATTAAGCGGGCAGTATTTTCAGATATTTCCCTCATTCAGGAAAATATAGGAAATGCGCTCCTCCTTGCTATGACTCTCAAGATAATCTAATTACACGTGATATGAAGCAGAGGCACGTGGTATAATTACAAAGCTCTGATTCATGGTCACCATGACACGTGACCTGTCACGTTCAAGGGTCACGTGTATGGTGTCGCAATCAGCTTCCTATGCAGGGAGATATTATTACATAAATACATATGATTTAACCTTGCATGGTTACACGTATAATCGTTCATTTTATATTGCTTTTTGTAACCCTGAGATATGGACTGATCGGACTACAGCACTTCTGTACTGTAGTTCATAGATTAAAATATGTCTGGGCAGTGAGTGTGCTCGTGGAGGCTTGATAGGCTCCCTTGACACGATACCTGTCGACAGTAATACGTCATGGGTGAGAGTCAGGTCATCTCCTAGCTTTAATTAGGTTAATTAGGAAATTGATATATTTTTACCGCATAATTCAGCTAGCACCATAGCTGTCCTGGCTACCACCTGCGGCGACAGAAATGCTTGTGCGTGATCACCATATCTCGAACCCTTTCTATGATTCAGGCTAGTTGGCGACTACTTGCTTACACTTCAGCTCTAGGTATATTGACGGCTACTTGTTTACCCATCTTCTCTGGTATAGGTTGGTTAAATGTCTCACCTTATTTTTACTAGGAGCACGTTACGGTTTTTATATAATTTTCTTCATTTTCTATTTGTGGACTCACAAGTTACATTTAGTTCATTTATTGTTTATTTTATACTCTCTTTCTACTTAAAAAACTGATTCAAAGGCTTTTCATAATTCTTCCTCTAAGTGTAGTGTTCCACGCCCGGAAAACCGACTCAAAAATCCGCGCGGAATTCCGCCTTTTTTTCCCATGAAAAAGCTCAGGTTTCATTCCATGCAACAAATTCCGAATCAGCCAATTTGAAATTGAATAATTGTCATGCAAGAGTGTGAGTGTGTGTAACAATTAATATCTGTGTAGTTTGTGTAATGTGGAGGTGAATCTGGGTGCAGGACACTGCAAGTCAGAGCAACCTATTTACAGACTCACTTCTTGAGACATGAAAAGACTGCCAGGAAGCCAGAGTTGACAAAATTAATTATAGCATTCTGACGCTTCACTGATTCCGACGCGGGTCTGGCCACATTTCGATGTTTTATTAAAATCACTGAAAAGTTTGGCACACTGACGTTACGTATCACTAACACCAGTCTGGCACACTGACGTTACGTATCACTGACACCAGTCTGGCACATTGACGTTACGTATCATTGACACCAGTCTGGCACACTGACGTTACGTATCATTGATACCAGTCTGGCACACTGACGTTACGTATCATTGACACCAGTCTGGCACACTGACGTTACGTATCATTGACACCAGTCTGGCACACTGACGTTACGTATCATTGACACCAGTCTGGCACTCTGACGTTACGTATCATTGACACCAGTCTGGCACACTGACGTTACGTATCATTGACACCAGTCTGGCACACTGACGTTGTACGTATCACTGACACCAGTCTGGCACACTAACGTTACGTATCATTGACGTCAATCTGGCACTATATAGCGCGTATAAAATTTCAACTGAGACTAGCCTGGGATATCACTGACACTAGCCTGAGTTCTGACACGCTGACACCAGTGACCATTTTGGCACCATGACCAATCGCCGACGACTATTTGGTGTATGTGTGATGTGTACTAGCAGGTAGAATTTGAAAATTATGTCGGGAAATTATCTAGAAAAAAAGTATCTAGAATTTGATACTCATAGAAATTAAGAGATCGAAGTAAAGTGCCAATTATCTAACTCACCATTTGTTTGAAAGCCGAAAGAAAACTATTGTCTAGTTATGAATGTAACAAGTGTATGGCTATCAATTAAGGTCGAAAAACTTTAGATCAGTACCTAGATTGTGTTTCAGGCTTCCAAAATTCACATTGACCAAAATTTACTTTATTCTATGTTTGTTTTTTTTGTTCTTTGAAAGTTGATGAGTGAAGGGAGCTGTGCGCTGTGTTATGTGTGTATCTGCTATGTACATGATAATAACCTACTCTGTACACGTTGATTGCGTTAATTGAATATCTAGGCAGGCTCAGTCCAAAGTACTTCCTGCAATCTCCGATTTTAGTCGGTTTTCCGAGCTTTTTCCTATTTCTTGAAATAGGAAAAATCAACCCGGTTTTTCACCCGGAAAACCGCGGATTTTCATCCGGATTTTGTTTTCTCGGTTTTTCGCACACGGAATTCCGAGCAAAAACCGGGCATGGAACACTACACTAACCACATATCCGGAATTCTAATTTCACCTACATACCTTCTTCACTTGTTTTCCCATGAATTTTAATTAGTTGAATTTCATTAGTTCGTTGTACTGGCATCAGCTTTGTGCTTGGGAGACAGACCGTCTATTTATACTTTTGTGGCTTACAACAATTATCTTATTCAATTTCCCTCTTACTCCAGCATTAATTACATTACCTTTATTAATAATTTATGCTATGATTTGCTTTCCATGAAGAATGCCTTTTATTACATTTAGCTGCGTCCCATGATTGTTTTTCTACTTCCCCCTATTTCCCTTCGCTTACACTTACTTCAAGTTTGCTTCTATTCTATTACATTTACGTACTTAATACGTTCTTTATTTACTGTCTTGGTGAATAAGTACAAATTAAAGTAAGTTTTTAACACATTAAATGGGATGTTTACTTAATTATATGTTTATCTATAATTCTTTGTTTTCCATTAACTCTTTTCATTGAACAGGGAGCTTTTAAATTAGTTTGGTTACGGTTCGGAGTACATATGAATGGTTTCACCTTCTATAAATGAGGCCTCCGGGGTGTAGATTTCTTGAGCTTGGAGGCCGAAAAATCGTGTTTGGTACACTTTGTGCTGCACAATAATCCTTGCCAAACTGATGACCCATGTTAGCCTTAGAGCACTAACGTTCACTTTCAGGCCTTAAATTATTATTAAAAATCATAGAATCCTTTTAAGCATGAATTACTGGAATGATATTACATAAATACATATGATTTAACCTTGCATGGTTACACGTATAATCGTTCATTTTATATTGCTTTTTCTCTTTTTGTAACCCTGAGATATGGACTGATCGGACTACAGCACTTCTGTACTGTAGTTCATAGATTAAAATACGCAACAGACATGCCTCACAGAACTGTATCGAAGGAAGTAGAATTATCTTTAATTTGAACTTTGTTGTAGTGCTGTTGTCTATTGTCTATAACAGGTTACCTCAGTACTTATAACTTATCAATGCGATTTTGGAAATGTGATTTGGAATTTCTGTTAATTAAAAACTCGTACTCGTACTAATTAGTTATTAGTGCACAGGTCGCACGAATTAAGAGACGCACTTATTTACATAGTTGTTACACAGTACTATACGCAGTACGCACGTAACGACTAACGAATTTTTAAACGGTGACAAATGTAACGAATTTTTCAAAGCCCAGGGATAATTTTTCGTGCAGAGATAATGTCTCAAAATCAGGAAAAACTTTCGAAAGCGTGGATTCTACTTGTTATTTCACAAAACATTTCGATTTTCCTTAATTTGAAATAAGTGCCGAATTTTAGTTTTACCTAGATTTTTGACAAATGTAACAACTATGCCTATTTAGCCATGCAAGGTAACTGACTAATTTTGTTACCTCTCGCATAAATTCAGCTTGGAAGGTATAAATTACTTATTACGTCACATTTCTGGTTTCGAATAGCGAATTGATCACGTTAAATCGCCTATTTTTTGTGCAAGACCTTCATAGTTGCATACCGCACACTTCTCTTTTCGGACTGCTGCACCTCTTTGGCATTGTTCCAGCCGTGAGCAGTGAGATATCAATTCACCGAAAAGTTATTTAACGGCTTGCTATACCGATACCCGTTCTGGTGCTTGCTTCACAAGCACGGTGCTCAGCATGATATCTGGATATCCTATGTGACTGGTCGAGAGGGCATCACGTGCGCTAGTCACGTGGTTATTCGGCTCGGGCACGCTCTAGCCACGAGTGCAGAGGCAAGGGTAGTTGGAAAATAATGCGATTTATGCAACTCGCTTCGCTCGTGGCATAAATCATGTTACTTCACACTTATTCGTTGTGTAACTCTATATTATATCACCCTGTGACACTCAAATCTCTAACTTATACCCCTGGCCAGTTTTTTTTTTATTCCGCGGGGGGTTACCTCCCTGGCCAGGGAGGGAATTCTTATGTTACCATGGAATCACACATTTGATTTGTACCAATTCTGGGCACTTGCGGGAAGAAACATGATTTTGCTGCGTGTATTTTGACTTCTAGCAATTCTAAATCTACTCGCGTTCCACCAGGGTTAGCGCAAGACGTCTCACTAGGAGCGAAGTAGGGCAAATTACGAAGAATGATGAGGATTTAACAGATTTACTGACCAATAGACTTCTTGTGAGTCGTTTGCAAATTACACATCCTTTCCCTTAAAAGTTTGAGTAATATAGTTTTTAGCATATGACACTAATTTGAAACACCAGCATCAATTTCAAAAATCATTAGAAAAACCTCATAACCATCATTTTGGTATCTGTGAAGCAGTAGAGTCATAACTTAATAGGAATGTCGCCAAGACTTCTTCTTCGTCATCAGCGAAGGTGGGTTGGTGGAGACTGGAGATGATGAAGTGTTTCATACGGCGACAAAATAAAATCACTTTTGAAATCTCTAAAGTTCAGAGCTGCATATAATACAATTAATTAACTTTATTTCCGATTTAAAAGGTTATTACAAAGTTACGGTGGAAATATTCAAAACAAAAATTATTTTAACTTGTTTGTTTACTCCCCTTTCATCAAATATCTACTTTAGGGTTTCCATTATCGGTATCAATTTTTTAACGGCGATAATCGATAACTTTTTGTGAATTATCGGCGATACCGATAATTATCGGCGATAAATTTATTTCAGTTTTAGACGCCAATTTATCTCAATTTTCTCAATTCATGAATAAGAATTCGCAAACATCAATTCAGCCATTTTGCTGCGTATGATGGTCGGTGAGCTGTGCGCTAGTAACTTCTTTTCCCTCATAGCATCCTTAATGAAAGCATCCTTATTAATGAAACTGAACGTTGCTATCTGGTTGAAAGTCAATTTGTCAATAGCTGCAAGGGAAGCATACATTTGTTCTTGGCATTTTTCTCAGCATATGATACGATTAAATTTTGCTGAGTTTTTGGCCGCTTTGCTTTAGACTCTGCCATCTCGGCCTGTGGACGATCAATACTGTGCTTTGCTTTGAGATGATACCACAAACTAGAATAACTTCGAAGTTTCGGCAGAGTAAGACTTCGTACAATGCTTGCAGACCACTTCCTCCCCCTCTTTTGTAAAGAACTGTCATAATATGCTGTGGCTTGAAATGTTAAATACAAATTGAAGTATGAAGTATCAATCAACGGAAACTCGGAGTAGAAAGTCAGTCGAAGGTCAAACGCAATTATTAAAAGAGTTCGAAAAAATTAAATGTTAAACTAAGCTTGGGCGTATTATGCTTTGACATAATAATCATAATCATGAGACATAGGGCCGTGAAGAATGCTACGAATTGTTATTCAAACTGGCCCGTTGCTTTTGAATTAGTAAAAACCGTGAAATTGACTGATTTTTACTAAATTTGATTTCAATATTATGGTTTCAAAAATATCAAATTTTATCGGTTTATCGGCACAAAATTATCGCCGATAACCGATAACTGATTTTGGTCCAATTATCGCCGATAATTTTATCGGCGATATTATCGGTTGGAAACCCTAATCTACTTCCCTTTTATCAATTACTATTGTGTTCGTGTCTCTAGCGTGAAGCCTGGACTCCTCCTCCTCTGAAGTCTTTTAAGTTCCACACCACTTGGCGTGTGAGAACTGCTGCTGCTACAAACATGGCTAGAGCCACCACCCCAAACACCAGTGTCCAGCCTTGAGAAGCACTGTATTGCAGGAAGAGAGCGCCGGAGAGAGCGCCGGAGAGAGGACCGAACACCGCCCCTAACGCACTCGGACCATCTATAATGCCGGTAACCATGCCGACCAATTGAGCGTCCCCTCCCAGCTTGTTGATGACTGAGGGCATGCACGCGGCAGACTGAGACAGCGCGTAGGGGCCGTTCTGTGCAGTGCCGAGCAGTAGGATGAGTAGTGTGAAGAGGGGCAGCACTGCTGCTGCAGTTCCCGAGTACCAGAATACCAGGAGAGCTACTGCTCCTGCACACACTGAGAAGATGCAGCTGAAAACCCCGTACATCTTAGTGCTGCAGTGCACCAGGAGACCCAGGAGCAGCGACCCCAGGAACCCCCCAAACCCCCACACTGCAGTGACGTAGCACGCCAGCTTGTAGTGGATCTCAGTGCCGTTAATAGTGAGGGTCTCCAGCCACGGGGGCAGCCAGTACAGGATCACGTAGACACTCAGCTTGATGAAGAAGAGGTGGGCACTGTACTCTAATATCCCAGGCAGACTCAGAGCTTTGAGGAGCACGTCCAGACCTGACGCACTTTCTTCTGTCACTTCGTGTTGAGAAGATACCGGGGAATCTGCAGTGTTAGGATCCGATACAGGTGTTGCAGTGTTAGGTTCCGAACCAGGTGATGCAGTGTTAGGTGTGGGTTCTGAACCAGGTGATGCAGTGTTGGGTGTGGGTTCTGAAACAGAGTTGGGTGGTTCCGAAGTCTGCTTCATGCCACTGGTTCCCTGCTCCTTGAGTAGAGGCATTGCTTCCTGGTAGGAGGCTGGGAAGGTAGGAGGAAGAAGTCAACCACCCCCATCAGAGACACCACCAATCCGCACCAGATGAAGGGATACCCCCAGTCACTCTCCCCCAGCGACAGGTTGAAACTAGACAAAATGCTGCCTATCATGACCCCTGCGAACTTGCAGCTCCCGAAGGCAGCCATGATGAACTCCGACCTTGCTTCCGCAGAGAAGTGGAAGTCCATGATCGTCACGAGAGTAGGCCAGCCCGTGGCTTCCGCAAACCCATTCGCCACCCTGACACTGAGGAAGTACCAGTAGTTGTGAACCTCCCAGAAGTCAGCTAGTCCGTATAGAAAGGTGGTCAACCCAGAAGCCAGACAGCCAGTCACCAGGATGTCTAGACTGTCTAGTTGCTCGCACAGGCAGCCCACTGCAAAGACTCCTACTGCGTAAGCAGTGAGGTAGGCAGAGTCCAGGATGCCAATGGTGAGCCACCCATCCTCCTCATTGAAGGGGGGCCAAGTCTTCAGCAGAGTCATCTTAAGGGGGGGCACACTTAAATTCAAGTAGACCGGCCCGCTCAGATGACTTCATATGCTCATTCTGCAGCATATAAGGGGTACTTTACCGGAAAATTTTCATTTTTCTCGGACACAGTTTTTGGGAATGAGCGGGCAAAGTTGGTATACTATTTCACTTTCAAAGTTTGTTAGTCCATAGCTTTACAACCATACCAGTTTAATGTATGAAAATTTGCATGCATGTAGATCAACATGTCCACTATATAAGTCCAAAGGTTCGTTTGTCAAATCGCAAAATTGACTGAGTTATGGCCATTCTTGTAAGGGTACCAAATTCTAAGAAAAAGTTTGCTAGCTCCGTCATTTTTTGAGCTACAGTGGGATTCTACATATGGAAATGTGTGCCTTTAGGAGTTCTACATGCGTGCCAAAGGGCTAAGCCAGGCATTAGTTATATCTCACATAATTATCAAATAAGTGGCAAAATTTAACATTTTGCTGTAATTGTACACAATATTTCATCATCCCATATTGAATAATTTCCCACTGAGAACTAAATATACTTCATTTGATGTAAAATTTCATGTTGTTCAACATCCCGAAGCCAATTTTGGATTTTCGGCTTTTTATTTCCTGATATAACCATCTTTAAGCCCCAAAAATACGTGTTTTGACTATATTTCAGCCTAGGAATATTGTAGAGACTTCGTTTTGGGCGCAAACGAATCGCAACTATCGAGTTTATATGTGACTTGTCAACAAACATATACTCTAAATCGCCCAGGAAAAAAGTTACGGGCCAAAAACTGATTTTTGTCATTTCTGGTAAAATAAAAAGTATCTCAGCCCAGGAAGGTCGTAGAGACTTCGTTTTGGGCACAAACAAATCGGAAACATCAAGTTTATTTGTGACTTGTTAATAAACATATGCTCTAAAATGCTCAGAAGAAAAGTTATGGGCCAGAAACCATTTTATGGACCCAAAATATGTCCATAACTCGGCCCATGAGTATCACAGAGACTCGATTTTGGGTTCAAAATATTTCTAGGGGTCACATTTATATATGACTTGTGAACAAACATATAACTTAAAACGCTCAGGAAGCGAGTTATGGGCCAAAACTTTCAAACAAAAATGTTATGGAAGAGCAAAAATGATCTGAGAACAGTTTTTGGCCCATAACTCGCTTCCTGAGCGTTTTAAGTTATATGTTTGTTCACAAGTCATATATAAATGTGACCCCTAGAAATATTTTGAACCCAAAATCGAGTCTCTGTGATACTCATGGGCCGAGTTATGGACATATTTTGGGTCCATAAAATGGTTTCTGGCCCATAACTTAATACAGCCGATTTTTGAAATGACCTGGAACTGTTTTATAACAATTCATTTTCGGTTTCAGGGGCTAGTATAGGGTCTCAGGAAACCACAACAGAAAGTTTAAGATCCTAGCTAATGGGGGCGATGGTTTTTTGGGCCACGCCCTTTTTATGGGTGACGCATAAGCCCTAAAAATTAAAATCCTCATTTTTTGTCCGATTTTGTTGAGTTTGGGGTCTAAATAGGGGTATTTTGATACGAGAAAAACGATGGAAATGATATTATTTACTTTTGGGCATGATTTCACGTCCTAAAATTCAAAAAATGTGATTTTATGTTGTTTTTGGCCACTCCGGTAGCCCAGCCAAAGTCAGTATTCAATATCCGAGCAGAGAGAGTTTCTCAACGGTTTTTGATAGATCTTCGGGTCCTTTATCGGAAAAATTTGCTGCCCTCCCGTGAATCGACGTCCTTATGGGTGCTGGTGCCACGCCCATTTTTCCGCTGAGACGCGTATGGGTTTAAACCCATAACTTGGCTCAGGATGGTCGTACAGACTCCGTTTTGGGCTCAAACGAATCGCAATGGCCATGTTTATATACGACTTGTCAATAAACATATGCCCTAAAATGCTCACAAACCAAGTTATGAACGAAAAACTGATTTTGAGCCCATGCGCAAGCCAAAATTTGGCTCTTTCTCACAACTTGTGCAAGGAATGTCTAAAGTAATTACTTAATAGTTCAAAAGATTTTTAATTATCATGTTTACATCTATCTTGAAAATAATATTTGCGCTAAAATGCACACAAATCAAGCAAAAACAAGATTTTGGTTACATAAATTGCAATCCAATATTGGGACCATTCAGCATCCACATTATGTTAATAAATGTTAAAATTGATCATTAACTTTACCATTGTGAATGGCTCAATGGCAACCACGAAGCTATCATAACCTCGGATTCTGCTGAAAGCAACATAGAACAGGCCTTGCCAAAAACAGGCTCTGGTAGCATTATGCCAACACGCTCGAGAGTGTGATTTGTTGATTGTCATAGCCCAGGCAAGCTTAACTTCGTCCAGCTCGTGTTGAAGTCAAGCCTCTGAGCCTGATCTGGGGTGGCATCCAGAGTAACTTTGGGGATGAAGGCCTCTTAATTCCGGTGATCCCCTGTCTAAGTTCTAACCTTAATTACATGCTCGCCAAGCTCAACAACCCTAAGACGAACACTGTTTGTGAGGCCTCGCCTACTGTCCAGGTTCCTACTTCCTAATCAACATCACTATGCCACCGACCATAACGTTAAATTTGTGAGGAGGAAGACTTCCATAATGGTAATAGTCGATGCAGCGTCGTAACCAATTATCGCGCGCGCTGAAAATATCCCGCGCATTGGATTCAGCGTGGATGGTTTACATAACATGAATTGCATCGCGGCTGCACGATATGTCATTATGCAGTAAAAAGAGCCGGTGCTCACGAGCAGCAAGCATAATCAAACGGGGTACGAGGAGCCGGTGCTCACAGATTCACAAGCAATTAGCTAAATCAAATGGAGTAGATAGAGCCGGGCCCAAAGAGTCACAAGCAGCAAGCATTATCAAATGGGGCAGATAGAGCCGGGCCCACAGGCCAGAGTCACCTGCAGCAAGCACTATCAAATGGAGAGCCGGGCACACAGAGTCTCCTGCAACAAGTATAATCAAATGGAGTAGACAGAGCCGGGCCCACAGGCCAGAGTCACCTGCAGCAAGCATAATCAAATGGATTAGATAGAGCCGGGCACACAGAGTCTCCTGCAGCAAGCATAATCACATGGAGTTGATAGAGCCGGGCACACAGAGTCTCCTGCAACAAGTATAATCAAATGGAGTAGACAGAGCCGGGCCCACAGGCCAGAGTCACCTGCAGCAAGCATAATCAAATGGATTAGATAGAGCCGGGCACACAGAGTCTCCTGCAGCAAGCATAATCAAATGGGGTAGATACTAGATAGAGCCGAGCACACAGAGCCACCTGCAACAAGCAAAATCAAATGGAGTATACAGAGCCGGGCACACAGAGTCCTGCAGCAAGCATAATCAAATGGAGTAAATAGAGCTGGGTCCGAAGAGTCACAAGCAGCAAGCATAATGAAATGGACTAGACAGAGCCGGGCACACAGATTCTCCTGCAGCATTAAGCATAATCAAATGAGGTAGATAGAGCCGGGCACACAGAGTCCTGCAGCAAGCATAATCAAATGGGGTAGATACTAGATAGAGCCGGGCACACAGAGCCACCTGCAACAAGCAAAATCAAATGGAGTAGATAGAGCCGGGCACACAGAGTCACCTGCAGCAAGCATAATCAAATGGAGTAGATAGAGCCGGGCACACAGAGTCACCTGCAGCAAGCATAATCAAATGGGGTAGATAGAGCCGGGCCCACAGAGTCACCTGCAGCAAGCATAATCAAATGGATTAGATAGAGCCGGGCACACAGAGTCTCCTGCAGCAAGCATAATCACATGGAGTTGATAGAGCCGGGCACACAGAGTCACCTGCAGCAAGCATAATCAAATGGAGTAGATAGAGCCGGGCCCACAGAGTCACCTGCAGCAAGCATAATCAAATGGGGTAGATAGAGCCGGGCCCACAGAGTCTCCTTCTGCAGCAAGCATAATCAAATGGAATGGATTAGATAGAGCCGGGCCCACAGAGTCACCTGCAGCAAGCATAATCAAATGGGGTAGATAGAGCCGGGCACACAGAGTCTCCTGCAGCAAGCATAATCACATGGAGTTGATAGAGCCGGGCCCACAGAGTCACCTGCAGCAAGCATAATCAAATGGAGTAGATAGAGCCGGGCACACAGAGTCTCCTGCAGCAAGCAAAATCAAATGGAGTAGATAGAGCCGGGCCCACAGAGTCACCTGCAGCAAGCATAATCAAATGGAGATACAGATAGAGCCGGGCCCACAGAGTCACCTGCAGCAAGCATAATCAAATGGAGTAGATAGAGCCGGGCCCACAGAGTCTCCTGCAGCAAGCATAATCAAATGGAGTAGATAGAGCCGGGCCCACAGAGTCACCTGCAGCAAGCATAATCAAATGGAGGGATAGATAGGCCACAGAGTCACCTGCAGCAAGCATAATCAAATGGAGTAGATAGAGCCGGGCCCACAGAGTCTCCGCAGCAAGCATAATCAAATGGAGTAGATAGAGCCGGGCCCACAGAGTCACCTGCAGCAAGCATAATCAAATGGAGTAGATAGAGCCGGGCCCACAGAGTCTCCTGCAGCAAGCATAATCAAATGGAGTAGATAGAGCCGGGCCCACAGAGTCACCTGCAGCAAGCATAATCAAATGGAGTAATAGAATCTCCTGCAGGCATAATCAAATGGGGTAGATAGAGCCGGGCCCACAGAGTCTCCCTGCAGCAAGCATAATCAAATGGAGTAGATAGAGCCGGGCACACAGAGTCACCTGCAGCAAGCATAATCAAATGGAGTAGATAGAGCCGGCACACAGAGTCTCCTGCAGCAAGCATAATCAAATGGAGTAGATAGAGCCGGGCCCACAGAGTCACCTGCAGCAAGCATAATCAAATGGGGTAGATAGAGCCGGGCACACAGAGTCTCCTGCAGCAAGCATAATCAAATGGAGTCATAGAGCCGCAGAGTCAAGCAAGCATAATCAAATGGGGTAGATAGAGCCGGGCACACAGAGTCTCCTGCAGCAAGCATAATCAAATGGAGTAGATAGAGCCGGGCCCACAGAGTCACCTGCAGCAAGCATAATCAAATGGGGTAGATAGAGCCGGGCACACAGAGTCACCTGCAGCAAGCATAATCAAATGGAGTAGATAGAGCCGGGCACACAGAGTCTCCTGCAGCAAGCATAATCAAATGAGTCCGGGCCCACAGAGTCACCTGCAGCAAGCATAATCAAATGGAGTAGATAGAGCCGGGCCACAGAGTCACCTGCAGCAAGCATAATCAAATGGGGTAGATAGAGCCGGGCCCACAGAGTCACCTGCAGCAAGCATAATCAAATGGAGTAGATAGAGCCGGGCCCACAGAGTCTCCTGCAGCAAGCATAATCAAATGGAGTAGATAGAGCCGGGCAAGCCACAGAGTCTCCTGCAGCAAGCATAATCAAATGGGGTAGATAGAGCCGGGCCCACAGAGTCACCTGCAGCAAGCATAATCAAATGGGGTAGATAGAGCCGGGCCCACAGAGTCACCTGCAGCAAGCATAATCAAATGGGGTAGATAGAGCCGGGCACACAGAGTCACCTGCAGCAAGCATAATCAAATGGAGTAGATAGAGCCGGGCCCACAGAGTCTCCTGCAGCAAGCATAATCAAATGGAGTAGATAGAGCCGGGCCCACAGAGTCACCTGCAGCAAGCATAATCAAATGGAGTAGATAGAGCCGGGCCCACAGAGTCACTTGCAGCAAGCATAATCAAATGGAGTAGATAGAGCCGGGCCCACAGAGTCACTTGCAGCAAGCATAATCAAATGGGGTAGATAGAGCCGGGCCACAGAGTCTCCTGCAGCAAGCATAATCAAATGGAGTAGATAGAGCCGGGTACACAGAATCTCCTGCAGCAAGCATAATCAAATGGAGTAGATAGAGCCGGGCCCACAGAGTCACTAGCAAGCATAATCAAATGGGGTAGATAGAGCCGGGCCCACAGAGTCACCTGCAGCAAGCATAATCAAATGGAGTAGATAGAGCCGGGCACACACAGAGTCTCCTGCAGCAAGCATAATCAAATGGAGTAGATAGAGCCGGGCCCACAGAGTCTCCTGCAGCAAGCATAATCAAATGGAGTAGATAGAGCCGGGCACACAGAGTCACCTGCAGCAATAATCAAATGGAAGAGCCGGGCACAGAGTCTCCTGCAGAAGCATAATCAAATGGAGTAGATAGAGCCGGGCCCACAGAGTCTCCTGCAGCAAGCATAATCAAATGGGGTAGATAGAGCCGGGCCCACAGAGTCACCTGCAGCAAGCATAATCAAATGGGGCAGATAGAGCCGGGCACACAGAGTTTCCTGCAGCAAGCATAATCAAATGGAGTAGATAGAGCCGGGCCCACAGGGCCTACGGCAAGCATAATCAAATGGGGCAGATAGAGCCGGGCACACAGAGTCTCCTGCAGCAAGCATAATCAAATGGAGTAGATAGAGCCGGGCCCACAGAGTCACCTGCAGCAAGCATAATCAAATGGGGCAGATAGAGCCGGGCCCACAGAGTCACCTGCAGCAAGCATAATCACATGGAGTAGATAGAGCCGGGCACACAGAGTCTCCTGCAGCAAGCATAATCAAATGGAGTAGATAGAGCCGGGCCACAGAGTCACCTGCAGCAAGCATAATCAAATGGGGTAGATAGAGCCGGGCCCACAGAATCTCCTACAGCAAGCATAATCAAATGGAGTAGATAGAGCCGGGCCCACAGAGTCACCTGCAGCAAGCATAATCAAATGGGGTAGATAGAGCCGGGTCCACAGATTCTCCTGCAGCAAGCATAATCAAATGGAGTAAATAGAGCCGGGCCCACAGAGTCACCTGCAGCAAGCATAATCAAATGGGGTAGATAGAGCCGGGCCCACAGAGTCTCCTGCAGCAAGCATAATCAAATGGGGTAGATAGAGCCGGGCACACAGAGTCACCTGCAGCAAGCATAATCAAATGGAGTAGATAGAGCCGGGTGCACAGATTCTCCTGCAGCAAGCATAATCAAATGGAGTCAATAGAGCCGGGTCCACAGAGTCACAAGCAGCAATCATAATCAAATGGAGTAGATAGAGCCGGGCACATAGAGACACTTGCAGCAAGCATAATCAAATGGAGTAGATAGAGCCGGGCCCACAGAGTCACTTGCAGCAAGCATAATCAAATGGGGTAGATAGAGCCGGGCACACAGAGTCACCTGCAGCAAGCATAATCAAATGGAGTAGATAGAGCCGGGTGCACAGATTCTCCTGCAGCAAGCATAATCAAATGGAGTCAATAGAGCCGGGTCCACAGAGTCACAAGCAGCAAGCATATTCAAATGGAGTAGATAGAGCCGGGCACACAGAGTCACCTGCAGCAAGCATAATCAAATGGAGTAGATGGAGCCGGGCACACAGAGTCACCTGCAGCAAGCATAATCAAATGGGGTAGATAGAGCCGGGCACACAGAGTCACCTGCAGCAAGCATAATAAAATGGAGTAGATAGAGCCGGGTGCACAGAGTCACTTGCAGCAAGCATAATCAAATGGGGTAGATAGAGCCGGGCCCACAGAGTCACCTGCAGCAAGCATAATCAAATGGAGTAAATAGATAGAGAGTCCCTGCAGCAAGCATAATCAAATGGAGTAGATAGAGCCGGGCACACAGATTCTCCTGCAGCAAGCATAATCAAATGGAGTAGATAGAGCCGGGCCCACAGAGTCACCTGCAGCAAGCATAATCAAATGGGGTAGATAGAGCCGGGCACACAGAGTCACCTGCAGCAAGCATAATAAAATGGAGTAGATAGAGCCGGGTGCACAGATTCTCCTGCAGCAAGCATAATCAAATGGGGTAGATAGAGCCGGGCCAACAGAGTCTCCTGCAGCAAGCATATAATCAAATGGAGTAAATAGAGCCGGGTCCACAGAGTCACAAGCAGCAAGCATAATCAAATGGAGTAGATAGAGCCGGGCACTTAGAGACACTTGCAGCAAGCATAATCAAATGGAGTAAATAGAGCCGGGCCCACAGAGTCTCCTGCAGCAAGCATAATCAAATGGGGTAGATAGAGCCGGGCCCACAGATTCTCCTGCAGCAAGCATAATCAAATGGGGTAGAGAGAGCCGGGCCCACAGAGTCACCTGCAGCAAGCATAATCAAATGGAGTAGACAGAGCCGGGCCCACAGAGTCTCCTGCAGCAAGCATAATCAAATGGAGTAGATAGAGCCGGGCCCACAGAGTCTCCTGCAGCAAGCATAATCAAATGGAGTAGATAGAGCCGGGCCCACAGAGTCTCCTGCAGCAAGCATAATCAAATGGAGTAGATAGAGCCGGGCCCACAGAGTCACTTGCAGCAAGCATAATCAAATGGAGTAGATAGAGCCGGGCCCACAGAGTCTCCTGCAGCAAGCATAATCAAATGGAGTAGATAGAGCCGGGCCCACAGAGTCTCCCTGCAGCAAGCATAATTAAATGGAGTAGATAGAGCCGGGCCCACAGAGTCTCCTGCAGCAAGCATAATTAAATGGAGTAGATAGAGCCGGGCCCACAGAGTCTCCTGCAGCAAGCATAATTAAATGGAGTAGACAGAGCCGGGCCCACAGAGTCAACTACAGCAAGCATAATCAAATCGAGCAGATAGAGCCGGGCACACAGAGTCTCCTGCAGCAAGTATAATCAAATGGAGTAAATAGAGCCGGGCTCACAGAGTCTCCTGCAGCAAGCATAATCAAATGGGGTAGATAGAGCCGGGCCAACAGAGTCTCCTGCAGCAAGCATATAATAAAATGGAGTAGATATAGCCGGGCCCACAGAGTCACATCTCACAAGCAAATATCAATTAGCATAATCAAAACGGTTAGAAAAGTAGAAAGAGCCGATGGCCACACAAAACAAATAATTTAATGGAGTAATGAGTAGCAACGAACTGCGTAAAAACATCAACTGTTTATGGAAAGCCGGACACATTCCTCACTCTAGTGCTCAGCAGATAGTTTATTCCATATATGGGTATCACCTGACAATTATTTCAAGGAACGCCTGTTAAACCTGACCTACGTCATCATTTTATCCAACGCGATTTGTAGGATCTCAAAATATGGTCATCTCTGCTAGAGTGACTCTCAACCTAGAGCGCGGCGTACGACGCCGCGACTCAAACAATTAATGCCCAAATATGGTTGAATCACTTAATAGGGGCTGCCATTGTTGCGTGGCCCTGTTTGTGACTTTTCTACGAAAAGCGCCGCAAGCGCGAACAAACAGGGACACGTAACACATTGATCCTTCATCAATGCCAGAAATTCACACGCCCGGAGCTTTCGCCCCAGGGGGAGTCAGGTGCGACGTCGCACTTGTTCGAACTCGTACAGGGGATAGGAATTTCAAAAGTAGTTAGTAGAATGTGCAGTTCTACCATTGGAGATGAGCAGTGAAGCCATACCTGTCATAGCCGTTGCAGCGTAGCCAATTCCTTCAGCCTGACACCGATCTATGATGGTGTTCATGGTGTAGGACTTGCCTGCACCAGAAGAGCTTTCAGGTATAGGAATCTCCCATTGACATTGAGATCAGCCAACTCATGTTGAGGGGGATTCATCAGCTCGAATACCCGATCAACGAAAGCTCGCTGCTCCTCGGTCATGGAAGTGTACTGACAGATTGTTCGGCTTGGCAGATTGTTCGGCTTGAAGAAGCCATATATGCCAAAGATCTCCTCATTGGAATATTTAGAGTCCTGTCAGGGCTCTTTCAGCAACTCAATTGTAAAGTAATTGATCAATGTTAACCTTTAATAACTTGATAGCATACACATTTCCGAGGCTGAATGAACCCATGATAGGTATTGCATTGCAATTTATGTGATCAAAATCCAGCTTTTGGTTTGTTACCCAGTTTTTGTATTTTTATTCTCATGATAAATGTAAACATGATAATTGCGTTTTTTTATATAAATGAGGACATTGCTATTGCGACGAATGTGATTATACAGCCAAGATTTGGATTTAGACATTCCTGGCACAAATTATGAAAAAGAGCCAAATTTTGGCTTGCGCTTGGGCTCAAAATCAGTTTTTCGTCCATAACTTGGTTTGTGAGCATTTTAGGGCATATGTTTATTGACAAGTCGTATATAAACATGGCCATTGCGATTCGTTTGAGCCCAAAACGGAGTCTGTACGACCTTCCTGAGCCAAGTTATGGGTTTAAACCCATACGCTCGTCTCAGCGGAAAAATGGGCGTGGCACCAGCACCCATAAGGACGTCGATTCACGGGAGGGCAGCAAATTTTTCCGATAAAGGACCCTAAGATCTATCAAAACCGTTGAGAAACTCTCTCTGCTCGGATATTGAATACTGACTTTGGCTGGGCTACCGGAGTGGCCAAAAACAACATAAAATCACATTTTTTGAATTTTAGGACGTGAAATCATGCCCAAAAGGAAATAATATCATTTCCATCGTTTTTCTCGTATCAAACTCAACAAAATCGGACAAAAAATAAAGATTTTAATTTTTAGGGCTTACGCGTCACCCGTAAAAAGGGCGTGGCCCAAAAAACCATCGCCCCCAATAGCTAGGATCTTAAACTTTCTGTTGTGGTTTTCTGAGACCCTATACTAGCCCCTGAAACCAAAAATGAATTGTTATAAAACAGTTCCAGGTCCATCCCGATTTTTGCAAAAATCGGCTGTATTAACTTTTCTTCTGAGCATTTTAGAGCATATGTTTATTAACAAGTCACAAATAAACTTGATGTTTCCGATTTGTTTGTGCCCAAAACGAAGTCTCTACGACCTTCCTGGGCTGAGATACTTTTTATTTTACCAGAAATGACAAAAATCAGTTTTTGGCCCGTAACTTTTTTCCTGGGCGATTTAGAGTATATGTTTGTTGACAAGTCACATATAAACTCGATAGTTGCGATTCGTTTGCGCCCAAAACGAAGTCTCTACAATATTCCTAGGCTGAAATATAGTCAAAACACGTATTTTTGGGGCTTAAAGATGGTTATATCAGGAAATAAAAAGCCGAAAATCCAAAATTGGCTTCGGGATGTTGAACAACATGAAATTTTACATCAAATGAAGTATATTTAGTTCTCAGTGGGAAATTATTCAATATGGGATGATGAAATATTGTGTACAATTACAGCAAAATGTTAAATTTTGCCACTTATTTGATAATTATGTGAGATATAACTGATGCCCGGCTTAGCCCTTTGGCACGCATGTAGAGCTTCTAAAGGCACACATTTCCATATGTGGAATCCCACTGTAGCTCAAAAAATGACGGAGCTAGCTAACTTTTTCTTAGAATTTGGTACCCTTACAAGAATGGCCATAACTCAGTCAATTTTACGATTTGACAAACGAACCTTTGGACTTATATAGTGGACATGTTAATCTACATGCATGCAAATTTTCATACATTAAACTGGTATGGTTGTAAAGCTATGGACTAACAAACTTTGAAAGTGAAATAGTATACCAACTTTGCCCGCTCATTCCCAAAAACTGTGTCCGAGAAAAATGAAAATTTTCCGGTAAAGTACCCCTTATATGCTGCAGAATGAGCATATGAACTCATCTGAGCGGGCCGGTCTACTTGAATTTAAGTGTGCCCCCCCTTAACCAGACTGTAGGGCTCTCTGGACACGAAGAAGCTGAGGTAAGTGAGGTAGGAGAGTGCCAGAACCCGCAGCTTAAGAGGGGTGTATGGCATTCTCAGTCAGAGTTCGGGACTGCTCAACCCAGCTTCTTGTTCACTAACCATCTAGAGGGGGTTGTATGTCATGCTCAATAACCAGCTTCTTGCATCAAAACAACCTTTTCTAACCTTCTAATGCCCTCTGGTAATGCCCTGCAATAGCCGGGGTCACTGTTACGAGTCAGTTTGAACCGTAGAACGGGAGAAATATTGACGGGCTGACGAAAATTGGGATAATATTATGGATACCTTATTGGCCTTTATTTAACCGGCCCTTAATAAGAGCCGTTGATACTAAAAGGTGGAACCACCCGAAACCACCCGAAACCACCCGAAACCACCCGAAACCACCCAACCCACCCGAAACCACCCCCGAAACCACCCAACATAACTCCGAAACCACCCGAAACCACCCGAAACCAACTGAAACCACCCGAAACCATCCGAAACCACCCAACCACCCCAAACCACCCAACCCACCCAACCCAGCGAACGGTGGGTTGGGTGGTTTCGGGTGGTTTCGGGTGGTTTCGGGTCACTCACATTTAAGTAAAATTTTGGGTCGTTTCGGGCTGGTTTCGGGCTGGTTTCGGGATGGTTTCGAAATTTTAGCATAAATTAGTAAATTGGGGAACTTAAAACACCGAAACCACCCGAAACCACCCGAAACCACCCGAAACCACCCGAAACCACCCAAAATTCATATTTTGGGTTGGTTCGGTGGGTTGGGTCGTTTCGGGTAGTTCCAAACAAAGGTAAAATTTTGGCTCGTTTCAAAATTTTGCATAAATTGGGAATTCTAACCACCAAAATGACCCAAAACGACCCAACCCACCTGAAACTATCCAAAATCCATATTCTGGGTGGGTTCGGGTGGTTTCGGGTAGTTCAAATTTAAGTAAAATTTTGGTTCGTTTTGCGCTAGTTTCGAAATTTTTTGCGTAAATTGGGGTATTCAAACCACCGGAAACCAGCCGATTCCACACAAAATATGAATTATGCACTTTGTGCTGTTTCGTATGGTTTCGAAACAGCCCGAAATAACCCAAAACAACCCACAACAATCCGAAACCACCCAAACGATGAATTTTGGGTTATGGTGGACAGACGGTTTCTGAACTGGCAATTGTGATCATATCAATCATTCTCCTCCGATATGTACATTTTGATACTCTGTCGATTTTACGTTAACTTAGTGTGTAGGTACCATTACTCCAATCTCCATTATATGATGTATAGCTCTGTTACCAAATAAAATGAGGAAATTTGGTAACTTTCCGAAATTTAATGATCACATGCAATGATGAATCATGAACTGATCATGTGCCACGTGCAATGTGCATGGATTACGTTTACGAGCACAATTGCATGGAAGTAGTGGCATAAAGCTCTGCAAATTCTCAAATATTACGTAGTCATAGACCAGAGATTGTGAGACATCTGAAATCCGAAATTTATATCAACGGCCGTGCTGAAATTCAGCTTGCTGTAGGTACGATATAAGTTATTGGATCATGCTGAAAATCAAAGAGAGGCTTGCAAAAGAGATGAAATATCACACACAAACTCATCCACTCGTTAGGTATAGTTTTTTTATTTTGTTACAATTACATGCGCTGTTTCTTAATTAGTTAATTGCCAAAACCTCGATACCATGTCCGTATTACCCGACATACAATTCAAGGGCTGCCTGTAATAACTTATCATTGCACAATACACAAGTAACATTTGATACACGTCTGTAAGTGTACATTGTCCCACCGCCCACGTGATTATATATCAAGTAACATTAACAACAAAATATAGTGTTGGAATGTAGTATTTGAACATTTTCATAAAGGTGAATAAGATGAATAAGATGAACGTACGGTCGAATTACATGCAAAAAGGTGAATATAAGTGCACGGGCCGTCTGAGCAATGAAAGTACTGTAATGCAACGAAATGAAGGATTCTTACGCAACCAATGACACATTCGTGATATTTCCCTAACTGCCGCTGAACTTGCCCGGGCATGTTATGCGTCGCGCGCGAAAAGTAGGCGCAAGAATTGTTACTGTTACTGACAGTGTCAGGGGCATATTGTTCGTGTGGGACTTACTATTTGTGCGCGATGTTACCCTCGGCAAAATCTTCCATCATTTCAAACAAATGTCAGATGTTTCGTTGTGAATTATATTTTGAATGTTTTAATGAATCAGAATTTGCACACTCGGGCTCAAGTAAAGTGATGCAATCATCATAAGTGATAGTTTTGTTTTGAGAACATTTTGGGTCAAAAAAGTGTTACCACGCATGGTTTTCAAAAGTTCAAAGCACCTTTGCTCCTTTACTCTTTTACAGTAAAACTTCTCAAACGTTGAATGGTCGTTTGGTTTGCCGTACACTACAGCCCCAGTGTGGACGACTTTCTTTACATGAACTACCTATTTAGGTATATTTACCCGGCCACTGAGGATCTTTCGTGAGCCATTTCACCCTTTCAACTTATTTTACAATCTGATGCTTCTGACCTATGATTTATGAAGATACATATCAATAACGAGCTAGGCCGTCGGGCTCGTTCTTCGTAGCTCAAGCTGCCACAGGTCATCAATAAGTCAATACACGTATTGTTCCTGATTAACGATTTTAAGTCGAGCTCAGTGTTCAACCCATGTTAATAGTGATAATATAATAATGCTGTTATTTATCCGAACCTCGCTCTTGCATTGAATAGTCGTTGTATTTTGCCACAAGAACTTTCTGTTTGTTTTAAAATTCTTTGAAGATTTATACTCAAACTTTCAACATTTCCTTTCTAGAAGGGTAAATCTCTCAAATAAGCTCCCGAGAATGATAGGTATTGGATAATGGATATATCACAGTCAATTCATTGGCACAGACTATTTATTATTCAGTGTCACATGAATATAAAATCTGCCGCAAAATTCGCTCTCCAGGTATTATACATATTATTGATACACGTATGGATTGGGTCACGCTGAATTTGAGCAGAGCCGTGGACACTGGACATATCCATGAGAAATCTCAATTCTTACTTGCACACACGAAGTGAAATAGCCCATGTCAGTGTCAACTGTGCAACATGCTGGAGGATGGAAGTCACGCTACTGATACTGTACTACAGTTATACCATCCGAATTGGAAACTTTTGCCATGGGCTTTCCTTGAATTCACAGTGTATCGTGTTGATTCACGTGGGTTGGGTGGTTTCGGGACTCGGGTGGGTTGGGTGGTTTCGGTGGGATGGGTGGTTTCAGGTGGTTTCGGGTGGTTTCGGGGCTATATTGGGTGGTTTCGGGTGGGTTGGGTGGTTCTGGGAAGGTTGGGTGGTTCCGGGAAGGTTGAGTGGTTTCAGGTGGGTTCGGTGGTTTCGGGTGGATTCGGTGGTTTTGGGTGGTTTCGGGTGTTTTGGGTGGTTTCAGGTGGGTTGGGTGGTTTCGGGTGGGTTGGGTGGTTTCGGGTGGGTTAGGTGGTTTCGGTGGGTTGGGTGGTTTCGGGTGGGTTGGGTGGTTTCGGGTGGGTTGGGTGGTTTCGGGTGGGTTGGGTGGTTTCTGGTGGGTTGGGTGGTTTCGGGTGGGTTGGGTGGTTTCAGGTGGTTTCGGGTCGTTCCACATTTTAGTTAAATATCAGCTGGTTTCGGGCTGGTTTCGGGCTGGTTTCGTATTTTTTGTCAAAATGTTATAGTAAAAACAATGTTTTTGGGTGGTTTCGGGTGGGTTGGGTGGTTTCGGGTGGTTTCGGGTGAGTTGGGTGGTTTCGGGTGGGTTGGGTGGTTTCGGGTGGTTTCAGGTGGTTTCGGGTGGTTTCGGGTGGTTTCGGGGCTATATTGGGTGGTTTCGGGGGTGGTTTCGGGTGGGTTGGGTGGTTTCGGGTGGTTTCGGGTGGTTTCGGGTGGTTCCACCTTTTAGTATCAACGCCTTAAGAGCTTAAGGACAAAAATGACTTTGAAATTTTTGTCCAAAGGGCCGGTTAAAAAAAGGCCGGTTAAAGTGGGGCCGGTCAAATTAAAGGCCATTTAATTTAGGTGAAAGGAAACTTTCATGACTTGCCTTATGCAGTGTTAAATTCTCTTGAACGTCATTATGTAACACGAGAATGACCTAATTCATCATATCAGATCGGGATTTGGGTCTTTTGGTGCAATTTATTAACTATAAATGGGTTTTAATGGCCATTTTAGGGCATAAAATCCTTGGTCTGGTGACCACTAAAAAAATTTTTTGTCCAAGGTGCTGGCTAAAACGGTTCAAAAATGATTCGATTTTTGTCCATAGGGCCGGTTAAAAAAAGGGCCGGTTAAAAAAAGGCCGGCTAAATAAAGGCCAATAAGGTATGTATTTAATAAATTGTTAAGAAAACGAGAAGTATTTTATTTAAAATACTGACAAACGATCACGCTTTAAATCAACACGAACTGAATTGTACTATTCTCCATCATAGCTCGATGCGGTAGTATTGAAGCAACAACTTATAGAGTTATAGTAATGGTTGCTAGTAGTAGTAGTAATATAGCAGCAGTGTTTACAATGCAACTTACAATAAAAACATAAAAGGACCCTTATAAGCACAAATCTTTCCCTATTTGAAACATTGACAGTACAATTTACTAAAGCTTAGTACACATTGCGGCCTTATCCTGCCTCAGTGTTCAAGCTGCCAGCATCTCATCAGTGATATGGAATGAAAGCCTGAATCAGGCATGATGAGGTGCTGCTGCTTTCTTTGCAAGTTCCTACTTCATATTTCATTCCATATCACTGATGAGGCTCATGAGTTCAATACCTTATTGTAACAAATTTAGTAAGCAACTAATTAATCGTCAGGAAAATAAGAAAGCATCAAATTAAGAAACTTTTTAATGGTTGAACATTAATTAAGAAGCTTTTAAGAAATTAAGATGCAGTTTATTAAGAAACTTTTTTGCCCGGTTTCTTAATTAACTGCTTTCTTAATTTCATGTAATAAGGTACCCTCACCCCCACGTGATGCCCTTATAAGGAATACCCCCCACGTGATGCCCTTATAAGGAATAATAAGCCTTACGACAGTTCAATTCATTCCAGGCTGTCCTTCACGCCAGCCAAACCATTTTCATTATTCTTCTCAAAGCGGAATACTTTCCTCCGACAGCCAGGAGCCCTCCCTTCCCCCTGTAACCCCCTCTCTTCCCCTGTAACCCCCCTCATTCCCCTGTAACCCCCCTCTTCCCCTGTAACCCCCTCTTCCCCTGTAACCCCCTCTTCCCCTGTAACCCCCCTCTCTTCCCCTGTAACCCCTCTCTTCCCCTGTAACCCCCTCTTCCCCTGTAACCCCCCTCTTTCCCCTGTAACCCCTCTTCCCCTGTAACCCCCTCTCTCCCCCTGTAACCCCTCTCCCCCTGTAACCCCCTCTCTCCCCCTGTAACCCCCTCTCTTCCCCTGTAACCCCTCTCTTCCCCTGTAACCCCCTCTCTTCCCCTGTAACCCCCTCTCTTCCCCTGTAACCCCCTCTTTCCCCTGTAACCCCCTCTTTCCCCTGTAACCCCCTCTTTCCCCTGTAACCCCCTCTCTTCCCCTGTAACCCCTTCTTCCCCTGTAACCCCCTCTCTTCCCCTGTAACCCCCCTCTCTCCCCTGTAACCCCCTCTCTTCCCCTGTAACCCCCTCTCTCCCCCTGTAACCCCCTTTCTTCCCCTGTAACCCCCTCTTTTCCCTGTAACCCCCTCTCTTCCCCTGTAACCCCCTCTCTTCCCCTGTAACCCCTCTCTTCCCCTGTAACCCCCTCTTCCCCTGTAACCCCCTCTTCCCCTGTAACCCCCCTCTTCCCCTGTAACCCCTCTCTTCCCCTGTAACCCCCTCTTCCCCAAGGATCGACCGAGGCCTCGGCTCGGCCTCGGTTTTCACCGAGGATTGGGGTTTCACCGAGGCCTCGGCCTCGGCCTCGGTCTCGGTCATTTTAAATCCCAATTCTCCTCGGCCTCGGCCGAGTTTTTATAAATTTGCCGAGGATTTTACCGAGGATTTTTCAGGAAAATATCCATATTTGATAACAGGAAAACCCTGAATTTTATTTGAAAAAGGCCCAAAAATAACTAGTATGATTTATTTGAAAGATCTTGAAACATTTGATGAACTGTGGCCATCATAGAAGAAAAAAACTGACGTCCTTTTATTTGACTATTCTCGTCAAAAATAGAAAAAAATGGGTAGAAATAAATTTAGTCTATAATCTGATAATTGAATTTAGTCTTATCCAAACGTCTGGCTTATAGGGGCTGCCGCCCAATACCCATGCTTAAGCAGTTATTCAGACTTTTAAAAAACTGCCTTGATTTTAGTGCGGCCATTGTCATCTGGAAAGTATCTAAATATGCAAAAAATAATGAAATCCTGTTGGGAATTCAATTTCACTTACTCCGAACGTTTGGCTGCCGCCCCAGACCCCTCCTAAGCATTGAACATTCTAACATTATGTACAGTAGTTAGTAAGTTACTGCCGCGATTTTAATTCGGCAGGTATTGTAAAATATTGATAAAATCCTATTCAAGGAGCTTCAATTTAATTCACTAGCACTGCACGTCTTAAGGGGCTGCCGTGATTTATTTCGACCAGTCTCGTCAATTTAATAGGCAAGAATTGAAGTGAAATCCTATTACTCTGTGGAAGCTAATAAGCGGGGGGTTTGAAATAAGCGTACCGGGGTGAGGGATTTGAGAAGGGGAGGGGGTGCCAAATAAGTGGGTGGACCTGGATTTCTGATGAAATGAATTTACTCTTTAATTGCTTTTATGCATGAAATGATCGAAATTTCTATGATTTATGCCAGTCAGACCATCGCTTAGCCAAGTTTACAAACTAATGACCAAAACATATAGAGAAAAGAACAAAAAATTATCATTTCTGAGTAAATTTTGCACTAAATGCGATAAAAATTTTCAAAATTGCTTAAACGGGGAGGGTTCTTTTTAAGTGTACCTGGCCTGGACATTTTCCTTGGAAATTGCTATCGTCCCCCCCCCGCTTATTAGCTTCTACAGAGTAAGGCACCAATCTAATCTAATCTATAAAGTATAATCTAAACGTCTGGTTCTGGGGGCTGCCGCCTCCAGACCCCCGCCCAGCACTGTACTTAAGTTGCTCCTGTGAATTTTCCTCGACCAGTCTCGTCGAAAATAGGCAAGAATTGAAGTGAAATCCTATTGAGGCAACAATTTAATCTGATCTAAACGTCTGAATTCTGGGGCTGCCGCCCCCAAATCCCTGCATAGCACCGTACTTTAGTTGCTGCCGTGATTTTTCTCCGACCAGTCTCGTCGAAAATAGGCAAGAATTGAAGTGAAATCCTATTGAGGAACCAATTTGATCTAATCTAAACGTCTGGCATCTGGCCTTTGGGGACTGCCGCCCACAGACCACTGCCTAGTACTGTACTTAAGTTGCTGCCGTGGATTTTTCTCGACCAGTCTGTTTTAAACTACTTTATACAATCAAAATTGAGACCTGAAGATATTGAGACCTGAAATTTATTGTCATTAAACTATTAAAGAACGACATCGTTTTCATTTGTACGTGTACCACTGAGTCAAAAGAGAATAAATAAAGTACTCATTAATTACAATTATGGGACTCTTATTCAACGTCCCGATCCGTGAAATTGTCGAAAATATGCAAGATTCGAAGTGAGATCCTAACGAAGCACCAATTTTTAATCTCATCCGAACGTCTGGCTTCTGGGGGCTGCCGCCCCCAGACCCCTGTGTAGCACTGTACTTAAGTCGCAGCGGTGATTTTTCTCCGACCAGTCTCGTCGAAAATAGGCAAGAATTGAAGTGAAATCCTATCGAGGCACAAATTAAATCAAATCTAAACGTCTGGCATCTGGGGGCTGCCGCCCCCGACCTCTCCCTAGTCCATAGCACCGTACATAAGTTGCTGCCGTGAAATTTTCTCGACCAGTCTCGTCGAAAATAGACGAGAATTGATGTGAAATCATACTGAGGTACCAATTTAATCTAATCTAAACGTCTGGCCTATGGGGGCTACCGCCCCCAGAACCTTGCTAAACATAGTCAAATAGCAAGCAACATCAAACCTAAAGCACTGTTAGGCTACAGAAGTGAAAGAAGTCGAAATTGTCAAATGCCCGCAAGACCAAATTTTATAAGCCTTTGTCTTGTATTATAGGTATTCTTAATTCTATCTTTCTATTAACATACAAAACAATACCTATTGCCTACTATAAAGGGTCAGTGGTGTAGTGGTATCGATTTGATCACAGGATCCAAAGATCCTGAGTTCGAATCCCGGTAAGCACGACTGAGCTAAGGGTGAGAGATTTATCTCGAGCCTATGCAGCCCGACAGTTCATTCAGCCGAGTGTATAGGAAACTGTGCGGGAGGGTTAAATGAAGAGATGCCCATTGCAGCGAAGTCTCGGGCGAATAAAGTATGGATTACGTCACTGGCTTGATTAGGTACACTTGAATCCTTCGATTCCTGTCATTGGCCGTACGGCTATTGGAATAAAAGTAAAACCTTCAAAATTAAAAAAATAGTATATTATGCTATATTATGCTCGTTGAGGTCTCATACAGGTCCCTTGCAGGGAAATGTAATTTCATTTGTCCAGATAAGATGAATAATAAGTACAAATAATGCAGTTAAGATCTAGTAATAGTATTACGGTCCATTGAACAATATCAATTAGTTTTGAATTTTTCAACAAAACGGTGCAGTTGTGGTGATCTGTTCAAATTGTTGAAAATATCCACTGAAATCCTCGGCCTCGGCCTCGGTGCAAATTAGGGCACCGAGGACTCGGCCTCGGTCAGAATTTTAGATCGTCGTTTTCCTCGGCCTCGGCCTCGGTTGAAATTTCAGATTTTCGTTTTCCTCGGCCTCGGTCAGAAATCTGCCCCTCGGTCGATCCTTGCTCTTCCCCTGTAACCCCCCTCTCTCCTCTGTAACCCCCTCTTCCCCTGTAACCCCCTCTTTCCCTGTAACCCCCTCTTTCCCCTGTAACCCCCTCTTTCCCCTGTAACCCCCTCTCTTCCCCTGTAACCCCCCTCTTCCCCTGTAACCCCCTCTTTCCCTGTAACCCCCTCTCTTCCCCTGTAACCCCCTCTTTCCCTGTAACCCCCCTCTTCCCTGTAACCCCCTCTCTTCCCCTGTAACCCCTCTCTCCCCCTGTAACCCCCTCTCTCCCCTGTAACCCCCTCGCTTCCCCTGTAACCCCCCTCTTCCCCTGTAACCTCCTCTCTTCCCCTGTAACCCCCCTCTTCCCCTGTAACCCCCCTCTTCCCCTGTAACCCCCCCTCTACTCCCCTGTAACCCCTCTCCCCTGTAACCCCCTCTTCCCTGTAACCCCCTCTTCCCCTGTAACCCCCCTCTTCCCCTGTAACCCCTCTTCCCTGTAACCCCCTCTCTCCCCCTGTAACCCCCCTCTTTCCCTGTAACCCCTCTTTCCCCTGTAACCCCCTCTCCCCCTGTAACCCCCTCTCTTCCCCTGTAACCCCCTCTTTCCCCTGTAACCCCCTCTTTCCCCTGTAACCCACTCTCTTCCCCTGTAACCCCCCCTCTTCCCCTGTAACCCCTCTCTTCCCCTGTAACCCCCCTCTTCCCCTGTAACCCCTCTCTTCCCCTGTAACCCCCTCTTCCCCAAGGATCGACCGAGGCCTCGGCTCGGCCTCGGTTTTCACCGAGGATTGGGGTTTCACCGAGGCCTCGGCCTCGGCCTCGGTCAGAATTGCCAATCCTCGGAATGCCTCGGCCTCGGTCATTTTAAATCCCAATTCTCCTCGGCCTCGGCCGAGTTTTTATAAATTTGCCGAGGATTTTACCGAGGATTTTTCAGGAAAATATCCATATTTGATAACAGGAAAACCCTGAATTTTATTTGAAAAAGGCCCAAAAATAACTAGTATGATTTATTTGAAAGATCTTGAAACATTTGATGAACTGTGGCCATCATAGAAGAAAAAAACTGACGTCCTTTTATTTGACTATTCTCGTCAAAAATAGAAAAAAATGGGTAGAAATAAATTTAGTCTATAATCTGATAATTGAATTTAGTCTTATCCAAACGTCTGGCTTATAGGGGCTGCCGCCCAATACCCATGCTTAAGCAGTTATTCAGACTTTTTAAAAACTGCCTTGATTTTAGTGCGGCCATTGTCATGTGGAAAGTACCTAAATATGCCAAAAAATTAATGAAATCCTATTGGGAATTCAATTTCACTTACTCCGAACGTTTGGCTGCCGCCCCAGACCCCTCCTAAGCATTTAACATTCTAACATTATGTATAATAGTTAGTAAGTTACTGCCGCGATTTTAATTTGGCAGGTATTGTAAAATATTGGTAAAATCCTATTCAAAGATCTTCAATTTAATTCACTAGCACTGCACGTCTTAAGTGGCTGCCGTGATTTTTTTCGAACAGTCTCGTCAATAATAGGCAAGAATTGAAGTTAAATCCTATTACTCTGTGGAAGCTAATAAGCGGGGGGTTTGAAATAAGCGTACCGGGGTGAGGGATTTGAGAAGGGGAGGGGGTGCCAAATAAGTGGGTGGACCTGGATTTCTGATGAAATGAATTTACTCTTTAATTGCTTTTATGCATGAAATGATCGAAATTTCTATGATTTATGCCAGTCAGACCATCGCTTAGCCAAGTTTACAAACTAATGACCAAAACATATAGAGAAAAGAACAAAAAATTATCATTTCTGACTTTCTGAGTAAATTTTGCACTAAATGCGATAAAAATTTTCAAAATTGCTTAAACCTGGCCTGGACATTTTCCTTGGAAATTGCTATCGTCCCCCCCCCCCGCTTATTAGCTTCTACAGAGTAAGGCACCAATCTAATCTAATCTATAAAGTATAATCTAAACGTCTGGTTCTGGGGGCTGCCGCCTCCAGACCCCCGCCCAGCACTGTACTTAAGTTGCTCCTGTGAATTTTCCTCGACCAGTCTCGTCGAAAATAGGCAAGAATTGAAGTGAAACTCTATTGAGGCAACAATTTAATCTGATCTAAACGTCTGAATTCTGGGGCTGCCGCCCCCAAATCCCTGCATAGCACCGTACTTTAGTTGCTGCTGTGATTTTTCTCCGACCAGTCTCGTCGAAAATAGGCAAGAATTGAAGTGAAATCCTATTGAGGAACCAATTTGATCTAATCTAAACGTCTGGCATCTGGCCTTTGGGGACTGCCGCCCACAGACCACTGCCTAGTACTGTACTTAAGTTGCTGCCGTGGATTTTTCTCGACCAGTCTGTTTTAAACTACTTTATACAATCAAAATTGAGACCTGAAGATATTGAGACCTGAAATTTATTGTCATTAAACTATTAAAGAACGACATCGTTTTCATTTGTACGTGTACCACTGAGTCAAAAGAGAATAAATAAACTTGAAAACAAAATAAAAAGCCGTCATATTAGGGATATTTTCGACATAACATGCCAACCTGAATTTAGATTTATTATACAATGCTAACAAGCGAATATATAATATTTATTGCCTGTAGGCAATAAATATTATATATTCGCTTGTTAGCATTGTATAATAAATCTAAATTCAGGTTGAAAATGGCATAAAAGCATATGTCGAAATATCCCTAATATGACGGCTTTTTATTTTGTTTTCAAGTTTATCTTATTGCTCCGCTTCCCGCCCAGAATAAATAAAGTACTCATTAATTACAATTATGGGACTCTTATTCAACGTCCCGATCCGTGAAATTGTCGAAAATATGCAAGATTCGAAGTGAGATCCTAACGAAGCACCAATTGTTAATCTCATCCGAACGTCCTGGCTATATGGGGGCTGCCGCCCCCAGACCCCTGTGTAGCACTATACTTAAGTCGCAGCGTGATTTTTCTCCGACCAGTCTCGTCGAAAATAGGCAAGAATTGAAGTGAAATCCTATCGAGGCACAAATTAAATCAAATCTAAACGTCTGGCATCTGGGGGCTGCCGCCCCCGACCTCTCCCTAGTCCATAGCACCGTACATAAGTTGCTGCCGTGAAATTTTCTCGACCAGTCTCGTCGAAAATAGACGAGAATTGAAGTGAAATTCTATTGAGGAACCAATTTAATCTAATCTAAACGTCTGGCTTCTGGGGAATTCTGCCCCAAGACCCCTGCCTAGCACTGTATGGAGTAGGGACTGTGGTACTTACGTTGCTGCCATGATTTTGTCCTTAAAGAGTCTTGTAGAAATTAGGCAAGAATTGATGTGAAATCATACTGAGGTACCAATTTAATCTAATCTAAACGTCTGGCTTCTGGGGGCTACCGCTCCCAGAGCCTTGCTAAACATTGTCAAATAGGAAGCAACGTCAAACCTTAAGCACTGTTAGGCTACAGAAGTGAAAGAAGTCGAAATTGTCAAATGCCCGCAAGACCAAATTTTATAAGCCTTTGTCTTGTATTATAGGTATTTTAAATTCTAACTTTCTATTAGCATACAAAATAATACCTTTTACCTACTATAAAGGGTCAGTGGTGTAGTGGTATCGATTTGAGCACAGGATCCAAAGATCCTGAGTTCGAATCCCGGTAAGCACGACTGAGCTAAGGCCCTAAGGGTGAGAGATTTATCTCGAGCCTATGCAGCCCGACAGTTCACTCAGCCGAGTGTATAGGAAACTGTGCGGGAGGGTTAAATGAAGAGATGCCCATTGCAGCGAAGTCTCGGGCATGAATAAAGTATGGATTACGTCACTGGCTTGATTAGGTACACTTGAATCCTTCGATTCCTGTCATTGGCCGTACGGCTATTGGAATAAAAGTAAAACCTTCAAAATTAAAAAAATAGTATATTATGTATAGATATTCCACTGTAAACGAGGGCCGTTAGGCCCGAGTTTACAGTGGAATATCGTACATATCTCCCTGCATAATTAATAGAAAATTATCTGACGGTTTGAACCCTGTAAATTATGTGAACCAATTCCAAGTGGTTTTTGAGAAAATCGCATCTAAAGTTTGATTGGCTCTTACACTGCAACGTGACTCATAAATACGCAGTAACACCCGGGTTCCTGTTACGAGAAAACTCGCGAGAAAACTCGCAAGAAAACTTACGAGAAATGTTTTCGCCGCAGTTCCTGTACAAAAATTTTCATGAGAAAACCGTTTTTTTCCTCGCGAGAATACTCATAACATGAAATTTGAACACGTTTTTTACATTTTCCTCGCGAGAATTCTCGCAAAGGAAAATACGAAAAAGGAATAATTGATTTTGGATGGAATGTTACATAATAGAATATCGAATTATGAGCGTCAATAGTACTGCAAAACAAACCGGTTAAATTGGAACTATGTTGATGAAAACAATTTCTCGCAAGTTTTCATCATAAGTTTTTCGTAGAGTTTTTCTCGTAACAGGAACCCGGGTACAGCATTGGCTTTCGGTTTTAATAAAGTAATAACCAAAGTCACGTTCCCATGGTTGGTACAAGTATCAAGCCATCGTTACTCGTTAATATGACGTCATTAACATGGTAACATGCTGCCAAACTGTCGAATATTTTAAAATTTACAGCGGTGCATATTAGCTAAATATGTGATTTACCACAGTGATACTTTTGTATTGCAATTTGTTTCTAACTCCTTGCTTTGTAAACTTTGGTATACCGGTTAAATTACAGCTATAAAAACAATTTAGTTTCATCATAAACATAGATTATTAAACGTATACTACAGGCTCGATGCCAAGCGGGCAATAACGCAGGATCAAGCCATATTTCGTTAATTCAGGAAATACCATATTATTGTCCTCACATTTTAAAATTTGGTGTGCTCTCAAAATAATCTATTTTACCATTAAATGCCCTCCTGTTGCGACTTCAAGATCTAATAAGCAGTTTGCGAAACTTTGGTTTGCGATGATAATTATAGCTCTCTCGACCCACTCGTACGGTTAACGTGAGTAGGAACTCCATACTCACTTCCTCGATGCCAGGAGATATGCTATAATATTCCCTGCATTCAGGCTGAATATACCATACACGTCCTCCTTGAACGACAGGTCAATTATGGTGACCATGAATCAGAGCTTTATAATTATACCAAACGTGCCTCTGCTTCCATATCACGTGTAATTAGATTATCTTGAGAGTCATAGCAAGGGAGGAGCGTATTCCTATATTTTCCTGAATGAGGGAAATATCTGAAAATATCACTGCTTGGCAGAGCCAGTTGAGTATGGAGTTCCTACCACTTAACTGTACGAGTGTATGTGAGAGAGCTATAATTATATCGCAAAACCAAAAGTTTACAAACTGCTTATTAGATATTAATCTAATATATACAATTTTAATGTGGTAAAATACATATTTAGAGTGCACACCAAATTTAAAATGTGTTTTTGACAATATACTAATTTACCTACCTATTAACGAAGTAACGATGGCCTGATCCTATTTTCATTTTTATTAAAACTATAGGGAGTTGTGGTATACGTTTAATAATCTATTTTATATGATGAAAACTAAATTGTTTTATGGCTGCATCCAATTTTAACCGGTATATAACAGTACTACGAAAGTGGGAGTTTGAAACAAATTGCAAGTCAAGCAAAGTATCACTGAGCTCCTCTACCGACTGGTGCTAATATATACACTGCCAGAATAATAGGCGGCTATATTCGACAGTTTACAGCATGTTACCATGTTAATGACGTCATTTCACAAATTAAATATGAGCGGGTGTAAAGGCTAGTAGTTGATACTTGTACCAACCATGTGGAATGACTTGGTCATATAGAGTGACACCTGACATACCCCTGTGTTATGCGAAAGCCAATGTTACTGCGTATTTATGAGTCACGTTGCAGTGTAAGAGCCAATCAAACTTTAGATGCGATTTTCTCAAAAACCACTTGAATTGGTTCACATAATTTACAGGGTTCAAACCGTCAGATAATTTTCTATTAATTATGCAGGGAGATATGTACGATATTCCACTGTAAACTCGGGCCTAACGGCCCTCGTTTACAGTGGAATATCTACCTTAGTGGTAGAAATTATGATGCGTACTAATTATGATTATTTTCGCAAAATGATCATAATTAGTACGCATCATAAATTCTACGCATCATAATTTCTACCGATCATAATTTGTACTTTCTCAAAATTCGACCATTATTTAGACTTTTTAGAAAGCATGTTGAAACAACCAGGATGACCATGTTGCCCAAAATTATGGTTGGCTCCAAGGCCCTTTTCACATCTTTGTGATACAACTTCAATAAGCAAATTTTCAAAATCAAAGGTTGCGGTTCTATCATATCATGGAGTTGCCATAAATTACGGAGTTTCACTCAACTTAGTTGATACCAATAACCAAGGCCCTAACCTCTAAATAAGCTAACTTACTGCCAGACCTTATCAAAGACCAAATTTACATATTTTGATCCAAAATGAAAACACCGACAACAGCTACCTTACTGCCAGACCTTATCAAAGACCAAATTTACATTTGATCCAAAATAAAACACCGACAACATCGGGCCAAAAAACAATATATGAATGTGCATTGTGCAGGCATGATATTCACATAACATGAACTTCCCAATCACCATGATGTTGAAAGTTAGCACAATTATGGATGTAAATCATGCTAAAAAGAAATGATTTTGTCAGAAAATAGCCGGCATCAAGGCTTATTTCATGACTTTTGACCAAATTTCGGAGGATTATGGACAATTTTGGTTTCAAACGGCCGGGTAAAATGGTTCAAAAATAATGAAATTTCATTCCACTGGTTGTTCGCCAAAAATGTTTGTTTTTATCCCAAAATTTTTTCATCATAATTAGTACCGATCATAATTTCATTCGTCATAATAAGTACACATCATAATTTCTACCACTAAGGTATACTTATGCTCGTTGAGGTCTCATACAGGTCCCTTGCAGGGAAATGTAATTTCATTTGTCCAGATAAGATGAATAATAAGTACAAATAATGCAGTTAAGATCTAGTAATAGTATTACGGTCCATTGAACAATATCAATTAGTTTTGAATTTTTCAACAAAACGGTGCAGTTGTGGTGATCTGTTCAAATTGTTGAAAATATCCACTGAAATCCTCGGCCTCGGCCTCGGTGCAAATTAGGGCACCGAGGACTCGGCCTCGGCCTCGGTCAGAATTTTAGATCGTCGTTTTCCTCGGCCTCGGCCTCGGTTGAAATTTCAGATTTTCGTTTTCCTCGGCCTCGGTCAGAAATCTGCCCCTCGGTCGATCCTTGCTCTTCCCCTGTAACCCCCCTCTCTCCTCTGTAACCCCTCTTCCCTGTAACCCCTCTTTCCCTGTAACCCCCTCTTTCCCTGTAACCCCCTCTTTCCCCTGTAACCCCTCTCTTCCCCTGTAACCCCCTCTTCCCCTGTAACCCCCTTTCCCTGCCCCTTCCCCCTCTCTTCCCTGTAACCCCCTCTTTCCCTGTAACCCCCCTCTTCCCTGTAACCCCCTCTCTTCCCCTGTAACCCCTCTCTCCCCTGTAACCCCCTCTCTCCCCTGTAACCCCCTCTTCCTGTAACCCCTCTTCCCTGTAACCCCCTCTTCCCCTGTAACCTCCTCTTCCCCTGTAACCCCCTCTTCCCTGTAACCCCCCCTCTCTTCCCTGTAACCCCTCTCTTCCCCTGTAACCCCCTCTCTTCCCCAACCCCCTCTTCCCCTCCTTCCCCTGTAACCTCTTCCTGTAACCCCCTCTTCCCCCTGTAACCCCCTCTTCCCCTCTGTAACCCCCTCTCTTCCCCTGTAACCCCTCTCTTCCCCTGTAACCCCTCTTCCCCTGTAACCCCTCTTCCCCTGTAACCCCTCTCTTCCCCTGTAACCCCTCTCGCCCCTGTAACCCCCTCTCTTCCCCTGTAACCCCTCTCTTCCCCTGTAACCCCTCTCTTCCCTGTAACCCCCTCTTCCCCTGTAACCCCCCTCTCTTCCCTGTAACCCCCTCTCTTCCCCCTCTTCCCCTGTAACCCCTCTTCCCCTGTAACCTCTTCCCCTGTAACCCCCCTCTCTTCCCCTGTAACCTCTCTTCCCTGGCCCCCTCTTCCCCTGTAACCCCTCTCTTCCCCTGTAACCCCTCTCTTTCCCCTGTAACCCCCTCTCCCCTGTAACCCTCTCCCCTGTAACCCCTCTCTCCCCTGTAACCCCCTCTCCCCTGTAACCCCTCTCTTCCCTGTAACCCCCTCTCTTCCCCTGTAGCCCCTCTCTTCCCTGTAACCCCCTCTCTTCCCCTGTAACCCCTCTCTTCCCCTGTAACCCCCTCTTTCCCCTGTAACCCCCTCTCTTCCCCTTTCCCCTGTAACCCCCTCTTCCCCTGTAACCCTTCCCTGTAACCCCCTCTCTTCCCTGTAACCCCTCTCTCCCCTGTAACCCCCTCTCTCCCCTGTAACCCCCTCTCTCCCTGTAACCCCCCTCGCCCCCTGTAACCCCCTCTCCCCTGTAACCCCTCTCTTCCCCTGTAACCCCTCTCTTCCCTGTAACCCCCTCTCCCCTGTAACCCCCCCTCTCTTTCCCCTGTAACCCCCTCTCTCCCCTGTAACCCCCTCTCTCTCTCCCCTGTAACCCCTCTTCCCTGTAACCCCCTCTTCCCCTGTAACCCCCTCTTTCCCCTGTAACCCCCCTCTTTCCCCTAGCCTCCTCTCCCCTGTAACCCCCTCTTCCCTGTAACCCCCTCTTCCCCTGTAACCCCCTCTTTCCCCTGTAACCCCCTCTTTCCCTGTAACCCCCTCTCTTCCCCTGTAACCCCTTCCCTGTAACCCCTCTTCCCTGTAACCCCTCTTCCCCTGTAACCCCCTCTCTCCCCTGTAACCCCCTCTCCCCTGTAACCCCCTCTCTCCCCTGTAACCCCTCTAACCCCCCTCTTCCCCTGTAACCCCTCTTCCCCTGTAACCCCTCTTCCCCTGTAACCCCTCTCTCCCCTGTAACCCCCTCTCCCCTGTAACCCCCTCTTTCCCTGTAACCCCCTCTCTCCCCTGTAACCCCCCTCTCTCCCCTGTAACCCCCTCTCCCTGTAACCCCTCTCCCCTGTAACCCCTCTCTTCCCCTGTAACCCCCTCTTTCCCCTGTAACCCCCCTCTTCCCCTGTAACCCCCTCTCTTCCCCTGTAACCCCCTCTTCCCTGTAACCCCTCTCCCCCTGTAACCCCCTCTTCCCCTGTAACCCCTCTCTTCCCCTGTAACCCCTCTCTTCCCTGTAACCCCCTCTTCCCTGTAACCCCCCTCTTCCCCTGTAACCCCCTCTTTCCCCTAGCCCCTCTTTCCCTGTAACCCCCTCTTCCCCTGTAACCCCCCTCTTCCCCTGTAACCCCCTCTTCCCCTGTAACCCCCTCTTCCCCTGTAACCCCCTCTTCCCCTGTAACCCCCTCTTCCCCTGTAACCCCCTCTTTCCCCTGTAACCCCCTCTCTTCCCCTGTAACCCCCCTCTTTCCCCTGTAACCCCCTCTCTTCCCCTGTAACCCCTTGTAATCCCCCACTGCCCCCGTGCTAAGTAACCTTGACAACAGGTGGTTGACCTGGTGACGGAAGCTGGCACCTATGTGAAGGAGTTCGTACACGGTGACTTCAGCAGAACCTCCCCCAGCGTGGGAAGCATCCTTGGAACACGGTGTGACATCCTCCAACTAGACGTGATGAACGTGACCATGAGCTGGCCCCCTGCCAACAGATAGGAGTGACGTCATTATCAGGGTTTAGAATGGTGTGTTGATGACGTCATTATCAGGGGTTAAAGTGGTGAGTTGATGAAGTCATTATCAGGGGTTAGAGTGGTGTGTTGATGACGTCATTATCAGGGGTTAGAGTGGTGTGTTGATGACGTCATTATCAGGGGTTAGAGTGGTGTGTTGATGACGTCATTATCAGGGGTTAGAATGGTGTGTTGATGGCGTCACACCCCTTATGTATTCTCCTCTGAACTGCGAATGATTCTCTCTTTTGTACTCAGTGTGGTTTTAGTGGTGACGTACCTTATCTTACTTTGGGTGTCGTATATCACTCATCCAATTCTTTGTTCTCGCGGAGTTTCTCATTCGTTTCAGGTGTTTTTAAGTATTCTTATTTCTCGCTTATCGTGACTTAAATCCTAACTTATTTTCGAATTATTTTATCTTCGAGTTGTCACTGTTGTCCAATATCCAGTTACTACTTCTATTCTTGAATTCCGTCTTAATTAAATCTTTCTGACGTTTTGCATTTTGAAACTTTTCTCTCAAGAAAACCTACCATTTAGCTAATAAACTAATAAACCAATATTGCAATATTATTCCTCGTTTACAGTATCGCTGACTTGTCCCCTCATTACTACAGTACTTAACTGACATTGTATGTTTTGTAGTAACATTCTCTAACCACTCCCCCATGTTACGTAGGTACTTTATACTTTTTAAACCAAGTGAAACAAGGCTTTTAACTAAAATAAAGGACTTGGCCGTACAAGAGTATTCGGTAGTAAGACGTTTGAGTAGTGAAAAGTGAGTTCTAACAGAATAGTTCTACGATATCCAACTTCTATCTAACGCGTTAATCACGTGATAAAACAAACGCAATGAACTCCACGTAGTATAATCAAGCACTAACGCTAGCTACCTATAGCTTTATACTACGGCTTATATACTAAACTATACTAACATATAAAATGAAAATAAATCCCTACCTATCTATATAATATATCTCCCTCCTTTTCCAAAACTTGCCGCCCTCGGCAATAACAGGTAAACAAAATATAAGCTAAAATCTACTTTTTGAAACTAAGGAAAAAAGTACCCAAAAAATGTACTACTCAAGATGTTCCATGACACTTCTAACATGCAACCGTAGACAGTAAATTGAAACACATGCAGCGCAACTATCACATGATCAACTGTCTCGTTTTTCATGTCTTCACGGCTAAAGTTCATTCAAATGTTTCGTTTATAATTTTGCGTTGACTGTTAACTACTATGTTTGTAAACATAACCTTGACTAATATCAACCATGCATGACTAATAGTATAAATTAACTTATTACTTAGTCTAAATAATAACATTATAATTGTAGTGTTCATATCTAATAACTATTAATTTCTTGTGAAGTTGACACCATGTCCCACGATACCGTAAGCGTAACAGTACCCACGCTGAGCGACGACGATGTTCAAACAAAACCCCAACTCTCCGACTCGTCCTCAAGCAGTCAAGCACAACCTCTTCATCCTCCAGCTCCTCTTCTACAAAGAAGAAGTACCGCAAGAAATTGCGGAAACTCAACAAAATGAAATTGAAAAAATCTGCTAAGCGGCCTAAGAGGGTTGTAACTTGCCCAGATGCTCCCACTCCTTCTTATGTGCAGGAACTGACTAGTAAAGTTGAAGACTTATCTTCCCAAGTCATAGCTCTGACGGCAAGAGTAGAACGTATGGCTAGTTTTTTGAAAGCCAATCGCGTTTTTTGCAATTACTGCAAAAAGACCAACCATAGAGAGGATCAATGTCGGAGAAAGGCCTCTGACTCCCGCAGAGCTCTACAGCCTGATTTCTAAGTTGACACTGTTGGTGTTTTACTGACTAGTTTTGGTGTTTGTCTACAGTGCTACAGTGTTTATATCGTGTGCTTGTGAAAATCTATACTTTTATACCTAGGCATATAGAGACCAAAGTATTGTTCTTATGTTAAGTAACAGTACAAGTGTTGTATTTACATGTATCACTTGTTGTGTAGCATTCTGATTTGTATAATAGTTATCAAAGTTTAGTGACCTCAGTTTTAGTGACATATTATAACAGGTTCGTTTTCCTGACCAATAGCGGGTTCTGGGTTTTGGGTTGCTTCAACTGGTGTGTATTGTAAACAGGGTTTTTCACGATAACAAAGCCAAGCTATGATAGTAATTTGAATCAGCATGACTACCACAATAAGTGTGTAAATTGAGTAACCCAAGTAACCCATGTGTTCATGTTTCGGAACAGATTTATTGAGATCAGTCAATATCTGTTCAATTTTTTCGGAATTCGATTCCATGTTCAAATCCAATGTGGCGAAATTGATATCCTTGTAAGAAGTGTTGTAGTAAATCGTTGGGGCATTTAATGTGGGACTTTTAATCATGATATTATCTGATTGGATTAGCTCAACATTATGCCATGGCACATAGATTATACTACGGTTATTGGATGTCTCTTGCTTGATCTCCTTGGTCGCCAATTGTACTGTAAGTGTGGAATTTTGTCCTGTATTAACAAGAATTCCAGCAGAGCCGTAAACATAACGTGGTTTACAGCGTATTTCTAAAAGTTTGCACTCTGTTATGTTATCATTGATACAAATTGGTTTCAAGTTCATTGGCGTTGGTTCATGGCAGTTAGAAATTTGATCATTTATTTGGCAGTTCACTGTATTTACAGGAAAGAATTTACCATTGTCCAGATAGGTATATTGCGGCATATCCAACATAAAGCAGGATTTATTCATATTGATACCTACTTGCCAAATTTCAAAAAGTCTACGTGGAGGGGCAATAGTTGCAGGAAAGTGAATAACCTGATGCACTGAAAGTGCTAAAGTATAAATATCCAGGTGACTTTCGATAATTGAAATTGATGCGGTATTGTACAACGAAAATACGTTTGATGTATAATATTTGTCTTGGAAACCACTGTGTTTTAAAATGAATTTAAGATCACTCGGTTCAATCAAATCAGTTGTTAGTGGTGTTCTCAATTTGCCAAGAGTGACAGGTTTAAAAAGCCTGTCGAGCCTATCTTTCCAATCACTTTTCATTTGGTTTGCTGCCAAATGACCAAAGTTTTGCAAATTTTGGCAGAGTATTCTGTTCAATTGAGACTGTAACAAATTGCTATTCTCATGAACCATTTTAATCAATTCCGCATCAAATTCAATTTGTTTTTTGTTGAAAGCAGCAAGCTCCGATTTGAAATTATCAAATTTTTCGGCTACTTTATTGATTTGGTGTCTCAAAGACACGTAAGTCAAACCATTAAGTGCCAGCTGTACGGCACTTAAGCCAAGAATTGCTAAAATTGGACTTCTTTTCTGAATAGAGGAAGATTCAGAAGACGTAATAGAATCAAACCAACTTTGATATTTGTACACGGTATTAATCAGATCTGAGTTAAATTTAGTTGTCCACTGCAATTTGCAATTTGTTGGTGAGGTCAGCTGTGGTATTTGCACTTTTTGGAAAAAACTCAGCATGTTTTCAGAAGCTTCGAGGTTTATGAAACCCTTAGGCTTAAGATAAATTCCTTCGTTGGTCAATACAATTGACCCATTTGTATCATTTTTCCAATTCAGGGCAGACCCTGTACACCAAATAATGGTAAGTATTAACAAGTGATAGGTTAAATTCATGATCACATTGTTTGTGTGATATACAAGAAAGTTGAAAATTTACGGTTTTCAATAACTGGTTAACTTCAGTTATATGTAGTACTTGCTGGATTTCGTCAGCGCAATAAGTAGAATATTTAGAAATAAGAATTGAAATTGCAATTTGCGCTTTAAGAATAAATCACGGTACTATTGTTTACCTAGTTACTTACAATTCACGTGGTCATTCATGAGTGTTGACACGTGATTTGTCTAATCTGTTCATGGTGAGCCATTAAGTCGGCTGTATTAATAAACAATAATGATATTTAATCATATATTGACCAATTTCAGACTTAGAGTTTAACATAACCAATGTTATGGTAGCGCAAATTTCAATTTAGCACGTTACTGTGGTTTTTATAACAACAAAATTTGATATAGAAATTGTTCCTATCACTTGTTTACCAATCTTAGCTTGCTCACCATGCAAGTATGCATGAATAACTGAATTTAACAGAGTTTACGAAACCTGCTGAACACTTGCCATGAATGAAGAACAATAGAAGGTGTAAAGTGACAAGCACGTTTGGACTTCACTCGTGTGAAGCAAAGTTCATTTTTACTGTTTGTGGTTTTAGTACTTTAGTAGCTCCCACACAGCTCATATTTACAGAACACTGTTTCTATGGTAATTCTAAAACAAAAACTGTTGCTGCAAACAATTCTAACGTAAAATGAGACTGAACAATACACTGAGAAATTAGTTAAACCCAGCCTGATACCTATCAGGTGGTCTTCTGTTCCTGACTGGGCGTCTATTATCATTAAACTGTAAATGAATAACTGGTCTGTCATCCTTGTCCTCGTCATCAGAAACCACGGATGAAGCTTTAGGTATATTTGCACTGATTTCATTGTCAATAAAATCAGCATCGAAATCTGTCACTTCATCGAACTCCCCATTGGGTGCTAACCTCAGTAGATCATGTGGTACTATGTTCTTGATTTTAGACGAACCTGTATCAATTTTATATGTGAAATCTGTTACTTTTTTGATAATCTTAAATGGTCCGTAAAAAGAAGGTTTGAAAGGATTTTTGGACTTGTCATAGTACTTCGGACGCCATACATAAACATATTGACCAGGTTCAAATGGTACTACGTTAACTCTGTTGTCATAACGCATTTTAACGAAGTCACGATTGGATTTTAGCTTATTTTCTACCAGCCTATGAACCTTGCTCATTTTCTTGAATAAATCATACGCATATTCACCATGGTGTTCAAATTTCTTAGGTTCATACGTATTGAAAAGCAAATCCAAACAAACTCGCGGTTTTTGACCTGTAGGGGAGCGATGGGGCAAATGGGACCCTAAAATTCTAAAGTCTGTAGAGTTTTCGTTTTAGCCGATTTCCATGAAATTTTTTGCATAGATACTCGCTATTGCCTGTAGACTGGTGTACTAACACCAAACTTCACCATTCCCCGCCCATTTTTTTGGTGTGGCCTCGTCCCGTTTCGCCAACCCTCATTTGATTTTCCTGTGAAAGTATGTCAAATGGGACCCACATAAATAGCCCAAATGGGATATCCCATTTGACCAACTTCCAGTATCCCATTTAACATCGTGTATTTAAAACTAAATTTTTGGATGCCTGGATAGTAAAAATGAAATAGGAATAAATTTTTATGGTAAAATGATAAAGTTCAAACCATGTCCCAAATAAATAGAAAATTAGAAAAAGCATAGTTGGTCAAATGGGATATAGTAAAATGGTCAAATGGGATATCCCATATTACAAATTCATGAGTATCCCATTTAACAATCTATATGGCAATTCAATTTATGGCTAATTAACATATTAGACTATCATTTACCAACCAAAAACCCATCAATCACTGGAGAATACATGATGACGAACCAAATACAATCAAACATAAAGGGAATGTTCCAATACAAATCATGTCATGATAGGAGCAAAACAAGCAACATCGTTACTCATTATCTGGTGTAAGGAAGTGTGTGTGTGAAAAAGAGCCTGATTGAATTATCTCAATGACTTTATGGTTTAAGTGAGCTATCTCGATGACCCATTGAGCAGCAACAAAAATATTGGTCCCAACCCATGTAAATTCCTTGAAATGGCAAGGGTCCCATTTGGTATACTATCCCATTTGCCCCATCGCTCCGGGGAGCGATGGGGCAAATGGGACCCTAAAATTCTAAAGTCTGTGGAGCTTTCATTTTAGCCGATTTCCATGAAATTTTTTGCATAGATACTCAATAAAGCATGCAGATTGGTGTACTAACACCAAATTTCACCATTCTCCGCCCATTTTGTGGGTGTGGCCTCATCCCGTTTGGCCAACCCCCATTTGATTTTTCTGTGAAAGTATGTCAAATGGGACCCACATAAATTGCCCAAATGGGATATCCCATTTCAACAACTTCCAGTATCCCATTTAACATCTTGTATTTAAACTAAATTTTTTGGATGCCTGGAAGGTGCAAATGAAATCAGAATACATTTTTATGGTAAAATGATGAAGTTCAAACCATATCCCAATTGAATAAAAAAACATAGTTGGTCAAATGGGATAGGTATGGTAAAATGGCCAAATGGGATATCCCATATTACATGGCTCATCAGCCCTTATTCGCTACCATATACATCGGGGAATTTCATTAGTATAGGGTCGGTCGGATCCTGTAATCCCATGTTATGTGGTCGTTTTCGAACCTATAATACCCACCATGTTATGTGGTCGTTTCCGACCCTATAAGCCCGAGCTACAATGATGACTCCGACGTAGATTCAATATGAAAGTTTATGACGTGAGTCGCCTACATACCTTTTTAGGGTCGGGCGGATCCTGTAACCCCATGTTATAGGATTTTCCAAGAGTTGATAGGATATTTAAAATGATGACATCGTCGTAGATTCAATAAGCAAGTTTATGACGTGAATTGGCTACATTTGTTTGCGGACCATTATACGAGTTACGAGTAATGATACCTGCCTCCTCAAGTGCCAATTCAATTTGAATAATTCGAATTCTGTGGTATTTGATTTTGAGACTCCAATAAACAACAGGCTATTCAAATGACGCCGATATCTGGCTTTACTGTGGTAAATTGCTACATGGCATCACAATATGCATTCCACCGACACATATCTACAAGTATCTTGAGAGCGGACAAAATGCAATTACCGGCGAGAGCATCCTGCCCATAAAGCCATGACGCCTATGTTTCATATTTCTTATGAATTTCCACCACATAATTTATGTTTTTTCGCCATGTAATATCACCATAGGTCTCAGGAGTACCTAATACCACATTGTTTTGAACTTGGCTTCGCCTCGTCCAAAACAAACCATTATTGACCTCAGCTTCGCTTCGGCCAATAATGCGTCTATATATAGTTCGCGCTTCGCGCTCACTACATATATATGTGGTATTAGGTTACTCCTTCGACCTATAGTTCTATATTGCAAATTTATGAGTATCCCATTTTACAAATTATATGGCAATTCAATTTATTGCTAATTAACATATTAGACCATCATTAATCAACCGAAAACCCATCAATCGCTGGAGAATACATGATGACGAACTAAATGCAATCCAATATGAAGGGAATGTTCCAATACAAATCATGTCATGATAGGAGTAAAACAAGCAACATCGTAACGCATTATCTGGTGTAAGGAAGTACGTGTGTGAAGAAGAGCCTGATTGAATTACCGAAATGACTTCATGGTTTAATTGAACTATCTCGTTGAACCATTCAGCGGCAACAAAAATTGTAATCCCAACCCATGTAAATTCCCAGAAATGGCAAGGGTCCCATTTGGTATACTATCCCATTTGCCCCATCGTTCCCCTAGGTACTGTAAATCCAGGGGCGTAGCCAGAGGGAACGCGACACAAGCAACCGCCTGATTCTATGATAAGATCTTGGAGCCAAGAAAAATATGAAATTCAACATTTTAATTAATGTAGGTAACTCGCCAACCCCTTTCCAAAACCCTGGCTACGCCCCTATGTAGTTTTCAAATTCAGCTATTCAGCTGTCTTGATCATTATTATGCTCAATTTAGAAATTCCATTGGTCAATTCAATTATTCAATGCGCATACATGATCACCTTGACATAAAATAAGGTCGGTAATGAAGTCATTTTACCTTGGAGCAAAAAGTTTAAACGCCGCACAGAAGTATTTCAATGTATTTCCATGTATAATCTTGCTTGTTTCCATACAATTTTAATTTGATTTCAATCTGTGAACAGTGAACGATTGATAAGTTCGATGCAGAGTGTGGAATTCAATTATAGCTGCCCACTAATATAATTACACCCCTTCAAAAATTCCTGATCAACCACAGAAATATATGCCTATGGAACTGGTAGGCTTATAAATATATTTTTGGGAGACAAAAATACGTGATATTTTTGAAGTCGAATAATTGTAATAAAGGGTTACTGATATAATTCGGTCGAAAAAATATGTGCGAGCCGGCACATATTAAATTTTTTTACTCATATATAGGGTAGGTATATATATGGGTAGTGGTTGCCTAGATCGCGTTCTAATTGATACGCTTAATTAAATTTTGACATGTACCCAGGTATTGTTGTGTGTTAATGAGGTAATTGTTTACATTAAACACTGTACACACGAGCTCGGGCTCATTCACCATTGACCTTGATCGAGGTGGATCGAGGAAATTACAAAACTCTTGATTTTGCAAGTGGGAAATATGAAATATGCGCTGTCAGGGTATTAAAGTGGTGTCAAAGTAAAGTGGTGTCAGGGTAAAATCGTGACAGGGTTAGGTGATGCCAGGGTCTAGTGAAGTCAGGGTAAAATGGCATCAGGGCGAAGTGGTACCAGGGTAAACTGGCGTCATTGTGAAGTGGTGCCAGAGTTCAGTGGTGTCAGAGTTAAATAATGTGACGGAGTTTCAGAGCAAAACAGTGCCAGTGTTAAGTCGTGTCAGGGCGAAGTGGTATCAGAGTTAAGTGGAGTCACGGTTAGACTGGTGTCAAGTTAAAGTACTGTCAGGGTAAAGCGGAGTCAGGGTCATGTTATGTTTTCAGGGTAAAGTTGTTTTGGGGTTAAATGGTATCAGTGTAAATAGGTGGTGTCAGAGTAACTGTGAAGTGATTTCAGTGTCAATTTGTGTCAGAGTAAAATGGTGTAATGGTAAATGGGTGTCAGCGTTTACTGGTGTCAGGATAAAGAATTGTAAGAGAAAACTGGTGTCTGGGAAAACCTGGTGGCAGGGTGAATTGATGAAAGAGTAAACTGCTGTAAGGGTTAAGTGGTGTCAGGGTTAATGGGTGTCAGGAAAAATTGGCGCCAGGGAAATCTGCCACCAGGGCTTAAAATGGTTTCAGGGTAAAATGTTGTCAGGGTTGAGTGGTGTAAGGTTTAAGTGGTTCCATAATAAAGTGGTTTCCGGGGAAAAGTGGTGTCAGGGAAATGTTGTTCTGGGGTCATGTGGTGTCAGGGTAAAGTGGTGTCAGGGAAAACTGCCGTCAGGGCTTAGTGGTTTCTGGGTGAAGTGGTGTCAGAGTTGAGTGGTGTCAGGGTTTGACCATCCCGCCTCACTTACCGCTACACTCCGTTGCCCTCAGTGTGATGTCAGGTTTTCTATCACCCTAGTCGTTACCCCACCTCCCTTTTGACTATTTTTCAACCCCCTGCTTCGGTCCTTTCACTGTTTGGGCACAGTGACTCGACACTTCATCATTGTCACTCACTGCTCACCCCTTCCTTGAACCACCAATCACCATGGTATCCTAGGCTCAATTTTCATCTGATCACGCTCAACTTATCATCGCATCACCTACTCAACGCCCATTAACATACTTCTGAGTGTGTATGATTTGAAAAACAATGCATTTGTTACAAATTACTAAATTATATTTGAAAATTCCTTGAAAAAAATTCCTTGGGTTAAGTGGTGCCGTAGTAAAGTGGTGCCAGAGTAAAGTGTGATAGAGTAAAGTGGTGTCAGGAAACTTCTTCAAAAAGATGGGAAATTTTGCTTATCAAATTATCGGTATTATCGGTCAGATTTTATCGCCGATAACCGATAATTATTTTGGTAAAAGTGTCACAAGAGTTGTGATTTTTGTCCAATGGATCCATTGGATCCATCATGTCCAATGGACATGTCCAATGGACGTCCATTGGACATCCAATGGACATCCATTGAACATGATGTCCATCGGTAAAAATGTCCAATGGTGTTCAATGGATCCAATGGATCCATTGGATCCATTTTTGATGTTCAATGGACATGTTCAATGGATCCAATGGATGTTCAATGGATCCATCTGAGTGGATCCAATGGACACAATCACCAAACATGGTTTGGTAGATGGACATCAGACTGGTATTTTTGTTCATTGGATCCATTGTGTCCATTGGATCCAATGGATCCATTGTGTCCATTGAACACCATTGGACATGTCCATTGGATCCATTGGATCCATTGCACATTGTGTCCATTGGATCCAATGGATCCATTTTGTCCATTGGACAAAATGGATCCATTGGACACAATGGATCCATTGGATCCAATGGACACAATGTGCAATGGATCCAATGGATCCAATGGACATGTTCAATGGTGTTCAATGGACACAATGGATCCATTGGATCCAATGGACACAATGGATCCAATGAACAAAAATACCAGTCTGATGTCCATCTACCAAACCATGTTTGGTGATTGTGTCCATTGGATCCACTCAGATGGATCCATTGAACCCCTAATCAATATCATGGCGAACGAAGGTTCATATGGGGGCGACCAAATTTGAGTGGATTAATAAAAAAATTTAATTTTTTATCAATTAGTTCTTTAAAACTTAACTCTATTAACAACAATGCATCATTCAATCAATTTTTATAATACCTAGAAAGCCAGTACCTACCTACTTGATACTTACTACTCTATATCGGAATCATCTATTGTTTAATGTGCAGCTTGTGCTAGGTGATAGCAATTCCTGTTCCTTGTCGTAATCTTATTAAGAGCGAGCTCAAGACGAACGCGTTCGCAGGTTTCATGAATCTGACCCCCCAAACGAACGAAAATGTTACTTCAACGTTGGTCGTAATTTAGTTTGAATAATATCTCCTGGTTTCATTCGATTTGGACCCTAATCGAATTAGATTTGTAGCCTCAACGCAGTGAGGAGGAGAGTATGATTGTTGCTATATCAAGATGAGTAATCCGATACGTTACTTCGAGACTTTTGAGCCAAGCAGATATAATTTTACATAGCTGAATGATGAAATAAATGTAACGGCGATTTGCACCTATGACCTAGGAGTTAATTTGGTTCACAAGTTACAACACTTTCACGTTCAGGCGGGAAGGAGATATTCATTGATCCGTTTCCGCTGATTGTGTTGGATTTTCACATCGAGTACTGAGTAGGTACTATAGGTACTGACATGATTGAACATAAATTATAGAGAATAGGATTTCAGGTGCGCATTTGATGCATAGGTTTTAGATTTTGCCATGAACTTTCGATTTTAATTTGACATCATATTAACAAAATTTCTTAATTAAATTACGTGGCCAAAATAGGGAGACCAAATTCACTTTCGGGGGCGACCAATTAATTATGATATTGATCTGGGCATGGAACATCCATTGGATCCATTGAACATGTCCATTGAACATCAAAAATGGATCCAATGGATCCATTGGATCCATTGAACACCATTGGACATTTTTACCGATGGACATCATGTTCAATGGATGTCCATTGGATGTCCAATGGACGTCCATTGGACATGTCCATTGGACATGATGGATCCAATGGATCCATTGGACAAAAATCACAACTCTTGTGACACTTTTACCATTATTTTTAACGTTTTATCGGCGATAATGTATCGCCGATAATATCGGTTGCAAACCCTACTCTCTGCAACAGATGTGTAATGTAGTGACAGCAAGGTGCCAGGGCATTCAAAAGTCTTGCCAATCCATGACTGACCGGTTCTCTCTTTTATGAAATTTGATTTTGGAATATACGATTTTCACTGTTGACAAAAACACATCCCAGTTTGCTGATTCTTTGGGCGTTGGCCGTGTATACTTTACCCTTCATAAGTTCATATAGGCTGCACTGCTGTAGTAGGCGTTGTCATGTCGACTGTGCTGTGTGCACTAGAGTCTAGGTGAACTTGAAGCGGAATGAAGATATGGCCAACTTTACGTGCATTGAATAGAAATAGGTAGGTATTACTATTATGCTCGTAATATAGTAAGATAGTATGGATAATACACTCACACTAACCCCGTTGTTCCTGTACAGAATATCTGCGGTAGATCTGCAGTCAGCAGTGGATCTGCGGTTATTTAAATGTGCTGTGAATCTGCAGTCCGATGTTCCGTTAAATCTGCGGTCATTAAAATCTGCAGTGCAGATCGACCGCAGATCGACCGCAGATCGAGGGAATATTATCTGCTGTAGAAATCAACAACAGATCGAGTGCAGATTCTGCGCTGCTCCAATTAAGTGGAGTAGTCACGTGCCCTACAGTAACAACTCATTGGGCTTCCTGAATGTTAATTAGGAAAATGGACCAATTCATGTGATTAATCAGTGAACGCTTGTTCACTTTCCAATTCGAACGAAATTTCTAGGACAATTATAAGCAAAGATATGCCATATATCATTTCAGAACCAAATTACCCGAATGAATTGTCATATCTATGCTATCAAAGCAGGTGATATTTTGATAACTACATAATATTTTGATAACTGGGACCCTCAATATTTTAAATGCGACGGAAAATGATTCTTAAAACGATCAGAAACTGCTAATGCTAGGTACCCAATCAAGTAACATTATCCTGGTTAGCTAGCCAAATTAACCCATCGAGCGTGAAATTGCAGTACTGTCACTACTCAATAGTACTGGGATAACTGAATTATGCACACATAGTTATTATTGCTGTAGATCTATAGGCAATTGTTGACATTAGTACGTAATCTACGTTATAACGTGCGATTATTTCTGTGGTGGGGGTTGTTGAGACTATAATTGACACGAGGTTGGTTTGTTGGTAGCTTTCAAATAGCATGTGCTAATCGTCTTCAGCGATTATTTATTCCATGTATATAAACATGCTTCATTTGCCAATGTTCAGTTGATATCATAGCGTTGTTCTGACTTCCATGATGTTTCCTACATTTTCCACTTGCCACTCTGATGGCAGACGACAGTCTACTTACTACCTACTCTAATTTCTGAACTCTGCTGACTTACCAATCCAATTCCAGTCCACTAACACTCTTATCTTACCACTCTGATCTCAATCCACTTGTATCACTCTGCTCTCAATCCACCTCTGCTCTCAATCCAATTCCAGTCCACTAACACTCTTATCTTACCACTCTGATCTCAATCCACTTGTATCACTCTGCTCTCAATCCACCTCTGCTCTCAATCCACCTATACCATTCTGTTCCCAGTTCACGTATCGCTCTGATACCAGTCCATTTGACACTCTGACGTCTGTTCTGAGTCCACTTTCCACTCTGATCCCAGTCTGCTTACGACTCTGAACCCAGTCAAATGTCTATTTACCACTCTGATCCCAATCTACTAAGCACTCTGATCTCAGTTCACTCACTACTTTACTACGCTAATTCAAATTCAATAATCCATTCTACTTACTGCTCTGATCCCAGTCCAATGTTCATTTTACACTCTCATCTCAATCCAGTTACCACTCTGATTCCATTCTACTTACCACTCTGATCCCAGTCTGCTTACCACTCTGAACTCAGTCCAATGGCTATTTACCACTCTGATGCCAATCCACTTAGCACTCTGATCGGGGAACGGACATTTCATCTCACGACACTTCATCTCACGACACTTTATCTCACAATATGTCAGATCTACGCAAATGTTAGGGTCTGGGTTAGGGTTTGGGTTAGGGTCAGGGTTAGGGTTTGGGTTATGGTTAGGCCTAGGGTCAGGACACGGAGATGAAATCTCCTGAGATGAAATGTCGTGAGATGAGATGTCGCCTACCCTAGTATAGGTGGAATGGGATGAGAGTGGTAAGTGAGTCACTGTAAGTCCTGGTAAGTGGTTTGAGATCATAGTGGAAAATAGACATTGAACTGGGGGTCAGAGTGGTAAGAGGACTGGGATTAGAGTGGTAATTGGAATGGAATCAGCGTAGTAATTGAACGCTGAACTGAGATCAGAGGGTTGGGCGACATCTCATCTCACTCTGACCCCCCCAGTTCAATGTCTATTTTCCACTATGATCTCAATCCACTAACCAGGACTTACAGTGACTCACTTACCACTCTCATCCCATTCCACCTATACTACACTTGATCCCAGTCCGTTTAACACTCCAATTATGTCCATTTACCACTCTGATGCATTTCCATTTGCCACCCTGGTCTCAGTAGTAGGTAGTACTGAGTCCAATTTCCACTCTAATTCCCGTCAATAAACCACTTCTTTCCCAGTCGATTTGCCAACCTGATTCATGATTTTAGTCCTGAGTCCACTTTCCACTTAATTTCCCGTATAGGTACAAACCACTTAAATTATCCCAGTCCATTCGTCACTTTGAGAACACAATCCTGACTCCGCTTTCCAATCTGATTCCAGAACACGTACCACTATAATCTCAGTCAATTTGCCACTCTAATATCAATCCTGGACCCCTTTTCCACTCCGATTCCTGTTTACTAACCACTTTTATCCCATTCCTCCAGTCCATTTTTACTCTGATCCCAGTCTGCTTGAAACTCTGAACCCATTCAAATGTCCATTTACCACTCTGATGTCAATAAATGGTAGTTACCACTCTGATTCCATTCTACTTACCACTCTGATCCCAGGCCGCTTACGACTCTGAACTCATTCCAATGGCCATCTACCACTCTGATGCCAATTCAATGAGCACTCTGATCCCAGCTCAATCTTTTTATGCCCATTTTCAACTATGATCTAACCATGTTATCCCAGTCCATCTTATCCCAGTCCATTTAGGCATCCTGATTCCATTCCAATTACCATTCTGATCTCTTTCCACTATATTTCAATGAATGATATATCCATTGAAATATTGCAAGAAACACGGCGTTTCACTTGTTACAATTAAAGATGTTTGTTACCACACTACTCATACTCCTATTTCTGATAAAGTTTACTAAGAAGTCTCTATATTCTACGCACCTATTTTGATCTATTGCTACCTACAGTTTATCAAATCGAAATCCAAATAAAATTGCTGATAGAAAGTTTGCAAGGTTTTCATTTCTATGCAGGGCGTGTCAATATGGATGTAAGCCACTTACACTCAATCTGCTGTTATACAGGAACATCGAAGTAAAATAAGCTTACCTGAGCCCTTAATAATTTCAAAAATACCTATCTTACTACTTATAATTCTTCCTCATATATATATCTTGCCTTCCAAAAAGGTTTTTCCTCCCATTAGCAGCATGTAAAATCCTCCCAGTAAATTTAAATTGAATTTCTAAGTAGTGAAACAGACGTCTGGAGGCGGCAGCCCTCAGAACTAACAGGATTTTAACTTATACTTCAGTCTAATTTCGGGGTATTTTAAATGCAAAATGTCTACTGAAACAAGTAATAGTATAAAATGTAGTATCAGTATGAGGGATTGCGGGGGTCTGGGGCGGTAGCCCCCAGAGGCCAGACGTTTTCAATAGATTAAATTTTCACCTCAATAGGATTTTCACTCTCATTTAGACTAAAAATTCTGGATAATTTCAAAGTAATTAGCCCGTTTTTAAAACGAAGAATTTACACAAATATGAGAATGAAATCCAGTAGCAGGGGTCTGGGGGCGGCAGCCCCCGTTTTTAACCGAATAGAATTTCATATCAATAGGATTTTAACTCTTATTTCAGTCTAATTTCAAAGCATTTGCTTGGCCCGTAGTAGGCTGTATTCGAAATGAAAATGATTACGGAGATGATAGTGAAATCCATTAGGTAGGGGTCTGGGGGCGGCAGCCCCAGAAGCTGGACGTTTTTAACCGAATACAATTTTCATATCAATAGGATTTTAACTCTTATTTCAGTCTTATTTCAAAGCCATTGCTTGGCCCGAAGGCCGTATTTGAAATGAAAAATGTTTATAGAGATGATAATGAAATCCAGTAGGCAGGGGTCTGGGGGCAGCCCCCATAAGCCAGACGTTTTCGAGAGATTAAATTTTCACTCAATAGGATTTTCACTCTCATTTAGACTAAAAAATTCTGAATAATTCCAAAGTACCTATTTAGCCCGTTTTAAAATGAAGAATTTCCACAAAGATGAGGCAAAATCCAGTAAACTTAGGGGTCTGGGGCAGCCCCCACTTCTTTTAACCGAATAGAATTTCATATCAATAGGATTTTAACTCTTATTTCAGTCTAATTTCAAAGTATTTGGCCCTTGTTAACAGTTAATGATGAAAAATGTCAGCGGAGATGAAAATCAAACTTAGTGAGCTATTGGGCAGGGGTTCTCGGGCAACCTCAGAAGCCAGGTATTTTTGAACAATAAACTGAATTGTTGGCCGTATTTGAAATGAAAAATGATTACAGAGATGATAATGAGATCCAGGCGGGGGAGTTGGGGGGCAGCCTCCCCGCTAGACGCTTTCAATCAGATAGAATTTTCATCTCAATAGGACTCTAACTGTAATGTCAGTTTCATTTCAAAGTATTTGGCCCTTGTTAACAGTTAATGATGAAAAATGTCGTATGGAGATGAAAATCAAACTTAGTGAGCTATTGGGCAGGGGTCTCGGGCAGCAACCCTCAGAAGCCAGGTATTTTGAACAATAAACTGAATTGTAACCTCAGGATTTTTACTCTTATTTGTACTTGTGAACAAAAATTGCACAATTAAATTTCGCACATGTTCTAATATGGCAGTAATGATGGGATGACGATTTAAATCATATAGGGAATCAATATTTCATTCATAGCTTCAATAACTTCACACGTGCATTAGTTACTTAGTTAGGTAACTAGGTACTGTGCATTTACTAGGTATATTTCTCAGAACGCAACTTATTGTAAACTAGCAGGCCCGTTGGGCTGCTATTAAATATCCTCGGCAAAGCTCACTTTCGGCGCTGCTATTAAATTTGTGCAGCGCCTCATTCGCAAATTTCAGCCATTGCTATTCAAATTTGCATGAAAACTTTTATGCGCATCGAAAATTCAAATTTCACTATCTGCAAGCTGTTCATTAGACACAGTGCTAACTTTGGTTTTTTACCAACAAAGACCCCATACACATTCCGACACAATCACACAACCATGGGTACCCAAGCATTTCCCATTCTATCTGCACGTGCATGCCGACAATAATCCACACACACGCCGACACAAAATCCGCCACACACGGTTTTCCCATTCTAATCTATGATAAGATTTTTCTGGCAAAATTTTTAAAGTGTCCACCATTTTTTGAAATTTAATCTATGATCCTCCCAATAATCCAAAAAATTCAAATCCATACACTCTTGCTAAAGTATGCTAACCGTTTAAATGGAAACAAAATCCTCCCAGTATCAAAAATTTCATATTGATATATATATATATATATATATATATATAAGTATATACACAATGATACAACACTTTAGTGACGAACAATTTGTTTCATGGCTGTTACACCAATGTCATCAGCATCGTAACCAATTTTCATAAAAAACACCGATTACTCCTTTAGAAAATGTGAAAATAATACCTTTCTTTAAAAATAATGAATTAACGGAAAATTAACGGAAAAATTTTAAAAAAAATATTTAAAAATTGTTGATATTTTCTTCCGTAAATTTAACTGAAATTTTAAAAATGGTTAAGTGGTGAAAATGGAAAAAATATACTGGAAAATTGAAATAGTCCCTGAAAAATTCTGTAAATTGTGAAAATTTAAAAATTGAACACGGCTGGAAAAAACGGGAAATTTACCTCAGACAGACATGAATGATTAAAAGCATTTACTCAATAAAATTTGTTCTTATGTCGGCATTTAGAAATCATTTTCTGTCCTTTTATTTAACAAAATGGTGATTGATTTGTCACAATCAGCAGTTTCTCTCAGTGAGACAGAGAGTCGCATTTGGTCTTGCCACCCTGATATGGAAACATTTCTTCCCTTATTTCCCACGTTAAGGAGTACTCCTTTCCTGCTTCCTTGATTTCCCAGATCTTCTTCGACAGCTCTGTACTGTTTCTCTTACTCTCATGGCGGAAGGAGCTTGTGTGGTTGCTGTACCTGCTCTTAAATTCTCCTTCCTGATGTGCCGTAGTAAGAGAAAGTTTGTCCGTCAGTTTTGACCGACGCTTATAAACAAGTGATTTTTCCAGGCACTTGTTTTGTAAGGGGTACTCTGACGGGGTTTCTACAGTTGCATGTTCTTTGGGGTGTACCCACCTTGTCCTCATTCAAAGCCCTCTGGTTAATGCTCTTGATAAGTCGTTGCACGTTGGGCATACAGCACTGTATGAGAGCTTCACCGAGTTCCTATTGATGAGTTTGTGGCTGTGACCAGTGACCAGGGAAGTGCTTTATGGAGTAACTTGAAGAATTTACGGCCAATGTCCGTTTTCGTTTCCATTATAAGGGGGGTTGAACCATAACACGTTCCTCCGTCTTTTCCTCCCTTCTGCTGGTTTGTGACTGGTGGGGTTTCTTGATATTTGAGCTCGTGAACCTACCCACTCTTCTCAAGTGCCTCATTGTACGGGGCTTTTAGCTTTGTCGAACTCCTCTTCATTACAGGAAATATCAGAGATTCGTCGCTCAATCATCGTTGGGGAGGTTCTTTTATGATGGTAGTGGGTGGTTTTGACTGGGCATTAACGTATGAGGAGCGTGCTGTTATTTAAAAAGGCGAGTATTTGCCGTTTTCCAGATTCATGGTGATGTCTAGAAAATCAGCAATCCTCAAGTTGGTTTCAACCGCGTGATCTTCAGGCCCTCGTCCTTGAAGATCTGGATGATACGTTTTCGTATCTGGTCTACCCTATGGCCTGTGGCGTTGGGTATGATGGCTATCATCCCTGTAGAGGCCGATTTGGTTGGCTGGTACGAACTGATTAATTTGTGTAGTGGGCACAAGCCGACCAATTCGCACGTTTCAGCACCGTCGTATGAGCCCATCGTCGTCAAACCGTCCATCCTTTTCTCCCATGCACTTTCGCTGAACAAGAGAGAGTTCTTGGAAAGTGCATTATGATGTTGAGGTCCTCTTCACTGATATCTGCGTGGAGTTTGGCGAAGTTAATTGCTCGTTAACAATGATGCGGTGATGGAGGGGTAGAATTCGACTATGTCAAATTTAATGAACTTTGGCTTATGCTCATGACGTAGTACTTTGAACCACTCTATCACGTCTTTGGTACTCTTCCACAGATTAAGACATGCTTTTCGTTTCATGTCGTTAATCACGGTTTCCAGGATCCGTTTACTGACTCGCCCAATTTGATTTTTGGCTGGGTTGATGAGACGACATTTTGGGGAGTTTCTGAAGTCTGCCTTGTGGTCTTTGAGTGTGACAAAACAAGTGTCCGTGGTGAACATCTCCACTTTGTCATCAAGCTCAAGTTTCTTAGCTAACACAGCTGAAGTCTTGTTGATGTTGTCAACTGCAGTAGCATCGCACTTCTTGTACGTTTTGGTGACGTTTTCTGTGAGAATTTTCGTGTATTCATCTCTGCCGAGTAGATACAAGTTATTCGTCTTGTCGGCAGGGACAATAATTTTGTGGGACTTTCTCAGAGTTTCCAGATCTTTTGTCCAATTTCTTTTGAAGTTTGTCTTTTCCTCTGAAAATTCAATTGAATTTATAAAGATTGTGGACATCTTCTTCGAACTTGTCAAGATCTTGATGTTTTTGGAGGCGTTTTTGCTGGTTTTTGAAACCAAACGATTCCTTCACATCGAGTTCCTCTACAGTCTTCGTCTTTGTTTTGGGCCCAAAACACTTTCCAACGCAAACGCTTCAGAAAAATGCTCTGTTTTGGCAATAAGGGTCTTTAGGTAGTTGTCTTTGGCAGGTATTGGGACATTCTTTGGGGAGTAAATCCGAGGTCAAATGCTTCCATCGGTGACAAGTAGTGTGTTGCAGGAGTGAAGTAGAAGTTGTATGAAAGTGCTCAACCGTTGCAGTAAGGAGCGTTATAATACAAGTTCAGGGGATACAATCCACTTGAAAGTGCTCGACTTATGGGATAAGGAGTTATACACAATGATACAACACTTTAGTGACGAACAATTTGTTTCATGGCTGTTACACCAATCATCAGCATCGCTAACTATTTGTAACCAATTTTCGCAAAAAACACCGATTACTCCTTTAGAAAATGTGAAAATAATACCTTTCTTTAAAAATAATGAATTAACGGAAAATTAACGGAAAATTTACGAAAAATTAGCTAAAAATTATTGATATTTCTTCGTAAATTTATGAAATTTTACGAAAAAATGGTTAAAATTGGTGAAAATGGAAAAAATATACTGGAAAATTGAAATAGTCCCTGAAAAATTCGTAAAATTGTGAAAAATTGAACGGCTGGAAAACGGGAAATTTACCTCAGACAGACATGAATGATTAAAAGCATTTACTCAATAAAAATTTGTTCTTATGTCGGCATTTAGAAATCATTTCTGTCCTTTATTTAACAAAAATGGTGATTGATTTGTCACAATCAGCAGTTTCTCTCGGTGAGACAGAGGTCGCATTTGGTCTTGCCACCCTGATATGGAAAACGCTTTCTTCCCTATTTCCCCACGTTAAGGAGTACTCCTTTCCTGCTTCCTTGATTTCCCAGATCTTCTTCTTCGACAGCTCTGTACTGTTTCTCTTACTCTCATGGCGGAAGGAGCTTGTGTGGTTGCTGGCCTGCTCTTAAATTCTCCTTCTGATGTGCCGTAGTAAGAGAGTTTGTCCGTCAGTTTTGACCGACGCCTTATAAACAAGTGATTTTTCCAGGCACTTGTTTTGTAAGGGGCACTCTGACAGGTTTCTACAGTTTGCGCTGTTCTTTGCAGGGTGTACCCACCTGTCTCATTCAAAGCCCCTCTGGTTGAATGCTCTCTTGATAAGTCGTTGCGTTGGGCATACAACTGTATGAGAGCTTCACCAGTTCTATTATTGAAGTTTGTGGGATTTGTGACCAGGGGAAGTGCTTGTGGAGTAACTTGAAGAATTTACGGCCAATGTCCGTTTTCACGTTTGAACCTATAAGGGGTTCAACCAATCTTTTTTTCATTCCTCCTGCTTTCCTCCTTCTTTAGGGGTTTCTTGATATTTGAGCTCGTGAATATACCCACTCTTCTCAAGTGCCTCATTGTACAGGGCTTTAGCTTTGTCGAACTCCTCTCATTACAGGAAATATCAGAGATTCGTACATCAATCATCGTTGGGAGGTTCTTTATGATGGTAGTGGGTGGTTTAACTGTACATTGGGAGCGTGCTGTTCGGCTTTTTAGTAAGGAGTATTTGCCGTTTTCCAGATTCATGGTGATGTCTGAAAATCAGCAATCCTCGTTGGAAGTTTCAACCGTGATCTTCAGGCCCTCGTCCCGAAGATCTGGATGATACGTTTTCGTATCTGGTCTACCCTATGGCAGCAATTGTGGTTGGGTAGATGGCTAAAGCCATCATCCCTGTAGAGGCCGATTTGGTTGGCTGAGTACGGATTTGTTTATTTTTGTGTGGTAATTTCAAGCCGACCAATTCGCGTTTCACACCGTCATGTAGGCCCATCGTCATCAAACTAAAATCCATCCTTTTTTCTCCCATGTACTACCTTCGCTGAACAAGAGAGTTCTTGGAGTGCATTATGATGTTGAGTCCTCTTCACTGATATCTGCGTTGGAGTTTGAGGTTAATTGCTCTCGTTAACAATGATGCGGTGATGGAGGGGTAGAATTCCGACTATGTCAAATTTAATGAACTTTGGCTTGTGCTCATGACGTAGTACTTGGAACCACTATCACGTCTTTTGGTACTCTTCCACAGATTAAGACATGCTTTTCGTTTCATGTCGTTGTCACGGTTTGTTCAAATCCGTTTACTGACTGCCCAATTTGATTTTGGCTGGGTTGATGAGACGACATTTTGGGGAGTTTCTGAAGTCTGCCTTGTGGTCTTTGAGTGTGACAAAACAAGTGTCCGTGGTGAACATCTCCACTTTTGTCATCAAGCTCAAGTTTCTTAGCTAACACAGCTGAAGTCTTGTTGATGTTGTCAACTGCAGTAGCATCACTTCTTGTACGTTTTGGTGACGTTTTCTGTGAGAATTTTCGTGTATTCATCTGCCGAGTAGATACAAGCATTCGTCTTGTCGGCAGGGACAATAATTTTGTGGGACTTTCTCAGAGTTTCCTTTTAAGAAGCCGAACAGCACGCTCAGTACGTTATTCTTGAGTCAAACCACCCACCTACCATCATAAAGAACCTCCCAACGATGATTGGAGCGACGAATCTCTGATATTTCCTGTAATGAAGAGGAGTTCTAACCAAAACTAAAAGCCTTTGTGAATGGCACTTGAGAAGAGTGGGTATATTCACGAGCTTCAAATATCAAAGAACCACAGTCACAACCAGCAGAAGGAGGAAAAGACGGAGGAACGCGTGTTATGGTTCAGCCCCTTATAATGGAAATTGAAACGGACATTGTCAAATTCAAGAAATTCCTCACAAGCACTTCCCCCCTGGTCACAACCTACACAAACTCATCAATAGGAACTCAGTGAAGCTCTCATTACAGTTGTATTCGTGCAACGACTTATCAAAAGAGCATTAACCAGAGGCTTTGAATGAGGACAAGGTAGGTACCCCAAAGAACATGCAACTACCCGTCAAACCCCGTCAAAACAGGGTGCCTGGAAAAAATCACTTGTTTATAAGGCGTCGGTCAAACTGACGGACAAACTCTTTCTACGGCACATCAGAAGGAGAATTTAGCAGCAGGCAAGCCAGCAACCACACAAGCTCCTTCCTACTATGAGAGTAAGAGAAACAGTACAGAGCTGTCAAGAAGATCTGGGAAATCATGGGAGGCAGGAAAGAGGCTCCTTAACGGGGAAATAGGAAGAAAGTTGTTTCCATATCAGGGTGGCAAGACCAAATGCGACCCCTGTCTCACTGAGAAACTGTTGATTGTGACAAATCAATCAATATTTTTGTTAAATAAAGGACAGAAATGATTTCTAAACGCCGACATAAGAACAAATTTTATTGAGTAAATGCTTTTAATCATTCATGTCTGTCTGAGGTAAATTCCCGTTTTCCAGCTGTTCAATTTTTTAAATTTTTGTCTCAATTTTTCAGGGACTATTTCAATTTCCAGTATATTTTTTCCATTTTCACTAATTTTTAACCATTTTTCGTAAAAAGAATTTCATAAATTTGACAAGAAATATCAATAATTTTAGCTAATTTTCTGGGCCAAATTTTCCGTTAATTTTTCCGTTAATTCATTATTTTTTAAAGAAAGGTATTATTTTCACATTTCTAAAAGGAGCAATCTGTGTTTTTATGAAAATTGTTACAAATAGTTAGCAGATGCTGATGATTGGTGTAACACAGCCATGAAAACAATTGTTCGTCACTAAAGTGTTGTATCATTGTGTAGTAACCTAGTTCCTTATCCCAAGTCGAGCACTTATGGATTGTATCCTGAACTTGTATTATAACGCTCCTACTCAGTTTGCTGAGCACTTTTCATACAACTTCTACTTCACCCTGCAACACACTCACTTGATGGAAGCATTTGACCTCGGTTGCCAAAAGTACCTGCCCTGCCAAACAATCAACAAAGACCCTTATTGCCAAAAAACAGAGCATTTTCTGAAGCGTTTGCGTTGGAAAGTGTTTTGGGCCCAAAACAGATTTGAGAGATTGTAGAGAACTCGATGTGAAGGAACAACTGTTTGGTTTCAAAAAACCATGTAAAACTTCCAAAACATCAAGATCTTGACAAGTTGAAGAAGATGTCTGCAATCTTTATAAATTCAATTAATTTTCAGAGGAAAAAGACAAACTTCCAAACCCATATCAACATCAAATGTATCTAATTGGTCATCCCCGAAGTGGTCGGTCATCCATTTTTTGAATTTTTCTGGAACAAAAATATATTGTTTTTTAAGTTTTAAAAAACCCAATTTTTTAAAATTTTGATAAAAATTTTAAAAATGATTTTTTTAAAATCAAAATCTTTCATTATGTTATTTTCCCGGGGTTGGGAAAACATGATCATAGGTAAAAAATTAAAATTTATTATCCCTCCCTTGGCGAATTTTGACTTTTAAGAAAAAAAGAGCTATATAAAAACAAATTGGTTTTTCGTGGTTCATGTGCGATAAATTTTTGCATCAAAGGTACAAAATTTAGCTTTCCCAACCCCATATCAGGGATTTTATCCCCCCCCCAATAAGATCTTTTTCCCCCAAATTTTCCTACACGAAAATAGGGGGTTTTTCAAAAATTTGAGAGTGCAAAAAAGTTGATGGCGTCATTGGTGCCTTTTTTTTTCTAATTTTTTATGAAACATGCCTCTGCCTCAAGAGCTCAAGGGACCAAATCATAAACATTGAAAAACTAATTAGCTTGCCAACGTTAATATATGATTTTCTGGCTTTACCCCGGAGGTGAGAATCGCAAATCTCACCTCCAGAACTAAAAAAGTATCACTTACATAGATCAAAGTAGAAAAATATATAGCGTTTGGTAATCACATTCCTGGTCTGTCCAGCAGAGCTTTGTATCCGTAATAGTATCTGCTTTTGCAGCTTTAATAAATTGATATTTGTTCTGTTTAACCTTTACCGTCACTAATTCAATACATTAGAACTATATAATGATGCTAAAACTCATCCGCCTACTGTTCGTACTTATATATCTTTCATTATAAAGCTGAGAGCAATGCTTCTATGTTTTCAACGTATTTCGAAAGCGCGATAAAAAGAATTGTATGGGTATTTCGCTGTCCTATTTACTCATTGAAAATTAAGAAAACTAAGCAGCAAATTTTTAATTAAGTAATTAAGTCATGACGTTTTGGTCATCCCCATATGGTCATCCGTTCTCAATGATATTGATCAGGGCTTCCAAAAGAAATTGGACAAAGATCTGGAAACTCTGAGAAAGTCCCACAAAATTATTGTCCCTGCCGACAAGACGAATAACTTGTATCTACTCGGCAGAGATGAATACACGAAAAATTCTCTGAAAAGCAATCACCAAAAACGTACAAGAAGTGCGATGCTACTGCAGTTGACAACATCAACAAGACTTCAGCTGTGTTAGCTAGAAACTTGAGCGATGACAAAGTGGAGATGTTCACCACGGACACTTGTTTTTGTCACACTCCTCAAAGACCATGAAGGCAGACTTCAGAAACTCCCCAAAATGTCGTCTCATCAACCCAGCCAAAAAATCAAAATTGGGCGAGTCAGTAAACGGATCCTGGAAACTGTGATTAACGACATGTAAAACGAAAAGCATGTCTTAATCTGTGGAAAGTACCAAAGACGTGATAGAGTGGTTCAAAGTACTACGTCATGAGCATAAGCCGAAGTTCATTAAATTTGACATGGTCGAATTCTGCCCTCCATCACCCGCATCATTGTTAACGAGAAATTAACTTCGCCAAACTCCACGTAGATATCAAGTGAAAGAGGACCTCAACATCATAATGCACTCCAAGAACTCTCTCTTGTTCTTGAAGGTAGTGCATGGGGAAAAAGTGGACAGTTTGAAGCGTGACATAGGCTCATACGACGGTGCTGAAACATGAGGTGGTCACGGCTTGTACTTACAAAATTAATCCCGATTTCGTACAGCCAACTTAAATCTGACCTCTTAAAAGGGTTCCATCTTACCCAACATAAATATAGGGTAGACCAGATACGAAACGTATCATCCAGATCTTCAAGGACAAGATCACGGTTGAACCAACGAGGATTGCTGATTTTCTAGACATCACCATGAATCTGGAAAACGGCAAATACTCGCCCTTTAAGCCGAACAGCACGCTCACAACTTTGCGTTAGCCTTGTCAAACCACCCACCTACCATCATAAAGAACCTCCCAACGATGAAATGATTGAGCGACGAATCTCTGATATTTCCTGAAAATGAAGGAGTTCTAGAGCAAGCTAAGCCCGTACAATGAGGCACGCGAGAAGAGTGGGTATATTCACGAGCTCAAATATCCAAAACCCCACCAGTCGCAACCTTGGCAGAAGGAGAAAAGACGGAGGAACGTGTTATGGTTCAACCCCCTATAATGGAAACGTGAAAACGGACATTGGCCAAATTCTTCAAGTTATCTCACACTTTCCCCCTGGTCACAACCCACAAACTCTAGTAGAACTCGGTGAAGCTCTCATACAGTTGTATGCCCAACGCAACGACTTATCAAGAGTTATTAACCAGAGGGCTTTGAATGAGGACAAGGGGTAGGTACACCCCAAAGAACATGCAAACTGTAGAAACCCGTCAGAGTGCCCTTACAAAACAAGTGCCTGGAAAATCACTTGTTTATAAGGCGTCGGTCAAAACTGACGGACAAACTTTCTCTTACTTATCAGTTGTGAAGGAGAATTTAAGAGCAGGGTACAGCAACCACACAAGCTCCTTCCTGCCATGAGAGTAAAGAGAAACAGTACAGAGCTGGTTTTAAAGAAGATCTGGGAAATCAAGGAAGCAGGAAAGGAGTACTCCCTTAACGTGGGAAAGGGAAAGCGTTTCCATATCAGGTGGCAAGACCAAATGCGACCTCTGTCTCATCACCGAGAAACTGCTGATTGTGACAAATCAATCACCATTTTTGTTAAATAAAAGGACAGAAATGATTTCTAAATGCCGACAAGAACAAATTTTTATTGAGTAAATGCTTTTAATCATTCATGTTCGTCTGAGGTAAATTTCCTGTTTTCCAGCCGTTCAATTTTTAAATTTTTCACAATTTTACGAATTTTTTCAGGGACTATTTCAATTTTCCAGTATATTTTTCCATTTTCACCAATTTTAACTATTTTTTCGGGGTTTCATAAATTTATTTAAAGAAATATCAATAATTTTTAATTTTTCGTAAATTTTCCGTTAATTTTCCGTTAATTCATTATTTTAAAGAAAGGTATTATTTTCACATTTTCTAAAGGAGTAATCGGTGTTTTTTGCGAAAATTGGTTTACAAATAGTTAGCGATGCTGATGATTGGTGTAACAGCCATGAAACAAATTGTTCGTCACTAAAGTGTTGTATCATTGTATAACTCGCTCCTTATCCCATAAGTCGAGCACTTTCAAGTGGATTGTATCCTGAACTTGTATATATATAAGCATATATCTGTCTGTCCGGTTTATGATTTCGTCTGTCCAAAGCGGCTTATATAGCCACAGACCTCTGACACCACTCAGTACCCAATCAAGCACATGCCGATGATCGGAATGTTCATACCAGAGTACCAGTGACGTTTGACACCACTAGACGTTAGACATCACATAGAGGAGTAGGCACACCCGAATGAAATATGACGTCATCACTGATAAGAACTACATGGTACTATACGAATTGCTGAAGGGAAAAAATAGTGAACGGTGGCCGGAGGCCACGGGTTTTGCTAGTAGAAAGAAAGACAGAAGCACGGTTTCTAGGAGTTATTGTGGATGAATCTCTGAATTGGACACGACACGTCAAAACAATTTTATCTAAAATGTCGAGATACATAGGAATAATGTACAAGATCAAAAAACTCCTGCCTCTAAAAGCACGCTTACAGATCTATTTTAATCTATGAACTACAGTACAGAAGTGCTGTAGTCCGATCAGTCCATATCTCAGGGTTACAAAAAGCAATATAAAATGAACGATTATACGTGTAACCATACAGTTTCGTGCAATCCCACATTAATTTTTGTTCTCTGGTGTGGGGTTTCAGCTGTAAATCAAATATTGAGGCAATTTTCTGTAAACAAAAGAAAGGCATGGGCGCCGTAATTCCCGGGTTCATAAAATACTTTTATAAGGATGGAATAACTCCAGGGCATACCAAAGAATATTTCAATGAATATAAGATCCTAACGGTACATAATATTGTAGCTCTTAATGCTATAATGATAATGCACAAGATACGCTATTACACCACTCTGGCTCCAAAGTCGATCATAGAAACTATCTCTGATGACAGTCCCGAAATAGGATCCAACCATGAAGACTGCGGTACGTGGCTTAACTTGTATAACACAACCACCTACCGCAACTCTTTGTTTTTTAAGGGTCCCATGCTATACTCTACCCTTAAATTAGTACATGACATAACTAAAGAAAAACATGTAGGTATATGTAAAATCTTTCAGAAACAGATTAAAGGCTGCTATATTGGACTGCCAAAATGCCGGGGAATCTTCCATATGGGATACGAGTACAGTTTTTGAGATTTCTGATGCTTAAACTCTGAAAGGAAATGGGAATAACGTAAGACAATTTAACTTAGAGTTTTATGAAAAATTAAAATATTAGTCATTTATATCTGTCATTGTAGATATATTGTGGGTACTTACCCCGGTTTTCTTCTCGGAGTACGCTAAAAACAACAAAAATTTGCCAAGAAGTCTCCGCCCCAACAACCAGCAAAATGTCGCCAAAAGCATGCAAAAAGCCACCAAAAACGGTAAAAGTCTCCAAAAACGACATAAGTTCAAAATTTCTTTTCTAGAAACTTATAGAAACCACTATGAGTGTTCAAAAAGGATCAGCGACATATGATATCTCCCGAAACTTCATCGCACCATATTTCATCTCACGGCTGTTCATTTCCATTGTTTTATGTCGACTCGACTCGACTCAACGACTCGACTCAACAACTCGACTTGACGACTCGATTCAACGACTCGACTCAACGACTCGACTCAATGACTCGATTCAACGACTCGACTCAACGACTTGACTCAACGACTCGACTCAACGACTCAACTCAACGATGCGACTCAACGACTCGACTCAACGACTCGACTCAATGACTCAACGACTCACCGACTCGACTCAACGACTCGACTCAACGACTCGACTCAACGACTCGACTCAACGACTCGACTCAACGACTCAACGACTCGACTCAACGACTCGACTCAACGACTCGACTCAACGACTCGACTCAACGACTCGACTCAACAACTCGGCTCAACGACTCGACTCAACGACTCGACTCAACGACTCAACGACTCGACTCAACGACTCGACTCAACGACTCGACTCAACGACTCGACTCAACAACTCGGCTCAACGACTCGACTCAACGACTCGACTCAACAACTCGGCTCAACGACCCCACTCAACGACTCGACTCAACGACTCGACTCAACGACTCGACTCAACGACTCGACTCAACGACTCGACTCAACGACTCGACTCGACTCAACGACTCAACGACTCAACGACTCGACTCAACGACTCAACGACTCGACTCAACGACTCAACGACCCAACTCAACGACTCAACTCAACGACTCGACTCAACGACCCCACTCAACGACTCGACTCAACGACTCGACTCAACGACTCGACTCAACGACTCGACTCAACGACTCGACTTGACGACTCGATTCAACGACTCGATTCAACGACTCGACTCAATGACTCGATTCAACGACTCGACTCAACGACTCGACTCAACGACTCGACTCAACGACTCAACTCAACGATGCGACTCAACGACTCGACTCAACGACTCACCGACTCGACTCAACGACTCGACTCAACGACTCAACGACTCGACTCAACGACTCGACTCAACGACTCGACTCAACAACTCGGCTCAAGGACTCGACTCAACGACTCGACTCAACAACTCGGCTCAACGACTCGACTCAACGACTCGACTCAACGACCCCACTCAACGACTCAACTCAACGACTCGACTCAACGACTCGACTCAACGACTCGACTCAACGACTCGACTCAACGACTCGACTCGACTCAACGACTCGACTCAACGACTCAACGACCCGACTCAACGACTCGACTCAACGACTCAACGACCCGACTCAACGACTCGACTCTACGACTCGACTCAACGACTCGACTCAACGAATCGACTCAACGACTCGACTCAATGACTCGACTCAATGACTCGACTCAACGACTCGACTCAACGACTCACCGACCCGACTTGACGACTCGATTCAACGACTCGACTCAACGAATCGACTCAATGACTCGATTCAACGACTCGACTCAACGACTCGACTCAACGACTCGACTCAACGACTCGACTCAACGACTCGACTCAACGACTCGACTCAACGACTCGACTCGACTCAACGACTCGACTCAACGACTCAACGACTCGACTCAACGACTCGACTCAACGACTCAACGACCCGACTCAACGACCCCACTCAACGACTCGACTCAACGACTCGACTCAACGACTCGACTCAACGACTCGACTCAACGACTCGACTCAACGACTCGACTCGACTCAACGACTCAACGACTCGACTCAAAGACTCGACTCAACGACTCGACTCAACAACTCGACTTGACGACTCGATTCAACGACTCGACTCAACGACTCGACTCAACGACTCGACTCAACGACTCGACTCAACGACTCGACTCAACGACTCGACTCAACGACTCGACTCAACGACTCAACTCAACGACTCGACTCAACGACTTGACTCAACGACTCACCGACTCGACTCAACGACTCGACTCAACGACTCGACTCAACGACTCGACTCAACAACTCGGCTCAACGACTCGACTCAACGACTCGACTCAACGACCCCACTCAACGACTCGACTCAACGACTCGACTCAACGACTCGACTCAACGACTCGACTCAACGACTCAACTCAACGACTCGACTCAACGACTCGACTCAACGACTCGACTCAACGACTCGACTCGACTCAACGACTCGACTCAACGACTCGACTCAACGACTCAACGACCAGACTCAACGACTCGACTCTACGACTCGACTCAACGACTCGACTCAACGACTCGACTCAACGACTCGACTCAATGACTCGACTCAATGACTCGACTCAACGACTCGACTCAACGACTCACCGACCCGACTTGACGACTCGATTCAACGACTCGACTCAACGAATCGACTCAATGACTCGATTCAACGACTCGACTCAACGACTCGACTCAACGACTCGACTCAACGACTCGACTCAACGACTCGACTCAACGACTCGACTCAACGACTCGACTCAACGACTCGACTCAACGACTCGACTCAATGTTAGAGGGAGAATCAGTGAAGTGTGCTAGTAGGGTACCAAAGAAAAGTCTTTTATAGCATGATAAGAAAAACCAGGAAGGAAGAGTAGGTAAGTAAAGGGATATAAGGGGAAAGATTATAACCTGAATAATAATAATAAAAACGAATATCAACACTCAACGACTCGACTCAACGACTCGACTCAACGACTCGACTCAACAACTCGACTCCACGACTCGACTCAACGACTCGACTCAACGACTCGACTCAACGACTCGACTCAACGACTCGACGCAACGACTCGACTCAACGACTCAACTCAACGACTCGACTCAACGACTCGACTCAACGACTCGACTCAACGACTCGACTCAACGATGCGACTCAACGACTCGACTTGACGACTCGATTCAACGACTCGACTCAACGACTCGACTCAACGACTCGACGACTCGAATCGACGACTCGACTCGATGACTAGACGACTTGTATCCAATAAATTCTCCTGTTACCGGATATAGTTAGAAAGGTAAAAGGAGAGCTCTCCGCTATGGATAAAGGATTAAAGGGAGAGCTCTCCCTTTGAGTTTGTAATAAGAGCCGGTAACGGGAGAGTTGCCTTTCCAAAATCGGGAACGAGGGTTAATAAGGTATCGAGGAAGTCATGTGCTCATTTTTTGACGATTCCAACTATGATTATGAGTGCCATTTAATGATTGTAGGTATACAATTCTATATTTGAAAATAAATTTTCCCGACCTCCCGGATCTTTAATATAAGTGGAAAGGAAAGGTATCATTTATGATAATTTGTATTTTGCTGAACCTCGAAATATTCACTATTCAGATTACTTCTAGAGGTTTGAATATCAATCAGTAATGTATTATACCTAATGTTCACACAATCCACACTCTCATTGCACACTATAGCCCTGTAGGTAGGTACACACATTCAGCTCGCCAGACGCCAATAAGCCAATAGTTAGGTTTAGCATGAAACGACAAACAACTTCCTCAATTGAACTGGAAGCGGAAGCGGAACTGCATAATTATGCCGATGGTGATCTCATATTATGTGAATCAAATTAAGGCAAGCTGCCAGAGTGCGGGCGTGATCACCATATCATTAGCTCTCATGAGAGGGTTAACTTTAAGTTACCAGCTCGATTTGCACGTGTTGTAACAATTAGTGACTGCAGTTTTAGCCGATTTTCAAGTGCCTCGTTAACTTCTTGAGGACCTTGTTAGGAACTTCGGATAAAAACATGATGATCAGCTCAATGAGCACCTACCTAGATTACTAACTACTTTCAGATACGCGTTCAGCCCGTGAAATCCCAGGACCATCCCGGCCCCTATATGCAATTGCAATGAACGTGCTAACGTGAAAATATGCAGTTTTCATTAAAAATTTTCATTTACTAACTACTTTAGTACTTTCAGATAAGCGTTCAGCCCGTGAAATCCCAGGACCATCCCGGCCCCTATGAAATATGAAATTTTCATTCTCCAAATTCTATTTTTGCGACTATTTTGCCGGTTTTGGCGACATTTTTCTGGTTTTTGGTGACTTATCGGCGTAATTTGCCATTTTACTATTTGTCATTTCACATTTGTCACTCGCAAATGACAATTTGGGAATGACGATTGAATGCCATTCAGGCATTCAAATTTTCACATTATATCTTTCTGAGAAGCAAAGTCTACAACAAGAGAACAAAGTTCGTGGTGTGCACAAAATATTGTGTGTAAGGGAATGTAAGAATGTACATATAAACATATGATAGTACTACAGAAACTTGGTGTAAATGCAATTAGTTTACACCTCAAGTTAATCGATAATCCTGCGGAAGCAATTCACGACTGCCTTAATCAAATCTCCGGAACTTCCAGGATTTTAGTCTTTAATCCTGCGCTTTCGATCAGCAACCCGCGAAAATTGAATCAAAATTTAGGAGAAGAAACCTGCCAAAATGGTATAACCATGCTCTGTCGGTGGTGGGATGACGCAGGATTTGACCACAATTCGCAGTATTCGTCAACAAGCTTTAACTTAATTATGTAATTCAGTGGGCTGGATTAAGCAGGTTCGGCCTTCATTTCCGCAGGATTGATATGGAGTCAAATCAGTGCCTCAGACAGTGATATTTGTCTTCAAGACAAATCCTGCCAAATTAGATCCGCAGGGGCGCCTGCTGGAAGGGGGGGCCTGCGGTCTGTAGCATCAAAACGAAACACAATTAAGGTTAATTACACTCAGTTTTTTGATTGAATACTACACTACAACTGGCAGAAAAATTTAGAAATTGTGTCGCTAATAGAAATAGTCTCGCAATAATTATGGATATTACACACTTGACCATGAAGGATCCTTATCTTTGGGGCCAAAAATAGCAAACTTAGTTAGTAGAGCAAGAGCCAATGTTAGTTTTTATTATCTACCTTTAATCGTCGTCAGCAAACTGCATGCACAGATAATACAGGTCTAGGTCATAGAAAGTAAACTGACTAAGAAATTAGGCTTAGGCAAGTCAGAATAAGCTGTTATTAAGATTTAGGGGAAACGTGGGTCAAATGATCCTATCGGGTCAAATGAGAAATTGCCTTTTATCACTTCCTGTACATTGTAAACGATTGAAATCAGTGTAATACGTATTGAAGATAACAACATCATGTCCTGACTTAATTCCAATGGCTGTGATAGCTTCAACTCTCAGAAACCACATACCTGCAACTGAAAACAAGAATTCTTAGGATGTTCATGCAATTTTGAGGCTACTAGTATCGTCCCTATTGAACGACTTCTCAAAATTTTCAGCCTAAGCATAAGTTTACACATCTATTTTCACTCTTACAACGTTGTTTATGATGAACATGCATCTAATTAGGTGCTAATTGGATTTTGTCTAGCCCCACTGTTTTGCCCAAATGATCAATATTGAATTTTGACCAAATGATCGCAGATCATTTGACCCTGAACGTGATCATTTGACCCAATTTTAGTCGATTTTAAAGGCTTTTTCATCCCTTCCACTAAATTTGTGGCTATTAAATGCATTTATAAATTAATCATGTTATAGATGTACCTACTTATGATCATAGGCGATCAGAAATACTTTCAATAATGCCTTTAAAAATAACATAATAGGTAAAATTAATCAAAAAACCAAAAAAATATATCGGTTGGATCCTCCACGTCTTTCTAATTCTTTGTATACATAAGATATGTACCTACTTTTGAATAAATCTATTGCATTAAATAACTAACATTAGGTTTTAAACAGTAGATTTTGCTTGCATTTGTTCAATTTTTAGGGATTATTTTGTTGACTATAGATTAAATGCATCTATAGACAACATTTTATACTCTTGTGGTCATTTTATTCATGTTTTGATCCATTTCATTTATATAGAACACAAATTACGGCCGCAAAAAATTATTTTTGACTAAAAATTGCAAAATTTAGGGTCAAATGAGCCTACTTAGGGTCAAATGATGCGATCATATGACCCTAAAAAGGCACAGATCATTTGACCCTAGCATTTTGAAAGGGGCCTTTTTCATGGGGTCAAATGATCATATCATTATTGGCCATTCTGAACTTTAAAATGATACTAGAGGTATCCGAGAATGAGGTAAAATCTATTTAGATGGAGTTTCAATGGAAAACAGAGCCATATATATTGACTTACGACGAAGTCATTCCAAATTACATAAACTAGGATCATTTGCCCCATGTCTCCCCTACATTTTTATTTTCCTTTTAAATTTTGTATAACAAAGTGTTTGTTCGTGTGACTGAGAGTTCTGAATTCAGGGTATCAGTATTATACAATATATTACATGGCTCATAAGCCCTTATTTGCAACCATATACATCGGGTTATTTCAATATTATAGGGTCGGGATGGATCCTATAACCCCATGTTATGTGGTCGTTTCCGACCCTATAAGCTGTGTTTACAGTGATGACTCCGACGTAGATTCAATATGAAAGTTTATGACGTGAGTTGCCTACATATTTTTAGCGTCGTTCGGATCCTATAACCCCATGTTATGGGATTTTCCAAGAGTTGATAGGGTATTTACAATGATGGCATCGTCATGGATTCAATAAGAAAGTTTATGACGTGAGTTGCCTACATTTGTTCGCAGACTTAAAACGAGTAAGGTTACCTGCCTCCTTAAGTGCCAATTCAATTTGAATAATTTTGGTGGAACGCAGATATTCGAGTTCTGTGGTATTTGAGACTCAATGAACAACAGGCTGTTCAAATGACGCCGTTATCTTGCTTTACTGTGGTAAATTGCTACATGGCATAATAATATGCATTCCACCGACACATGTGTACATGTCTTGAGGCCCGACAAAATGTAATTACCGGCGAGATCATTCAAACTTTTTTCTGCCCATGACGCCTGATACAAGTACAACTATGAGACGCCATGTTTCTTATTTCTAATGAGTTTCCACCACATAATTTATGTTATTTCGCCATGTAATATCACCATAGGTCTCAGGAGTACCTAATACCACATTGTTTTGAACTCGGCTTCGCCTCGTCCAAAACAAACCATTATTGACCTCAGCTTCGCTTCGGCCAATAATGCGTCTATATATAGTTCGCGCTTCGCGCTCACTACATATATATGGTATTAGGTTACTCCTTCGACCTATAGTTCTATATTAGGTATATATTGATTGATATTATCATTTTTCTGCCCGTAAAAGCGGCAAGCCTCCATGGAGGTTTTCAATCCAATCCATATTCCCTAGATCTGCGGTAGAACGGCAGTTTTTAATTCAATTGCAGATTTTAATTGAACCGCAGATCTACAGCAGATATTCTGTACAGGAACAACGGCGTAAGGCCACATGCCCGGGATTCCCGCATTTTGACGTTCGGGAATCCCTCATTTTGGTGCCAAACTGCGATTTTTCGGGATTCCCGAGCAAAAAACCGGTCAAATTCCGAATTCCGAATCTCGTGTTTTGGAACACGAGATTCGAGATTCTGAACGGAATTCCGCGGAATTTACTAGGAAGTTCAATGGTTTCCGCTGATTATACCATTACACGATCAACCTATTATCACATTACATTATAATTAGTTGCCTACACAAACACTGGAATACACTATCATGCTAGCTTCTCTTGCTGACAATGCAATGAGACAAAGGTTCACCTTTGGGCACTGAGAATCCGTGACTTTGAATGAAGGAGTAGGTAAGGTATTTTTAGCGAAATTTTTGAGAATGCAAGGATCAATTTCGATGCATACGTGCTGATGCTAGTATCTAGCCATTTACTTAAATGTAGGTAGGTACTATAAGCAGTTGAATAGGGTAAGCTTATACTATAGGTTCGAGCTTGAATTGAACTGTGCTGTGGATTCAGTGTCAAAAGCAGTAAGCAATGAAACGACAGAATGCCTAACTCTAGCAAGTAAATGAAAGTAAGACAAACTAACTTCAAACTAAAACAAGTAGTCCTGAAAGAGAGAGTTAGTTCCAACGGGCAGAGCTTACACCAGGGAGAACAAGGCTCCCGAGTGCATATTGAAGTCAGCTTAGCCCGAAGGCTAAGCTCAGTGGTTGCTCCGTTTTGAGAACTGACTGATCTGCCTCAGCGGCTACTATATAAACGTGTGGGACGTGTATTGAGGCACTACCACACGAAAGTACGTGTATCAGCTCAACTGTAAATCTCAGGTGCACCTCACTACACGACACTGGCATTAGAAACAGTAGTACACTACATTATACAATATACCTACAATAAATATATCTTGTACGGTACATTTATAAGGCAATACTAAAACGCCTTATAATATTCACCCCCCAGGAGCTCCGTCACGAAATATCTTCGTAACATAGTTCTTAAGTGTTACGAACTTCTATTCGTGACTCACACGAAACTTTTGCTTCGTAACTCTACGAATGAAATCCATGAATGTGTCTCACACGAACGGCATTTTACGAAGAAGGTTACCACAAATTGATTCAATTATCTAGCCCACGTGATTGGATAATGACTACCATATATAGATGAAGTACACTGTACACACTGCCTAATATGGAAAAATTACCCTATCGCTGATCACCGGAGAAGCAGAGGCACATACAGGTCAATAGCTTGTTATTATAACTTTATAAGACATTGTTTGAACATGGAATGCATTGCACCTTCCTGTTTGCGCCTCACTGCCTCTTCAGTTCTTAGTTTTTACGCAAATTTAATCTGCAGGATCCATAGGCGGTAGGCCATGGCCATAGTCCATGTGTCCATACTTAACTGAAACAAAGATCAATCATGTTTGTTCCAAGGCAAAATACTACCCTTTCCATAATAGGTACAATTACCTCTACGTATATTTTTTTGCCTTGCCGATGAATACCTTCTGAAATACTGAGCAATTGACATGTGCTAAACGAGCAATTGGAATACAAAATGCTGGAAATTTGTCTTTTCGAGATGCAATCATTAATTTTAGGTTAGATCTCATTAATTTTAGGTTAGATCTGACTTCAGCCAAATACCATCCTTTCCCCCAATGCCATGGAAGGGGAAATGATCTCATGATTTGATTATATCATTGATTATCCATGAGATGATTGCTTGATTTAGCACCTAAGCCAAATTCTGCTGGATTTACGAACTACAAAACCTTCGTAAGTACAGCTTGAGGTGCACTTACGAACTTCTATGATTTTTACCCGAGTTACGAACTAACTTAAGAAGATCGTAGGAGTTACGAAGACTTTAAGAGTCACGTGACTTATTATCTGCCGATTAAAGTGGTCACGTGGGAGACTTACGAAGACAAAAAATAGAAGTTCGTAACTCAGTTGAGAAGATCGTAACTTTTGAGATAAGAAGATCGTAAACTAAGTTCGTGTGAGCCACCATGCATTTCATTCGTAACTTCATGCATTTCCTTCGTAACATAGTTCGTAAGTGCACTCCAAATGTTTCGTGACAGAGCTCCAGGAAAAAACAAAGTTCTCCTGAACTTTGAAGTTAACTACAGACATGCAGTCTGCCTTATAACTATAATAAGATTTAAATTTATGAAATCAGTATATCGCTAATTGGCCCATAACTTATTCTAACTAAGTTAAGCTAAAGAGTCATAACAATTCTAATGCAGTCTATACATCATTCTGGTCCACAGAGAGATGACTTCATCTGGCTCTACCACTTTTCCAATGCTCAGAAATGTTGACCAGAGTATTACCATAATTTCACGTTCCTTTCTTGCTTGTTTCCACAGGTCGCAGAGTGCCTTGTGAGCCCATTTGGCAGCTTTCTGCGATTTTCCCTGATTAAACGGTCTTTTCCTTAGCTCCTTCTGTAAGCGGAAATGAGCCGTTTCCAAGATAGAGTTTATCCTAATTCTTGCTACCAAAGCTTTCTGATCTTTAGAAGTGAGTTGCAATGAACACTTAGGAATCTCATGAGATGTGTTTAGGGATAACTGGAAGAAGTGTGGTATTTCTACTTTGTGAACTGTAGAGAAGAAATAGTCTTTCTTGATGTTACACTCACTCTCACATATGATGTGTGCTGAATGATTCTCCTCTAACAGTTTGAGAAGATCTTTGAAATTTTGGTTGACAACTTCAGTTAGCTTTCTAGGAACAACCTTGTTATTACAAGTAAGATTAATTAACAACTCAATGGGCTCTGTCTCTCCCTCCAAGTTCAAATGGAATCTGGTAAAAAGGGCCGTCAAGTATTTGAATACAGTTAGTTTGTTCTCTTTAGAAGTCCACGAAAACACTTTGAGGATGGGTTCAGACATATCAGATGCAGCACTGAAAGGTGGTATTGTTACACATGGTGTAAATGGAGTTATTAATGAAGTTTTTTCCAATGGAGTTTATCAAATGAATTTGCTAATGGGGTTGGGTAATAAGAACCCTAAGGAATAATTGAAGTTTAACGATAGTACATCATTTCTCTAGTTGTAGAGATTCTAAATTTGTGATAATTGTTTTCGAATTTGTACGTTTAGCTCACAAACCTTAATTTTTGAAACAACGATGTAAAATTTAGGGGAGCGAAAATTGAATTTCCAAATTTTACATTTGAGCATTATGAAATGTCTTGAAAATGAGAAAAAAAAATAACAAGAAATGCCAAATGCCATTATCCTACGATTTGAATCAGTAACATCACAAGGTTTTATGTGCAGGAAACACTTAAACATTACCGAACACATATGATAGCCGATTCTGAAATCAATTGGCCAAATTAACTCTAATAATTAACAAAAATATAAGATATTATTTAGTAAGTTCCCAGAAGAGAGTGTTTTGAAATTTGAATTAAATCAGCTTTTATGTTGTCAAGGAATCGGCACTATTCTATCAATGTCTTAATTCCATAACTATTTAAAAGTATAACTGCTATGTGTCATAATATGTGCTCATCACTACCAGTATCAGTGACGAGTTGCTTCTTACTGACGAGCAAAGTACACATAAGCGAAAAATTTAGTGTCAATGTACCAAAGGCATCCCATTGAACCTGCAATAGTCGAAAAAATTTATGTCGATTTAGATTGATGAGTGGTGTTAAAATTTCAAAAACCTTATTGCGTTGAATTTGAGCATGACTTTAACTTTAAAATCAAGATAACTATAATTCTCTTTTCTATATAGCATTCAAATAGAATTCTTAGGGACGTTAAGGCTTGACATGCCCTATTTCTGGTATTAGGTCGGCCTCTAATTGCTGGCCCTTCGGCTAAGTTAATGTGAGTCCTAATCTAATACTTTATCTGCCCTTATTTAGTATAAGCAAGCTTTTTTCAAAATTTTATAATTGGATGTATTTAACTGGATTTATAATTGGATTTTTTAACTGGATTTTAACTGGAGTTGAAAATATCAATCACTCAGAGGGGCAAGATAATCTTTCCCATCCTTTGTACCTGGGTTGCCTGTACCACTTTCCGCCGATGGTTCTTCCGAACCGACAGTCTTATGATCATCTTTCACTTTTCTACAAGTCACTAAATCATCTTGGTATTCTAGGATCAACCTTTGATTACCCCTTGCAACGTTCTTTGTCTTGGGCGATCTTTGGAATACATTTGTGGCTTTTTGGTTGAAGCAACAATATAATGTTGTAACTACTGCTACAGTTAACAGACATACCGCAATTGCAATTGATAGTCCCCATCTCCAGTTTCTATGTTTTCGTGACAGTAACTCTGAAGAAGGGACATTCCAATCAGTGTTGTTTGGAATTTTTAAGTCTTCCATAGCTGAGTTGTTGTAGGACGTTGTGGTTCTATTGATGTAGTAGGAAGTATAGGTCGGGCTGTAAATGTTATGAGCTTCGATTTGGACAAGAGAGGCATTAGACCAGGGAATAAACTTGATCTTTTGACGATTAGTCGAAATAGTGTCGATGTAACCTTGCTTGTTGCCCTTCCTCAAGATGTGCAGTTTTCCATTATGAAAAACAAGTAGTCCGGCTTTGTCGTAGACGAAAGCCGATTCTTTACACCGAACTTCTATGAAGGAGCACTCTGAGACATTCGTAAGACAGTGTATGGTTGGGAGATGCTCAGCTGGTTGGGCATAGCATATGGGTAAAGACTCTTGACTGCACTGTTTCTTGTCCAATTCTTGGAAAGACATGCCTGTATCAATTACTGTGTTTGGCAAGTTTGCTTCAAAACATTTATCATTTATCTGGAAAGAAGTTTGTCGTACCTTATAGGACTGAAAGGTATTTGAGCTCGTCAACCACGGTACGCCGATGAGGAAATGAATAGTGATCGACGAAGATCTGAGGTAAACAATATCTGCCAAACACATTTCTGCCGCTTTATAGAAGTACATAATGTTATCCTGTTGATACAGTGTTTGGTTAAGCTCCGGATGCTCATTCAGAATGTTTCTCAATTCATCTGGAGGGAAAACGTTGGAGGGAAAACGTTGGCATTAAGTTGAGTACAAAGATTACCGTTTTGCAATGCTGCGAATATGTTGTCTAGCGTCCTGATATACTGTAGCAGTATATATCTTGCCCTAAGAGTATCCTCTTTACACGTCAGAGCTCGAGTTCTTTCGTCGATCTGCCACAAAACTTTTACGAGTTCTTTGTTAAATTGAACTTGTCGATCATCAAAACTGTGCTGTTCTGAGGCAAAGGCGAGGAATTGTGTGTGGTACTTTGCTAATCTCCGACCAATTACCAGATTTCCAATTGATGACAGCGCTGTTGCTAGGAGTGAAGAGCCTAGAATTGCCATCAAGCTTCGCTTCTTGCGCAATCCTGTGTGTCTATCATCCAACTTGGCTATTCCCGAGAATAGCTTGACGTGCCTCTGTATTTCTTTATGCAGTTCAAATTCAACTGCATCTGTGTTGCATGTGTCATCGAAGGCGGGTAATTCTAATTTAATAAAAGAGCTTAGCAGGGAATAATCTGTGTCTATTGCTATAGTGGCATCCTGCTGTAAAAGCACACCAATGTCTTCGAATACTAGAGCACCATCTTTACGTATTGCCGTTGCTTCTAAACCTATAGACATCCATAGCCATGCAATGGCTGCTAAACACCGAAACATACTTTCTGCAAGAGCAACTGATCAGTTTAACCATAAACTCGTAAATAGCTTACATGTTTCTAGATAACGTGACTTCACGTAAACACTAAAATTATTTTCATGTTTTTTATTTTATTTTTTTCAATTTTAACAGTTTTTTAAAGGCCCCCGACCGAGAAATTTCAAATTTTAATTTTCCATTTTTTATGGTGGAATGTGTTCTTATAGGTGAAATATCAACAATAAGAGCGAAAATCCGGTTTCAATATGATGCTCGAAGCCGCTACTGTAATAGCTAATTTAGTTACGAAATTCATCAAAGGGCAGCAGAATTTTCCCAGTAGTACGGCGGATATTTCTTCGTACGTGATGACGATACGTATCACATTACAGTGCATGCTACACGTTATTCTAACAAAATATATATAGGGCAACAGTGAATATTCATGCAGTAAATTGAAATGCGATTATTCATCGCTAAAAATGATTTGACATACTCGGCAACCATTTTATCATTTAGACAATGTTTTGACCCACTCACCAAAAAAACTTTGGTCAAAATTGATTGTTCAGAAGACTAATTATGATGCATCAAAGATTGCCGTTTATTCAAATTATGGTATGTAAACATGAATTCTCTGCTGCCATACCTATTTTCAATCGCTCATAGCAGCTAAACTAATTAGAGTTAGAGGGTGGGACAAAGTACATTCTACTTCACGCCCTAAGATCTATAGAATTAGCTAAAGTCAAAATTTTGCGTTCGGGGGCCTTTAAGTGGGAGCCGTGGCCAAATGACTCCACAACTTTTCTAACATTTTATTATAAAATGTGCACAATTCACATAAGGTACCATTCAACTTGCAAACATTCAAACTAAACATCAAACATATATCACTGATATGTTTTCTTCGGAGCCTTCAAATTTACTCGAGGTCTAAGATTATAGCCTCCATCGGCTCTTTGTCCTTGAGCTGCTCCCACATGCAAGTCTGACTGATCATGATCAACACTTTCGTCAGCTTCTACTAATATAGGCACGCTCGTGCTAGCACCTTCACTTGCTGAACTATTTCTAATACTAACATTCTTTGATAATAAATGATGAATAACGTCGTCATCCGAGTCGGAGCTGTCTGAACTATCAGCATCAGGGTCCTCCAAACTTCCACGATTCAGATGCTCGTCCATTTCCGTGTCATGCTGCTCTGGTTGACCGACCTTGTTTGACCGATCTTTCTTCCTCAAGTTATCTGGAACCTTCCTCATCCGTTCCATATGGACCACATCCACTGCGCCATTACCTTTATTCAGATCAATCTCGTAGAGGAATGTACCAATCTTCTTTGTGATAGTATATGGGCCAAAATAGTGTGATTTGAACTTAGTGTACTCCGTGCCCTGGGGGAAAGGTTTGTATACCAGTACTTTGTCCCCCACATTGTAAAGAGTCTCTTTCTTTCCCAGGTCATGATATCGTTTTTGCCATTCGTGAGTTACTCCGAGGTTTTCTTTGGCAATGTTGTACACTTTATTCATGGTTTGATACAGATCAGATCCATAGTGTGCCTGAGATTCATAGAATTTAGTACTTGTTGTACCCAAAGCCATATCAGCTGCATATCAGTGGCGTCCATGTTCCAGGAAGAATGGAGAGAATTTCATGGAGCTGTTAGTACCTGTGTTGTGAGCCCACACTATTTGAGGTAGAAAGGTGTGCCATTTCTCTGGATATTCCTCACACACTTTACTTATTGCAGCTTTGATGGACCTGATGCATCGTTCACTCTGAGAATTTCCACAGGGTCTGTATGCTGTGGTTGGTAAAGCTTGGATTCCTAGCACGTTATTCATTTCGTGAATAACATTTGCTGTAGCGACTGATGAACCTCTGTCAGATCTCAAATAAATTGGTACGCCGTGTCTGGTGATCCAATTGTTTATAAACGCTACAGCAACTTCCTTAGCGGACGCTACCTCCAGAGTGAAGCATTCCAGCCATTTTGTAAAATGGTCAATCATGATTAAAGCGTATCTAATGCCTGAGGATACAACTGGCCCAAATATGTCATATGACGTCATAATTCCTGGTGCAGATACTTTCAATGGAGTTAGTTCAGCTTTATCTTTGGCGTGGAAAGGTAGATTGTGCTTGAAACATGTCGGGCAAGTTTTAACGAACAATTCGACTTCAAGTGCCATCTTGGGGAAATAGTATTTCTCCCTTAATCTTGACAGTGTGCGTTCTGAGCTCTGATGTGCTACACTTGGTAGATCATGGTGCATAGAAATCACCAACTGTCTAAGGTCTTTTGGAACACAGAGTAGCCACCTTTCTTCCCCTAATGCGTCTTTAGTCCATTTTCTCTCTATCACCCCATCGTCATTTATCCTCAGACTGTCCAGAGAATTATAATACTTCCTGAGATCTTCATGGAGAAACTTGGCGTCCTTTTTCTGTGGATGTACTTTGTCTATGAGCCATCTCCTCACCTCATGCAGTGTATCATCTTTCATTTGTTCCTCAAGAAGAGTTCTTTTCTCCCCATGCATCTGATAGTCTTGGCTGTCACTCTGCACCAAGAAAACGACGTCTTTGTCCAGATCTTCCTGTAACATGTCACGTGTGTCACCTTCCAGATCGGGATATAAGTTGTAAATTCTGGATAAGTAATCTGCATTAGCAATCTTAGAGCCTTTCCTATGATGCAGAGTGAAATCGAATTCTGCTAATTTATTTAACCAATTTAGCATGATACTACAATTTGAAGTATTTAGACTCTTCAGATATGACACCGTTATATTATCCACATATGCAATGAAATGCTTCCCTAGCAAGTAGTGCTTGAAGTACACACAGTTGTATAACAGACTGTAAAGTTCCTTTTTATACGTCTCATATTTCTTTTGGTGTTTATTGAACATTTTGGAGCTGTATGCGACGGGTCTTTCCAAATCATCATCCGAAATCATAGATAAAACTCCTCCCATACCACTACCACTGGCATCCGTCACCAAGACAAAAGTTTTACAATTTTTGTCCGGGAAAGCAAGACAAGGAGGGTTGGTTAACTTCTCCTTGAGAATCTTGAAAGCATTCTTGGCTTCAGGTGAAAGAGTTACTTTATCACTGGTATTTTTCACGCCTTTCAGTTCCTGCGACAGGGGAGCTGCGATGACGGCGAAGTCTTTGATGAATCTTTTGTAAAATACGCACATACCCATGAATTTCTGTATTTGGAGGTATGTTGTAGGTTCAGGGATCTGCAGAATAGCTTTCAATTTATGTTCAGAAGCTTTGATGCCGTCTGGAGTAAGGACTACTCCCAGGAAATCCAATTCTTGTCGGCAAAGTTTAGTTTTAGAAGGCTTTAACTTGAGACCAGACTGCCTGATTCTTTCAAAAATAGCTTTCAGGTTTCTCAACATGGTTTCAAAATCTTTAGCTCCGCTGATGATATCGTCCAAAAATGCCTGAGCCTGAGAGTACTCCAGAGGCTGCAGTATCTTCTCCACAAGTCCCATGAATGTTGCTGGAGCACCATTTAGACCTAGGCAGACTCTTTTCCAGTTGAAATGTCCGACAGAAGGGATTGTAAACGCACATTTTTTCCTGTCATCAGGATGGATGGCCACCTGCATGTAACCATCTCGGAAATCCATACTAGAGAACAAGGTCGAATTTGGCCAAGCACAGATAATGGTTTCCAAGCTAGGTAGGGTACTTTGACTTCTCACTGTCCATGAGTTTATGACTCGAAAGTCTGTCAAGATCCTGGATTTTCCATTTCGTCTCATGAAAAAGACTGGTGAAGAATATTCGGAATCTGATCTCTCAATAATATCAAGTTCTAAGAGCTCATTTATTTCATCTTTAGCAAACTGTTGATATGCTAGAGGAATCTTCCTGAATTTCCTCTCCGCTACAATTGGCTTTTCTGTTGTTAGATTTATCTTGTGAGTAACCCAATCTGTTAACCCAAGTTCAGCTCTTTCCAATGCCCAAATGTCCGGGAAATCTGAGACAAGATCCTTCAGCTTTTGTTTCTGAACGTCCGTCAGGTGGTCCAATTTGTCGATTTCCAGTTCTTCCAAGATTTTCTCTGTTCTAACAGGATCTTTATACCGTTCTTCGAGGTTTATCTGTGATTCTTCTACGTAACTGATCAGAGTATCTGCTGATATGGACTCGACTTTTCCCATAGTTTGTCCTTCCTGAAATTCAATATCTTCATCCGACTGATTCATGATGCTAAAAGTTAAACATTCCGATGTTACGTTGAGAATAGCACTATCAGCATACTCAAATTCAAGGAATGGCGTGAATATTGATGTCCCTGGCACTATTCCGTTGAGATTAATTGCACACTCAATCTCCTTTGTTTCATTTCCTTTGTTTTAGGCTTTATTGTCACATTAGAAACACATGTAACTGGTAGACTATGTTGCTTTCTGGATAAGGAAAGAATAGGAACTAAAATTTTATCGTTCTCAAATGTGTAGTTTGCATAGTCTAGAACAAATTTGTGCCTTTGCATGAAGTCTCTACCCAAGATCAATTTTTCAGCTATATTACCGACAATGAATAGATCAGTAGCGAAGTTAGTACTTTTTATGTCTAAGGAAACGTCAGTTATTTTTCCAAAGACATCAATCTTAGTTCCTGTGACCCCGTTAAGATTTTGCACGGAAGTGTTAGCATTGTTCATTGCCACTTGTATCGATGAGGAGTCAAATAGGTCTTTAGAGATGAGGGATACAGATGCCCCAGAGTCTAAGAGCGCATATATTTTACAGCCATTCAGATTCACTTTGATATACGCCGCACCTGGTTCAGATGATCTTTTCTCTATGCTCTGCTCTACACTAGCTACAGTTTCCTCACAAGGCTGTATTCTGGCCCCCGTATTTACTGATTCGAGGGCCTGTTGTAGTTTAAATGACCATTTGATCCACTAGGATTTCCCTGTAGACTAGATGCAGATGTTTGATTTTGTGCTTGCCCATAGCTATTATTAAGAGTACTGGGAGCTTGCCAAGAGTTCTGACTTCCTCCGTGATGATGCTCGTATCCATTCTGACCTGAGCCTTCTGCTGGGAATCTTTGCTCTGCCATCTTTGTCTGTGGCTTTTGAGTCTGACTTTGTGGTACTGGGACGTAATAAGTATTATATCTTTGGCCTGGGTATTGTTCAGGGTACTGATTGTGGGCGCTCTGAAAATTGCTTTCGTTGAAGTATCCATGCACTGGTTTGGCGTTTCCGGGATATGAAATTGCGTGAGAATTTAACATCTTTTGATACTCCGGGCATCTATCTCTAAGGTGATGTGGGCTGCCACAGGCGTAACAATTTTTCTGTCGCTTCTGCTTGTTTCTGCCGCCTCTGAAAGGTTGCTGATGCTGCTGAAATCTCTGGTAACCTTGTCGCTGCTGTTGTCCAAAGTTTTGCTGCTGCTGCTGTTGTAATTGGACTTGATTTATGGAGAGGTTGTTGAGAGCATTAGTCTGTTCCTTTAACAGCTCCGTGAGCTCTTGATGCTGCTTTTGGGATTCTTTGACTTCATTGGAAGATACGATAGCTGTTAGACGATCCACTTGCTCTCTCAATGAATTATTGGCTGCTACATTCTGACTGGATGTTGCTTGCACGCCAAATACTTGTTCATCTTGTCTACTCCTTCGGATCTTTGTTGCGTTGTAGACTTCTTGGGCTATAGCTACTTGCTGAGAGAATGTCTTCCCTTTTGAATCTGAAGACAGCAACTTCATGGCTGCGACGTCAGAGTTAAGCCCTCTTATAAAGCAATCAGCAAGATTTTGGATTCTGGTGACCTCGTTGTCCGGATATGCCTTTTTACTCAATTTCTCCAACCTGAAGCCAAAGTCCACTGGTGCTTCTTTTACCTCTTGCATAGCATCAATCATGAGCTGTCTGGCTTCCATAGCAGAAAGTTTGTTGTCTAGAACTTCTCGGAGCAGCAATTTGACATCATTCCAAGACTTATCGTTGAAATCCTGGTTCTGTAGCTTCTCCTGCGCTGATGCGTCTAAGTAGGTTCTGAATGATGCTAATCTTTTATCCTGTGGGATATTCTTAACCCGGGCATAGTTCTCCCAAACGACCAAGAATTCATCAATGTCATCGATTTTACTCCTGAAAATACTCGGCTTTTTGGAAGGTAAGGTGGCAGTCACCGTGTTATTTTCTTGATCCACTTGAGCCTCCCGGATCAGAAGCTTGGCTGCTTCCTCTGCAATTGTTTTAACTTCTGCCTTCGTTGCTTCATCCATGCCTTAATCTGTACCAACAATGTAACTTAGCGGCTGAGCTACCAAATTGGAAATTTCAATAATGGCTTTTATAATGTAGTTTAAAAATGGAACTGATAATGGAGTAGAGACGATGAGACGGCTTGGCAGTGAGAGTTCCGAGATGTGAAGGAGCAGCGAGGAGAAATCGTAGTCAATTTGGATAACCTAATATAAGTATAACAGCAATTTAAATTATAAAAACAGTTTACTTAAGTAGACGACCGACGGTATTCAAAACAATATAGGTAGGACAGTTACTACCAACGTTCATCAGCTTGTCGCTGTTCTTATAAATACACAAAAAAATATTATATACACCGATTTGTCATACTTATCAATTAAGGGCTTATATAACAGTCTTATCGCATTCCAGAATCAAATATGATGATTTGTTACATACTCATTACTATTCTTTACCAGATGATTAAAAATACTGGTATAATAACTGTGAGAATGTACGCAAACTAGGTATTCCACAACTAACTAGAAAACTACGAGAAAGGAAATCCCTATCTAGTCTTATTCGATCTATATTAATAATTTCAGAGTGTTCGTGCATCTGTCTGTCTGTCTGTGTAAAATGACTATTTAAGAAGTGCATTTGATATTTTTGATCGTTTTTTCGGGAAAATCTTCTCTCAATTAAGGGGCTTATTACTATTTAAGGAAAATTTGAATTGGACCATCCGTTGATTAGTTATTTGCATAATAAATATCATGCGTTTACTAATGCTAATATATGCTATGGAAAGGCAATATTATATAGGTGATCTCAAATTACAAAGTACTAAAGTATGTTGTGCAGTGCATTTCCGCGAATACCTTAGTGGTAGAAATTAAGAAGTGTACTATTTAAGGTAGCATGCAATTTTACTGCCTTAAATAGTACACTCCTTAAATTCTACAAATCTTAATTTCTACCTACCGTAATTTGTACAATACCAAAATTTTAGAAAATTTTGTTTAAGTAAAGATTTGTACATCTATACCTATCTTTTCTTTCACTACAAAATTAAGGCATTCTATTTTCTCTCAATACAGGTTCAGAATTTTTCAGCGAAAGCATCAGTGCAGAATAAATCAAATTTGATATGATAAACAATTATCACTCGATGAAAATTGAAAATTATAGGCATTTCTACAGCTTCTTCGTCTTCCTGCACATCTTCCATTATCCATATCTTCCACCTCAAGCCAAATAGAACCATCTTCGATATCTTCTTCGACGTTTTCATCAGGAAACAAGGCCTTAAAAATTTCAGCGGAATCATCGGCCAATCTTTCATCAAACGGAGGCAGTGAAACATTGCAAAGAACATGGCGTTGACTCAATGATGCTCAATGCTCATTGACCCGTTTGCTAATCTGTTTCTCTAGAACGCCTACCTTTACTTTTGTCTATGTTTCATAGATGCCCTCTTCTTGTTTTCACATCGGTATTTTTGGTTGAAAATTGGTGAAACAACGTGAAATTTAGTCCTAGAATTGCCTGATTTTTGGAGAAATTTTACTGCCTTAATTAGTACACTTCTTAATTAGTACGTCCTTAATAAATACACATCTTAATTTCTACCACTAAGGTATCTGTAATCCTCGATAAGCGGTAATGGTGATCCAATTACTTATCAAATTCCAAGATGAGGTCATGATGCAAGTAGCTGTTGGCTGCTGGATACAAGATAAACCAAAGGTATCAGGTTGATTGTTTCCGCGAATCTTCGCGGGCAAACGCTAGTATAACAATAACACCAAAGTCGATAGCTGTGCGAGTCAATAAACAATAAACCTTCACACTACAAACAACGGAAAAAAGTTACAAAAGCTAAATCAGACAAACAACTGATCGAACTACTACAAACAGTCAAAAACTAACAACAGCACGTACAGCAAAGATCTGCCGAAAACAACTAAAAAGAAGCAGTAGAATCAACGTCAAAAAAACAGGTAGCAGGTACGTCAAATGAACTAAAAATATCAAAATAACTAATACAATGATCGCTAAAGGAGTGCTGAAGCTGAAGCTATGTGATATTAAACCGCACATGCTGCCCAAAATATGTCATGTGCATGCCTCATGACAAAATATCCAACCGCAGCGTATGTGCCCATTCAGTTATTCATTCACAACTTGACCTGAGAACTTGATGTTACCCTCGTAACATCACCAATTTCGTAAAGATGCTACCATTGTAACATCTAATCCAGAACGCCCCAAAGCAGTGAATAAGCCCAATCCTGTTTGCAACCATTCTCAGGTACTCACTGATTATGCAAGCTAATTCTCATCAAAACCAAGCTGTGCTCCTAAAACTGATCAAAGTATGAATAAAATTACCGAAACCACCACAAAATTCAATGTCAACAACAGTTCGCGCCATATTATAAGCAGTTGAATAGGGTAAGCTTATACTATAGGTTCGAGCTTGAATTGAACTGTGCTGTGGATTCAGTGTCAAAAGCAGTAAGCAATGAAACGACAGAATGCCTACTTGGTAACTCTAGCAAGTAAATGAAAGTAAGACAAACTAACTTCAAACTAAAACAAGTAGTCCTGAAAGAGAGAGTTAGTTCCAACGGGCAGAGCTTACACCAGGGAGAACAAGGCTCCCGAGTGCATATTGAAGTCAGCTTAGCCCGAAGGCTAAGCTCAGTGGTTGCTCCGTTTTGAGAACTGACTGATCTGCCTCAGCGGCTACTATATAAACGTGTGGGACGTGTATTGAGGCACTACCACACGAAAGTACGTGTATCAGCTCAACTGTAAATCTCAGGTGCACCTCACTACACGACACTGGCATTAGAAACAGTAGTACACTACATTATACAATATACCTACAATAAATATATCTTGTACGGTACATTTATAAGGCAATACTAAAACGCCTTATAGTACCTATACTATAGACCCCTACATAATTTATATAAGCCCATAGGCAGGTTATGGGCCCATAGGCAGGTCACGACGTATCACTGACCAATCTGACGTATCGCTGACACAGGTCTGACGTATCGCTGACATACGTGACACCAGTCTGACATATCACTGACACCAGTCTAACGTATCACTGACACTTGTCTGACCTACCACTGACACCAGTTTGATGTATCGCTGACACCAACCTGACGTACCAATGACACCAGCCTGACGTATCACTGACAGTGGTCAGTGACACCAGTCTAACGTTTCATGACAACTTTTGATGTATCGCTGACACCAACCTGACGTACCAATGACAGTGGCACGTCAGGTTTGTGTCATTGATACCTGACGTACCACTGACTGGTATCAACTATCGCAGTGATACCTCAGACTTTTGCCAGTGATACGTCAGACTGGACACTGGTGTCAGTGATACGTCAGACCGGTGTCAGTGATACGTTTGACTGGTGTCAGTGATACGTTAGACACTTAGACTGGTTTCACGTACGTCAGCGATACGTCAGATTGGTGTCAGTGATCCACTGACACCAGTCTGACGTATCACTGACACCAGTCTGACGTATCACTGACACCAGTCTCACTTATCACTGACACCAGTCTGTAGTGTCACTGAGTCACTGGCACCAGTTTAAAGTTTTATTGACATCAGTTTGTCGTGTCACTGACACCAGTCTGACGTATCACTGACGCCAGCCTGACGTATCGCTTATTCCATTCTGACTTATCACTGACACCAGTCTGACGTACAACTGACACACATCTGACGTATCTCCGACATGATCCGGATTGATTCGATCAACACTCAACAGAGTCGATTCGGTAGTCAAGTCTTCCAGTCAGGTTACATGAATTGACCCCAAAAACTCGACTATTTACTCAGTAAACCAATCAGACGGTTAAATGTGACGTTCCTAACGTTAGATTCAACCGTCTGATTGGTTTATTTGTCATCTTACTCAAAGGAGATCACGTGATAGGCAGTGGATTGGCCGAGCACGGCGCCAATTATAAATGCAGCTGAAGTACGGTTTAGTCCGATAATCACGTTGAGGCATTGGATAAAATTCATGATTTTCCGGGGGCCTAAGCCCCCCGCCAGGGGCTCTTCCATGAAATAATCGCCTAAGAGTACTCGTAACTCCTACGAACATGGTACACGATTTACGAATAACTCTCCAAAAGTGTCCATGAAACACTCGGACCCAGTTTGAATGATCCTGAAATATCACGCGCACTGTCCACGAACACTGATTTACGAATACTCTCTAAACATGTGACACTGTCACGTGTAATGAACACCAACCAATAGGGTGTAGGTATTTCTCACGCGGATGTGAGAGCGGGATGCTCTCCTCTCGTACCTTGGCACCTCATTATTCCTTATATGGAAACTTGTTCAAGTATCAATGTTTCAGTGTTTCGTACTATCTTACTATGAATTGAGTGTAGCGATTTCATTACCTATTTCAGTTTTGGTTTGTGTATACCTTAGTACAGGAAATTAAGAACTCCGAAAATTAAGAAGGCACAATATTACGCAGCACCAAATTAAGCATTTTTTGTGACCCCAATGCTTAATTTTATGCTACTTAATTTAATGCTTTCATAATTTCCTGCACATAATTAATTCGAGTTAAATTTCGGCAGCAAGAATGAGATCATTTTCATTTAATAAGTAACAAAATTTTGTTATTAAGTACATATTAATGATCCATTGGGCTTCTTAAGTTCTTAATCACAAATTTGAATGTTTGAGAACGGATCTAGTAGCTAGTCTACTGATGGATTCCTACACTCCTGAATCGCTCTGAGAATACCAGCTCCCTTCCACCCATTGATTATTATCTTCCTTGCTTCTCCTGTTTTAAAGAAACCATAAGACTAGGAGATTGCTCGTGCGTATAAGGGCTTGAGCTTACTTAATAAGCGTATATCTACTTTAGCATCTGCAATATCCATGGTACTGGTAGGAATATTGGCAACGATTTCTGCAAGAGAACTTGAAAAATATGTCGAAAATTCCTTTTGCTAAAAAAAACTTCAAAGATTTGTTCACAGTGAGATTTAGAGTGAAATTCTTTGAGATTTCGACTATCACGATATTAAGTGATGAAGCAAGCTGACTATCCTTAATAACTGGTGTATCACTACTGCTGACTGCATCACATTTCTTTGTCTGATTATCTCATGACATGGTTAAATATGCGCGGTGCACGTTTTGATTTGATTCTGAAATAAATTAAGAACGCATATAATGTCGGACCATTTAATTAAGAAAGCAAATTACTAAGTTACATCAAATTAAGCATTTTTGGCGGCTGGAGTGCTTAATTTTCTGCTTACTTAATTTCATGTACTAAGGTAGTTTGCTGTAGCGTTTGGAACCGCGTCGAGTTCTCTTTTTCTTCAGTGTGCTGTGTACCATATTTACCCTCTTTATTAATTATTTACCTAATACCTTTACCCGTTTACCTATATACCTTTTTTCAAATTCTCTTTTCTCATTGACATTTACCGTATTTTTTTTAAATTGACTTGAATTACAGACTATTTGATCGAGTTTTTTTTTCAATGATAGCTATATTGCTATATTACAATGCATAGACACGGGCCTATCGTGTCCATTTTGGGATAATTCCCGAGGGATGTATCCGGTTTTTACCCGAGCCCGTAGGGCGAGGGTCTAAACCGATATGAACCCGATCAAGTAAGTGTTTACATATTATAGACCCGCATGAAAACGTCAGATGGTTCTATAATTCTGACATTTTTGACACTAGTCTTACCTTAAATTACTGTAGTACTGTATCGTATTTGTAAGTACACAGAATGATGAGATGGTAAATTGTTATTAATGATTTGGTATAATGCACAAATTATGAATTCGGTTGGTACAACTTTTTGTTTAATTTAATTTCATGCTTCCTTTCACTTGATTCTGCTACGTGGACGATCGATAAAGTCGTTTTCTGTTTGAGCGATGCTGTACATTTCTAGCATAAGGACTAAGGAGTTTAATCCCTTCTCCAATCTCCATACTTACTTAGCCTCACAATTATGGAATACGTGTGAATAATCATCGGTGGCTCGATAGATCAATCTTGTATTACGTCATCGATTGATAAGTACTGAAAAGCTATTGGAAGGAGAAAAAAACATCTACCAAATACTCAAAATGAATCAGTGAACTTGAAGATTCGTTATATAGTGACTAGTGAATGTAAACAAGAGTGTAACAGTCTGAAAGGATGCTTATATTTATTTCCATTCGAAAAATTCGACAACTCAGCTTTAGTTATTCAATGTTATATACGAGTTGGTACACGCTCATTTCAGTGAGAGCAGCTAAGAGTATTCGTAAGACCCCTCTCGAGTGGTCGTAAGAATTTTCGTAACTTGGCACACTTTACGAGTACACTTACGAGTGAATTCTGACTTACGAACACTGCGTGAGGGGTCACGGACTCAAAAGCAGTGAATCACGCACACTTACGAAGGCTTTTAGGGAGTATTCGTAAACGTCCAAGAGTACTCGTAAATCAATGCACTTACGAACAACTAGGGTCCGAGTTTCATGGACAAAATTTTTGGAGAGTGTTCGTAACTACCCAGAAATATCAGGTGACAGTGTTCTTAAGAATACAAAAACGTGTTCATGGAAGAGCCCCAGGGGCTTTGCCCCTGTTATTGGGCTTGCTTCGCTCGCTCAACCACCCAACTCAAAAATACGAACTAGGTAGGTACGGACCCTGTAATTTTTTGGTCAGAATTGTTATACAAACACTACAATTACTGTTTACATAATGATGGATAAGTTTCACAACACCTAGGTACTGTCGTATTGATCCATTAACGGAAACTGTGTAGATACTTGGTCTCATTAATAAGCCATTAAACTATTATACCTACGATAAAAGTATCCGTGAATCCACGCGCACTGAAATTCGTAATTCTGGGCATGTAGCAACTAACCCCATTTTCCGGGATTTTGAATACGGAATTCCGCTCGGGAATCCCGCGCGGTTTTCAGGGCATATTGCTCAATCTGATTGGTTTATGCACCAATCATCAGTTGACTGAATACTGATCTGTCTGATGGGTTAATGTTTCAATGCTTGGACTGTGATTTAATTACGTAATTTGCGCGGCGCAAAAATTATATGGGCATGGAACAGGTTGAGCTGAAAAATATATTTTTCAGAAAAAATATGGCCATATTATTTCAGTGAATTATTTGGCCATGGAACAAGAGGGTTATAGTTATAGATCTGTCACCCAGGCAACATCTCATAAACAAACCTAAATAATTATCATTTATCTTAAGTGTGGAATAAGTTTCCGATGAACATACTATACTGTATCGTGGTTTGAAACTAGGAAAACCTAAATCTCTACATCGATAACAATACTCTCATGTACTTATCATCATATCAAATCATATCAAACGCTTTAACAAGGAAAGATAACACAAATACAAACGATACGTCAGTCTAAGTCCTAGAAACCTTTAAAAGGAGAGCGGAGCGTCCTTTACGTGAGCCTGGGAGAACTTGGCAATGTTCTTGATGAACTTTGGATACTCGCTAGTGGCTGCAGCCTTGATAGCAGCAGCAGGGACCCAGCCCCCCGGGTCTATCCTGGCGGAGTAGAAGATCTTACACTTCACATTCTGCCTCTGAGAGGGGTCCCCTGAGACGAGGGTCTGGCAGTAGAACACTACTTCTATAGTGGCTCTGCAGTACTTGCTGTCAGGGGCGGCAGAGTGCTCGCAGGACACGTTGCACACCACCCAGTCCGGCGCCTCCCCCTCCCCCAGCTGCTCCTTGTGACTCTCGTACACGAAGTCGCGCTGGGCACTGGGCCAGATCCGCTTCTGGACCTGGTGGTAGACTGAGCAGTGCTCGTCCTTGTCTTCCAGAAGAGAGGACTTCTCAATGCTGGAGTCCCACTTCAGCTTTAGCTCCTGAGAGTGGAAGACATTCACCATCTCCCCCGCAGTGACCCCGTCCACCTCAGCCACTGCGATCACGATCTCAGTGGCTTCCTTGCCACTCCGGTCCGTGACCTTGTAGAGACGTGTCATGTCGTCCTTGTGCATGGGAGACCAGTCCGAGGAGGAGTCCGGGTCTTGTTTAGACAGGTCCACGTACTTCTTAATGCGGGCTTCCATCCTAGTGTGGGGTATTATATAGATAGGTAGGGATTTATTTTCATTTTATATGTTAGTATAGTTTAGTATACAGTATAAGCCGTAGTATAAAGCTATAGCTAGCGTTAGTGCTTGATTATACTACGTGGAGTTCATTGCGTTTGTTTTATCACGTGATTAACGCGTTAGATAGAAGTTGGATATCGTAGAACTATTCTGTTAGAACTCACTTTTCACTACTCAAACGTCTTACTACCGAATACTCTTGTACGGCCAAGTCCTTTATTTTAGTTAAAAGCCTTGTTTCACTTGGTTTAAAAAGTATAAAGTACCTACGTAACATTTTGGCGCGAACGTAGGATTTTTTTTGCCAGTGCTGATTTACCTGTTATCTGAAGAAAATCCAGATATTCAGAAGTTTTAAAACAGATCTGACGTTCTATCCAGATCCCCTGACGTTAACCAGGGCAATATTTAATCTAGCTCGATAGCATATCTTATCTTATTCGTTGATTTCACTAAACGTGCACTGAAATGGAGAATCAGGCACAGGCTGCTGCACATAGGTTGGGTGTAATAGCGAAACCACCTGAACAATATAAACTGAAAAATACCTTCGCATCATGGATGAAACAATTTAGAAATTATTCAGATTTATTAAACATCAATGCTAATCAAATTTACAGAACTTTTCTATCCTTCATGGATGAGGAAAGCTTCGGAGTAATTGAAAACCTGAATCTAACAGAAGCACAGAAAAATAATTTTTTTGACAATGCTGTGCAGCTTCTCATTAGAACTGCCATTAAAGGAAGGCAAGGCGAAAGAATTCCTGCCGAATTCATGTTAAGATTCAGGCAACAAGAGGAAAATGAAAGTATCGAACAATATGCCAGCGAGCTACAGAAAATGGCGATGGAAGCCTTTCCAGAGGATCAGAATATCCGTCAGAACAGGCAACTGATTCAGTCATTTCTAATGGGCGTAAGAAACGACGCCTTGGGAGTCAAACTGCTTGAAGAGAATTTTCAAGATCTCACTGAAGCAGTAACAGCAGCTGTTAATCACTGCAAGGCATTGCAGACAAGACGATATATACGCAAAGGAACTGGTGCCCAGTTGCTAGAAAAAGTGTATAATGTTGCCCCGGAACAATGCATGAATTGTCAAAAATCTGCTGAAACTGTAAATAGAACACAAGAGGTTGAGACCACAACTTCACACTCATCACAGCAAACTCCACAAATACAACACAATGTACCTAGCTTTCAAAATCAACAAGCACAGTACATGAACAACATTCCTCCTGTTTCACAACTTCAAGTGCCACAACAAACAGTTATTCCTTACAATCAAATTCAGGGATCACAACCGGTTCAATACCAAATGCCAGTTGCTAATTTTTCTCACGCTACAATGCCCATGGTGAGCTCACACCCTGGTGGTTTTCATCCGTTCATGAATCAGGGTATGAGATCTGGAAACAGCAATAGAAATGCTGAGCGTAAAAATGTGCAATGTTACAATTGTGGTAAATTTGGACATTATAAGCCAGAGTGTAGATACCTTAAAGGGGTAGTACACTCTAGAAAAAGTGCCACTTTTTATGTTCTAATTTATCTACCATTACTGCAAACATATGTTTAGTGAAATCCCTGTGTTTCTAAGTTACTCTGATCGCGAGAAATCGCACCTTTATGTTATGGCGCGATGACGTCACGTGGGCACATCACCGCAACAAACGCTATGAGATACGCTACTGTATGTGAAAGGTAATAAATGTGTATTGTGTTTTTCCTGCCGGAAGTTTCGTGTATTTTGGATTACTTTTTTGTTTTTCATTATTGATATTAAACTTTCTCTCGGCCCATGATGTAATGTAGGTACTTATTTAGACAAGCAATAGCGAGGTATAACACGATTCAGGGTGGAAAAAAGGCACGTGAATATATGTCACAACTCACAATAATGAATCATATTATGTATTTTACATCCTGTATTGCTCGTATGATCATGATTCATATTAATTTTTAAATAAATATCTGTGGACACAGTGAATGTGTAAATGTAGATCACAGGAATGATAGTAAAATACCACTCACGCTTAGTAATTCAGCTTTCACAACACCCACAAATGTATCTGACAGCAATTTATGGTACTTTAATAAAGTTTATACAAAACACCACAACACAACTAAGAACAAACTGTGATGATGACCGATAAGGTATTGAAAGTAAGCAGGTATAATAGTATAATGATTTCGGAAAGCTGTGACGGTTACTCCCTTTCAAGCTGCTCAGAAGGAGATAAACCCTACAACTTTACAAGATTCAAATGGCTCAAATATTTGAGCAGGAAGTGAGTTTGAAGACGGGACATTCTAAACTTCAAAAAGCAAGGAAAACGGCAGTACTAACTACTGGTTGCAACGACAATATTATTAAACTAGCGTTTGCCCGCGAAGATTCGCGGAAACAATCAACCTGCGGTTCGTTTTGTATCCAGCAGCCAAAAGCAACTTGCTTCATGACGTCATCTTGGAATGTGTAAAGTGATTTGATCACCTAGGTATCACTTTAACATACCCTTTACCGAGGATTACAGATATTCGCGGAAATGCACCGTACAACATACTTTGTAATTTGAGATCACCTATATATACACACAGCATATATTAGCATTAGTAAACGCATGATATTTATTATGCTAATAACTAATTAACGGAAAGTTCAATTCAAATTTATCATAGATATGAATAATCCTCTTAATTGGGTGAAGATTTTCCCGAAAAAACCGATCAAAAATATTAAATGCACTTCTTATAAACGCATTTCACACACATACACACATACATACACAGACACGAACACGAAATTATTAGATTCTAGTCTCAAGGGCAAGACAACAGGATATGAGTGATCAAGCTGCTGACAAAGAGCCAACCTCGGTTGTTCAGTTGGATATGAACGTTAACACGACAGTTCAGAGAATAAGGTGACTATAACACTGGTGTAAGAAACAGTAAAGATGATCTTCCGACGATCTTCCACAGACTTGAAGATGGCTACTGTTGTCGTGCCAGTGATTCTTTCCACAGTTTCATGGGTAAGAATCCTATAACAGAGACTAAGCTTTATTTAGACGTGGTAGAAAAACAGGGCAATTTGATAGTACTACGATTCTCACAGTAAAGGTAGTAGCTCTACATGACCAAAGGGCAGAGATGGACATTGGACAATAAAGGTATTTATATGCAATCAAATTTTTGCTTCTCTGATAAATTGTCATTTTACACGGCTATGTACTGTTAGATGAAAATTTATCAGAAAAACAAAAACATCGTTGAATGATGAATCAACGGTACATATGACTCGATAGGTAGGTACAGTCTACACAAATCATGATTCAAGAACTAGAAGTATACTTTTATAGCGTGTAATCATTTTGCAACTAAATATGTGTCATCATAATGTTTGGTAAATATTACTCTTTTCTTGCATACATCTACTTGAAATTTATAGTATCATACAATTGCAAACAGTAAAGAAAACAAAATTTTAAACGATCAACTGAAATTCCGACAGTTGTACCCAATTTAACACCTCTATACATAGATTTCACACGTATTGTAACGCTGCGCGGCAACCTGTTGTGCCCACGTGACGTCATCGCGCTGAAATCTATAAACCGCAATAACTCGCGACTTAATTGAGATAGAGGCATGGGGATTTCACCATTGTATAACATGCAACGTGAGAAGTGATAAAATCATAACCATTTTAATTTTCTTAAAAGTCAATTCTATAGTGAACTACCCCTTTAATAAAAACAATAACAGTAACAGGGTACGTCCACAACGCCCGTACTGTTCATATTGTGCCAAATCGGGACATGTTGCTGCTACCTGTTTTCACTTGAACCCGCATTTACTATCAGGCAATCAAAAACAACATGCTAATGTCACGCAAAATGAGCCAAGCTCAAAAAACCCATTCCGGGCTTAGTAGGGAGGGATACAGAAGTCCGTAAAGTTGAGTTGAAACCCTCTAAAACATGCAATGGCAATAAATCGTATGTTAAAGTAGAATTATTTGATAATTATATGTACGCTTTAACAGATACTGGCTCAAATTTGTCATTGATATCTGCTCATTTGATACCTGAACATGTATGTAGTCAGCTCTTAGAATATACTGGTAAAGTGGTTGGAGCTGAAGGTTCTCCTTTACAAATTAAAGGTGTTTTAGAAACTACTATAAAAGTAGTAAATGAGGAATTAAACCTGAAGGCTTTAGTAGTTGACAATTTACAAGAAAATCTACTTTTAGGAGTGGATTTTTGCGTTGAAAATAATGTCATTTTGAATTTTGCCAATCTTACTTGTCAAATTAACAATTTGACAGTACCACTTATAAGGGTGAGAGATAAAAGGGTCAAATATAAAGCGTGCTTGGCCAAAACTATTCATATTCCAGCACGATCTGTTGCTAATAATGTTGCTTGCAAAATACGCTGTGCTAAATCTAAAAATAGTAAAAATAGTACGTATTCTACTTTTTCGGGTGTGTTTGATCCATGCGATAAGTTACTATATAAAAAGTACCAAGTTGAGTCTGAAACAGGCTTATTGAATGTGGCTAAGGGTAAAACACATATAAAGCTTATAAATAACAATGATTTTCCAGTACAAATTTTTAGAAATCAAACATTGGGACAAGTAGAATGCATAACTAATGTGTCTGTAAATGTGACAGCTGAAGAATGTGATGTGGAACAAGACATTAATAATATGTCTCAAGAGGAAAAAGATGAGTTATTATTTGAAAAACTCGACTTAAAATCGCTTACCCATTTATCTAATGAGCAGATGAGTCAAGTGAAGCAATTAATTCTCAAACATAGGGATGTGTTTGCTTTAACTGAAAACTACTTACCAGCAGCTAAACTTGCGCCACATAAAATAGTTCTTGATACTCAGGTACCTATTAGAGCTCCTTTTAGGCCAATACCTATGAAATTAAGGCCTCATGCTGAAAAACTTTGCAATAAGTTAATGTCTTTGGGAATTATTGAACCTTCCAATAGCCCGTATCACAGTCCAGCATTTATACAGGTTAAAAGACATGCAAAGGGGGATAATGCGAAGTATCGGCTTATTAGTGATCTACGATTGATAAATGCTCATGTTCAGCGATCGTTTCAACCTTTACCTGATATTGAATCCCTCACTACAATGTGGGAAGGCTGTACGTACTTCAGTAAAATGGATCTATCCATGGGTTATTGGCAACAGCCCTTACACGAGGATAGCAAACCAATCACCTCGTGTTCTATTCCATCAGTTTGTACTTTTCAATATGCACGCGTCCCACTTGGGTTGACATCAAGTCCAGGGAGTTTTCAGCAAGAAATTGAGAAAGTAATGCTAGGTTTGAAAAACACTAAGTGTGCGCAGTATTTAGACGATTTAGCTTCAGCTGCACGCAGTTTTCTTGAAGCTCTAGATAATATTGATAAGATTTTTACTCGGCTAAAATCTGTCAATTTGAGGCTCAAACCAGAAAAAACGCGTCTTTTCATGCTAAAAATATCATTTTTGGGTTTTATTTTATCACATAAAGGTCTAGAGATGGATCCTAGTAAATGTGATGGATTATTAAAAATGAGTAGGCCACGAAATAAGAAACAAATTAAAAGTTTCGTTTCTATGGCTGGCTTCTACAGGAAGTTTTTGAAAGATTTTGCCCTTGTGTGTAAACCAATGACAAATTTGTTAAAGCAAAATATAAAATTTGTCTGGAATAAGGAGCAAGAAGACGCGTTTCAAGCCATTAAAGATAAAATTGCTGAAAATGTTGTTTTGCAGTTTCCAAATCTTAATAAAGAATTTATATTGAAAACAGACGCCAGTGACTATTCAATAGGCGCTGTGTTATCTCAAATAGGAGATGATGGATTTCTGCATCCAGTGGCATTTGCTAGTAATTTATTAACACCAACCCAGCAGCGCTGGAGCACGTTTCAAAAAGAACTGTACAGTATGAAATTCTATTGCGAGAAGTATCGAATACTTTTATTAAATCAAACTTTCACTATCCATGTAGATCACAAACCGTTGCTACACTGGAGAAATTCTAAATTAATGCAAGGTCCCTTGTGGAGATGGTTTCATGATTTGTCCCAATTTCAATTTACAGTTAAACATATAGAAGGTCCGAAAAACATAGCTGATTGCTTGTCTCGGTTACCGAGGACAGATGATGATTTGTATGATAGTTATGTAGACCAACAGGAACAAGAAATTGGTGACACAGCTAAAAACCAAAATCCAGAAGTTGCTAAGCATTTTAGTGAAATTTCACCAAGTAACAATGTGACTGCCGAAAGTTCTATAATTTCTCCTGAGAATTTGATAAATCCAAGTACAGTTATGGTGCTTGCAACTCATGAAAATGCTGCATGTGATGGAGACTCATTAGTCACATTTATTGACGATGCAGCATTAGCTAGCGCACAAGACCTCGACCCAGTACTAAGTGTAGTCAAGTCTTGGGTTACGTCTAATAAAAAGCCTGATATTAAGGATTCAAAAACGCAAAAGTTAAATCCTGATTTAAAAACGTACCGTGATTCGTTTGACAGATTAAAAATTGAAAATAATATTCTATACCGCTCTTGGGAAAAGGAGAGTGAGGAGCAGCCAGACTGGCTTATATGTTTACCAGAATACTATCATGAAAATGCTATTAAGCTAGCACATGATATTCCTAGTTCTGGTCACATGGGGAAATTTAAAACACTCGAGAGATTACGAAAAAGTGTATATTTTCCTAGATGTGAGTTACAAGTATCGTTGTATATCGATAGTTGTAAACAGTGTATACTCAAAGCACGCAAGCCAAAGCTTAAGGCACCATTAACACCGTTTCATGGAAGTTGTCCTAATGATATTGTACAGTTTGATTTGATGGGACCTTTTCCGAAAAGTGTAGAAGGCTATACGATGGTACTTATTATCATTGATAAATTCACAGCATGGGCTGAGGCAGTTCCCCTCAAGGAAACGTCAACAGGACCCATAGCTAGAAATTTATTGGATGTATGGATAAGTAGAAACGGTATATTTAGTCAATGTCATTCTGACAACGGTCCTCAGTTTACATCAGCTGTAATGAAAATTGTCATGAAACTTATGGGAAATGTGTATCATTCCCATACTTGTCCATTTACTCCTAAGTCTAACGGAGGAGCTGAGGCAATGGTACGCATAGTGAAGGATTTATTGAAAGCCTATTGTGCAGACCAGGGTAATAAATGGCCAGATATGCTGCAACAATGTATGTTCGCATACAGAAGCTCCATATCAACAGTTTCTGGTTATTCGCCGCATTTTTTACATACCTATATTGTATGGAAATAGATTAAGACAGGTGTGAGGTGAGTAGGAAAGTCATGGTCGGATCAGATTAAGATTGGTGAGTAACGATGCGGTAATACAAGGCGAATTAGAGGATGTACTGGTGAGTTACAAAGTGAGATATTGACTGGTGAATTACCTACAACTGGTATGGGTAGCAGTACTTCATTACGAAGTAAGATAATGATTTCAAACACTTTTATTGGATTTATTGTTGTCCTAGCACTCGAAGCTGTTTTTTCTTGAAATAGAAATCTTTCTTAACATGGGCTTCAGAATCTTTTTCAGAGTTTCAGTACCCTTTTGACCCCACATCCAGAAAATTTTGAATTTCCTCTGAGACCCATTTTTTATGATTTCTGTGGCCTGCTCACTTCGCTTGCAATTTGTAATGTCAGTTTTAGTCCTTACTGATATTTCTGAGCGCCGCAGGCGAAAATTTTGAAAGTTTCACATCGAAAACTGTGTCTAGGACCAATTTAGTAACATAATGAATCACAACAGCCCGCCGCAGGCGAAAATTTTCGGTGTTTTGCATCCATAACTGCAGGAATCTGTATAATTTAATTACAACAGTCCGCCGCAGGCGACAATTTTTAATGCACTTGAACACACTTCCTGTGGCTGTGTATACGGCTAATTTACTAATGCAATTCAATCACAACAGCCCGCCGCAGGCGAAAATTTTTAGAATTTTTTGCATTGTAAATTCAGGCAGTATCCTGGAACTGGGCTTTGCCCATTGAGCCCAGTTAAATCTCAATCGATGGGAATATGATTTACACAGTCTGGTTGGATCAGGCCACCCAGTGATCCACCAGACGAAGGGAGATGGTACATAGCCATCTTCGGCTGAAAGCTGACCTAATCTGCAGGCAAGCCTTGACTTGCTTTGCAGTCTGTTTGAAGCCAGGGGCGTTGGCAGAAATCCAGACCTGCGTGGTCCAGGACTGGGTTCTGCCCTCAGCCCGGGATATAACCCGGCAGTCGGGTGGCCTAAAAACCACCTAGGAGTTCACACCCTTGGCCTAGTGTATAGGGAAGTCTCCATGCTCTGCATGGCTGCCACCGGCCTGGTTGATTAAACCGACCGTGGCCATTTTACTAAGACTACTAAGCCCGCCGCAGGCGAAAATTTTTAGGGTTATTCGCATCTTAATCCGCCTCCAAAGTCAATTCGGTGATGAACAATTTGATTGAAATAACACATTGCAAGCGAAAATTTTAATTGCTTCACATCCGTGGCTGTGTCTTGATTATTAATTGAGTAACATAATTTGATCACAACAGCCCACGGCAGGGAAAAATTTTTAGGGTTTTCTGCCTATGAATCTGCCTCTTATATAAAGTCAATTTGGTAGTGATAATTTGATTACAACAGTCCGCCACAGGCGACAATTTTTAATGCACTTCACACTTCCTGTGTCTGTGTCTAACTTCAATTTTGATAACGCAATTCGATCACAACAGCCCGCCGCAGGCGAAAATTTTTAGAATTTTTTGCATTGTAATACGAAATCTGCCTCTAAAGTCAATTCAGTAACAATAAATTGCTTACAATAGTCCATCAAAGGCGAAATGTTTTTAAGTTTCACATCTGAGGCTGGGTCTAAACCCAATTCATTGACACAATTTGATAACAACAGCCCGCTGCAGGCGAAAATTTTTAGGGTTTTTTCATCTGAATCTACCTCTTAAGTCAATTTGGTAATAAACAATTTGATTGAAATTACCTACAGTACCTATTGCAAGCGAAAATTTTAATTGCTTCTCATCCGTGGTTGTGTCTAACTTCAATTTTGATAACGCAATTCGATCACAACAGCCCGCCGCAGGCGAAAATTTTAGAATTTTTTGCATTGTAATACGAAATCTGCCTCTAAAGTCAATTCAGTAACAATAAATTGCTTACAATAGTCCATCAAAGGCGAAATGTTTTTAAGTTTCACATCTGAGGCTGGGTCTAAACCCAATTCATTGACACAATTTGATAACAACAGCCCGCTGCAGGCGAAAATTTTAGGGTTTTTTCATCTGAATCTACCTCTTAAGTCAATTTGGTAATAAACAATTTGATTGAAATTACCTACAGTACCTATTGCAAGCGAAAATTTTAATTGCTTCTCATCCGTGGTTGTGTCTAACTTCAATTTTGATAACGCAATTCGATCACAACTGCCCGCCGCAGGCGAAAATTTTTATAATTTTTTTGCAGATCGTAATACGAAATCTGCCTCTAAAGTCAATTCAGTATCAAAAATTTCCTTACAGTAGTCCGCCAAAGGCGAAAATTTTATATGTTTCACATCTGTGGCTGGGTCTAAAACCAATTCATTGACACAATTTGATAACAACAGCCCGCCGCAGGCGAAAATTTTAGGGTTTTTCATCTGAATCTACCTCTCAAGTCAATTTGGTAATGAACAATTTGATTGAAATTACCTACCTACAGTACCTATTGCAAGCGAAAATTTTAATTGCTTCTCATCCGTGGTTGTGTCTAGACTAATTGAGTAATATAATTTAATCACAACAGCCCGCCGCAGGCGAAAATTTTAGGGTTTTTTGCAACTTAATTCGAAATCTGCCTTTATAGTAAATTTAGAATCATATCATATTCCTTTTAAGCTTTTACTCATGAATGAAACATATTTGTGACACTTGACTTAAAAATATGTACATTTTCCTCTGACTTCACAATCTGAAATTAACATTTTCATTTGAAAAAATTCCTCTCAAACCACCAAAAATTTCCTCTCAAAATCAATTTCCTCCGAGTCAGACTCACGGACTCGCGTGTTTCTGGATGTGGGCTTTTGACGAGTTAAGGTTGTAAAAAAGGGTGGTGAAATGGTTTTAAAAAGGCAGAACCTAAACTCCAAAGTAATGATTGAAAACTCTTTTATTGGATTTTCAGTTGTCCTGACACTTGCAATAGGTAGATAGCAAAAGTTTTTTGCAAAGTCAAAAACTGTCTATGGCTGTGCTTTACAACCCTTTTTAGTACCCTTTTGACTGATGAGCACACATACGTGTAACAGTGATCAACGAGATGAAATGAGAATTTGCTAGTGGTTTATTCGGTTGAAACTTGAATTCATGATTTCAGATTTGAAATCTTCAAGTTCAGGACAGCTACACAATCCTTCAATAATTTTCTTCGCGCAAAGGTTTCAAATGTGCACTCGTGGATTGTGTGTACCAGAAATGTAAATAGATGTAATAGATCTAATTAATGTAAATAGATCTAATTTAGAATTTATTAGTATCAATTAGACCCCATTCTGACCGCAAAACAGAAATATATCACTACAAAAATATTAAATATGTGCCAGAGTTGACGTATAAATATATCACCAAAATACGCCTGTAGTCGGATTTTTATGGCAAAAATATATCACTACAGTGATATATTTCCTGAAAATATGACCAAAATATGCCTATGGAACTTACCCTCTTGTTCCATGGCCAAATAATTCACTGAAATAATATGGCCATATTTTTTCTGAAAAATATATTTTTCAGCTCAACCTGTTCCATGCCCATATAATTTTTGCGCCGCGCAAATTACGTAATTAAATCACAGTCCAAGCATTGAAACATTAACCCATCAGACAGATCAGTATTCAGTCAACTGATGATTGGTGCATAAACCAATCAGATTGAGCAATATGATTATGAGTGCATTATCCATACTATATTACGAGCATAATACCTATTTCTATTCAATGCACGTAAAGTTGGTCATATCTTCATTCCGCTTCAAGTTTACCTAGACTCTAGTGCACACAGCACAGTCGAAATGACAACGCCTACTACAGCAGTGCAGCCTATATGAACTTATGAAGGGTAAAGTATACACGGCCAACGCCCAAAGAATCAGCAAACTGGGATGTGTTTTTGTCAACAGTGAAAATCGTATACCTATTCCAAAATCAAATTTCATAAAAGAGAGAACCGGTCAGTCATGGATTGGCAAGACTTTTGAATGCCCTGGCACCTTGCTGTCACAGGTCACTACATTACACATCTGTTGCAGAGAGTAGGGTTTGCAACCGATATTATCGGCGATACATTATCGCCGATAAAACGTTAAAAATAATTATCGGATATCGGCGATAAAATCTGACCGATAATACCGATAATTTGATAAGCAAAATTTCCCATCTTTTTGAAGAAGTTTCCTGACACCACTTTACTCTATCACACTTTACTCTGGCACCACTTTACTACGGCACCACTTAACCCTGACACCACTCAACTCTGACACCACTTCACCCTGAAACCACTAAGCCCTGACGGCAGTTTTCCCTGACACCACTTTACCCTGACACCACATGACCCCAGAACAACATTTCCCTGACACCACTTTACCCGCAAACCATTTTCCCCGGAAACCACTTTATTATGGAACCACTTAAACCTGACACCACTCAACCCTGACAACATTTTACCCTGAAACCATTTTAAGCCCTGGTGGCAGATTTCCCTGGCGCCAATTTTTCCTGACACCCATTAACCCTGACACCACTTAACCCTTACAGCAGTTTACTCTTTCATCAATTCACCCTGCCACCAGGTTTTCCCAGACACCAATTTTCTCTTAGGTACAATTCTTTATCCTGACACCAGTAAACGCTGACACCCATTTACCATTAGGTACACCATTTTACTCTGACACAAATTGACACTGAAATCACTTCACAGTTACTCTGACACCACCTATTTACACTGATACCATTTAACCCCAAAACAACTTTACCCTGAAAACATAACATGACCCTGACTCCGCTTTACCCTGACAGCACTTTAAGTTGACACCAGTCTAACCGTGACTCCACTTAACTCTGATACCACTTCGCCCTGACACGACTTAACACTGGCACTGTTTTGCTCTGAAACTCCGTCACATTATTTAACTCTGACACCACTGAACTCTGGCACCACTTCACAATGACGCCAGTTTACCCTGGTACCACTTCGCCCTGATGCCATTTTACCCTGACTTCACTAGACCCTGGCATCACCTAACCCTGTCACGATTTTACCCTGACACCACTTTACTTTGACACCACTTTAATACCCTGACAGCGCATATTTCATATTTCCCACTTGCAAAATCAAGAGTTTTGTAATTTCCTCGATCCACCTCGATCAAGGTCAATGGTGAACGAGCCCGAGCTCGTGTGTACAGTGTTTAATGTAAACAATTACCTCATTAACACACAACAATACCTGGGTACATGTCAAAATTTAATTAAGCGTATCAATTAGAACGCGATCTAGGCAACCACTACCCATATACCTATATGAGTAAAAAAATTTAATATGTGCCGGCTCGCACATATTTTTTCGACCGAATTATATCAGTAAAATCGTAAAAATATGGGTAAAAAATATCAGAAAATAAATATCACTGATATATAGGTATATGAGTGAAAATATGGCCATGGAACATAGGGGTAACCCTTTAGTTCCATAGGCATATTTTGGTCATATTTTCAGGAAATATATCACTGCAGTGATATATTTTTGCCATAAAAATCCGACTACAGGCGTATTTTGGTGATATATTTGCCCATATTTATATGTCAACTCTGGCACATATTTAATATTTTTGCAGTGATATAGGGTCAAATGATCCTATCGGGTCAAATGAGAAATTGCCTTTTATCACTTCCTGTACATTGTAAACGATTGAAATCAGTGTAATACGTATTGAAGATAACAACATCATGTCCTGACTTAATTCCAATGGCTGTGATAGCTTTAACTCTCAGAAACCACATACATGCAACTGAAAACAAGAATTCCTAGGATATTCATGCAATTTTGGAGGCTACTAGTATTGTCCCTATTGAATGACTTCTCTAAATTTTCAGCCTAAGCATAAGTTTACACATCCATTTTCACTCTTACAACGTTGTTTATGATGAACATGCATCTAATTAGGTGCTAATTGGATTTTTGTCCAGCCCCACTGTTTTGCCCAAATGATCAATATTGAATTTTGACCAAATGATCGCAGATCATTTGACCCTGAAGGTGATCATTTGACCCAATTTTAGTCGATTTTAAAGGCTTTTTCATCCCTTTCACTAAATTTGTGGCTATTAAATGCATTTATAAGTTTATCATGTTATAGATGTACCTACTTATGATCATAGGCGATCAGAAATACTTTCAATAATGCCTTAAAAATAACATAATAGGTAAAATTAATCAAAAAAACCAAAAAAATTACATCGGTTGGATCCTCCACGTCTTTCTAATTCTTTATATACATAAGATATGTACTTTTGAATAGATCTATTGCATTAAATAACTAACATTAGGTTTTAAACAGTAGATTTTGCTTGCATTTGTTCAATTTTAGGGATTATTTTGTTGACTATAGATTAAATGCATCTATAGACAACATTTTATACTCTTGTGGTCATTTTATTCAAGTTTTAATCCATTTCATTAACATAGAACACAAATTACAGCCAGAAAAAATTTATTTCGACTAAAAATTTCAAAATTTAGGGTCAAATGAGTCTACTTAGAGTCAAATGATGCGATCATATGACCCTAAAAAGGCACAGATCATTTGACCCTAGCATTTTGAAAGGGGCCTTTTTCATGGGGTCAAATGATCATATCATTATTGGCCATTCTGAACTTTAAAATGTTACTGGAGGTATCCGAAAATGAGGTAAAATCTATTTAGATGGAGTTTCCATGGAAAACGGAGCCATATAGTGATTTACGACGAAGTCATTACAAATTACATAAACTAGGATCATTTGCCCCATGTCTCCCCTATATCTGTTTTGCGGTCAGAATGGGGTCTAATTGATACTACTAAATTCTAAATTAGATCTATTTACATTTTTGGTACACACATGCCCCAAACACACATTCGAAACCTTCGCGCGAAGAAAATTTCTGAAGGATTGTGTATCTGTCGTGAGCAAGACAATTTAGTAATTTAGTTTCTAAATCTGAATTTATCATGAACTCAAGATTCAGTAGCATGAACCAGTAGCAAATTCTAATTACAACTGTTACTCATTGTTACGTGCATGTGAGCTCATCAGTCAAAAGCACCTTTTCAAAAGGGTACTTAAGGGTTTTGAAGCACACCATAGAACGTTTTGCTATTTTAAGTGTCAAGACAACTTAAATTCCAATAGCTATCTACTGCTACCCACCCTTTTTTACAACCTTAACTCGTCAAAAAGGTAGTAAAAAGATTCAGAAGCCCAAGAAAGTTTCTAATTTCTGCGACAACAATAAATCCAATAAAAGTGATTGAAATCATTATTTCTCTTCGTAATTCACTAATTTCTATCTCACTTCGTAACTCGCCGTTCTCTATCTCACTTCGTAACACACCAATCTCTATCTCACTTCGCAACTCACCAGTCTCTATCTCACTTTGTAACTGATCATCAGTCTCTATAACAATTCGTAGCTCACCAGCAGGTACCTCCTCTTATTTGCCTTGTATGACGGCATTGTTACTCACCAATCTTAATCTGATCCGAGCAAGACTCTTCTACTCACCTTTCTTAATCTCGATCTTTATTATGTTCAATTTCAAAATCCGACTGGTCAATTCAAATTAGCCAATTAGCCAACGCGTACCTACGTCATCATCTTGTCATAAAATGAGGACCATAATGAAGTCATTGTATTTTTATGTTGAAGCCACACACTACACAGAAGTATTTTAATGTATTTCCATGAATAATCTTGCTTGTTTCCATACAATTTTAATTTGATCTTTATCTGTGAACAGTGAACACTTGATCAATTCGATCTTGAGTGCGGAATTGCCCACTAATATAATTACACCCCTTCAAAATTTCCCGATCAACCACAAAAATATATGCCTATGGAACAGGTAGGCTTATAAATATATTTTTGGGAGACAAAAATACGTGATATTTTTGAAGTCGAATAATTGCGTATGGAACTAAAGGGTAAGTGTGTAAAAAATTACTGCGAGTGTGTAAGTAGTCAGGGATGACTTGGTCGATAATCTAAATCCGTTGGCGTTGTTTGAGCACGGCGATTTCTCAACGGGATTTGGTATTTTAGACCCTAAGGAACAAAACTGAACTTGTCGCCAATTTTTTATTTGGCGGCCACGCCCATTTTTGGCCACGCCCATTTTTGCGATTGGAGTGCATGGTCAAATTATCGTATCTTGGGCCAGGAAGGTCGTAGAGACTTTGTTTTTTGTGCAAAATGTGCGCAATGGCCATGTTTTTTATACAACTTTTTAATACAATATACCCTAAAACGTTCGCAAAAAGAGTTATGGGCCAAAAACTAAATTTTTGGCCACTCGCAAACCCCATTTTGGGTAAAATTGATATCTCAGGCCAGGAAGGTCCTAGAGACTTTGTTTTTAGTGCAAAATGTGCGCAATGACCATGTTTTTATACAACTTTTTAGTAACATATGCCCTAAAACGCTCGTAAACATAGTTATGGGCCAAAAACTGAATTTTTGGTCACTCGCAAACCCCAATTTGGGTCAAAATGATATCTCAGGCCAGGAAGGTCGTAGAGACTTTGTTTTTAGTGCAAAATGTGCGCAATGGCCATGTTTTTAGACAACTTTTTAATAACATAATATGCCCTAAAACGCTCGCAAACAGAGTTATGGGCCAAAAACTGAATTTTTGGTCACTCGCAAACCCCAATTTGGGTCAAATTGATATCTCAGGCCAGGAAGGTCGTAGAGACTTTGTTTTTAGTGCAAAATGTGCGCAATGGCCATGTTCATAAGTTTATATACAAATTTTTAATAACATATGCCCTAAAACGCTCGCAAATAGAGTTATGGGCCAAAAACTGAATTTTTGGTCACTTGCAAACCTTAATTGGGTCAAATTGATATCTCGGGCCAGGAAGGTTGTAGAGACTTTGTTTTTAGTGAAAAATGTGCGCAATGGTCATTGGTCATGTTTATAAATTTTATACGACTTGTCATTAAATATATAGCAAAACCCGTGGCCTCCGGCCACCGTTCACTATTTTTTCCCTTCAGCAATTCGTACAGTACCATGTAGTACTGTAGTTCTTATCAGTGATGACGTCATATTTTATTCGGGTGTGCCTACTCCTCTATGTGATGTCTAACGTCTAGTGGTGTCAAACGTCACTGGTACTCTGGTATGAACATTCCGATCATCGGTATGCTTGATTGGGTACTGAGTGGTGTCAGAGAAGTGTGTGGCTATATATAAGCCGCTGGACAGACAGAAATCATAAACCGGACAGACAGATATATATACTTATATATATATGAGGAAGAATTATAAGTAGTAAGATGACCTAAAACGTTCACAAACCAAAATCTAAACGTAAGGAGTTTAGGGCACCCTTCATTGATAAATCTGGCCTTGAGGTCGTACCCTGTACAGTCTTCTGTTTTTAACTTAATCCTAGCAAAAGGTCCACAAAGGTTGTATAAAATAAATATTATAGAATAGTCCTTGTTGACGGATATATTCACTCACACACTGAGTACCTAGGATCTTATAGTCCTATACCCTCCTTGCCTTTTTCAGTAGATAAACCCAACCCTCACTCCCCCAACCTCTCACCCTGCCGTTACAGCGCCTCAGAGATAGGCAGAACCCCCCTCCAGCATTAAATTCCGATGGACTTGCGCTAATATGGTTTGATACAAGAACTAATTTGATACAAGGCTAATTTGGCCTTTTACAAGAACTGACTAGTGAAACTTTTGTGTGAACTAAGCCAAATTAAGTCTTTCGTCAACTTTTCCACGGTCTGGGGTAGCTGGCCCTCTGCATTGTTCTTGCAAAGAGCCTGTTCTGAATCACCAGCTCCCCACGACCAAAAGTATGAGTATTTGGACGTTGTTTGATTGCAGATTGTGTCAAAGATCAGCTGAAGATCTTCCTGAGTCCACATGGTAGTGGTTACAAAGTTACAAGGACGCAAGGTAGCCTAGTGTTCCTGGCCCAGCTTGATCCTGGCCCAAAGTTTCTTCAGATAGGTACTTCATTGCCACATGTTATAATGCGACTTTGCTTAGAGAGTTAGTAAAGCGATCGGAGTACAAGCTCCTCCTGAAGTTCCTAAAGTCCAAAGAGGCATGGGGATGCCAGTAGCATTATTAGAGAACTAGACTGAAGATCTGGTTTGAGGTTCTCTCTTTGTTCCCTCAGCCCAAATTCATATTATTTCTTTCTTTCAATACTATGATCTCTCCCTGCTCAATGAATATAAGCAATCACATGAAATTCATCCAAATAGATCTCTTGGGCTTCAATGCTCATGATGATATCAGTTAACTGTTCATAGAAGTAAACCAGTTCATTGTGAAAATACAATGAAAAAACCATGGCAGTGGGCTTGTCACCAAAAAATGTTCCCAAAAAGCGTACAGGATTCTGGGCAGAAACTGAAGACCAATAATTCAGTTTCTGGCCTATATCTCTATAAGCTTTTTGGGCATATATTATGTTAATCAAGTAGTCGTATATAAACGTGGCCAAATTGCGCTGAAAGCGAAGTCTCAGCAGTCAGCAACCTTACTAAGTTCCTAGATCAAGATATTGACTCGGCTCATGCAGGTGTCCAAAAATTAGTTTTTTGGCCCATTATTCTGCTTGTGAGCGACGAGCGTTTTAGGGCATATGTTTATTAACAAGTCGTATATAAACATGGTAATTGCACACATTTTGCTCTAAAAACAAAGTCTCTACGACCTTCCTGGCCCGAGATATCAATTTGACCCAATTAAAGTTTGCAACTTGCAATGCAAGTGACCAAAAATTCAGTTTTTGGCCCATAACTCTATTTGCGAGCGTTTTAGGGCATATGTTATTTAAAATTTGTATATAAACATGGCCATTGCGCACATTTTGCACTAAAAACAAAGTCTCTACGACCTTCCTGGCCTGAGATATCAATTTTACCCAAAATGGGGTTTGCGAGTGACCAAAAATTCAGTTTTTGGCCTATAACCCTGTTTGCGAGCGTTTTAGGGCATATGTTATTAAAAAGTTGTATAAAAACATAGCCATTGCGCACATTTTGCACTAAAAACAAAGTCTCTACGACCTTCCTGGCCTGAGATATCAATTTTACCCAAAATGGGGTTTGCGAGTGGCCAAAAATTCAGTTTTTGGCCCACAACTCTTTTTGCGAACGTTTTAGGGTATATTCTATCAAAAAGTTGTATAAAAACATGGCCATTGCGCACATTTTGCACTAAAAACAAAGTCTCTACGACCTTCCTGGCCCAAGATACGATAATTCGACCATCTGACCATGCGCTCCAATCGCAAAAATGGGCGTGGCCAAAAATAGGCGTGGCCGCCAAATAAAAAATTGGCGACAAGTTCAGTTTTGTTCCTTAGGGTCTAAAATACCATATCCCGTTGAGAAATCGCCGTGCTCAAACAACGCCAACGGATTTCCAAGTCATCCCTGACTAAAGTGTGTAAGAGGTTGTGTGTAAGTGTGTAAACGGAGTGTGTAAGTGTGTAAAAAATTTTACTTCGAGTGTGTAAGTGTGTAAGGGGTTGTGTGTAAGTGTGTAAAAAGAGTGTGTAAGTGTGTAAAAAAATTTACTGCAAGTGTGTAAGTGTGTAAGGGGTTGTGTGTAAGTGTATAAAAAGAGTGTGTAAGTGTGTAAAAAAATTTACTGCAAGTGTGTAAGTGTGTAAGGGGTTGTGTGTAAGTGTGTAAAAAGAGTGTGTAAGTGTGTAAAAAAATTTAGTGCGAGTGTGTAAGTGTGTAAGCGGTTGTGTGTAAGTGTGTAAAAAGAGTGTGTAAAAAATTTAAGGGCTAGTGTGTTAGTGTGTAGGGCAAGTGTGTAAGGGCAAGTGTGAAAGTGTGTAAGGGCGAGTGTGTAAGTGTGTAAGAGGTTGTGTGTAAGTGTGTAAAAGGAGTGTGTAAGTGTGTAAAAAATTTTACTTCGAGTGTGTAAGTGTGTAAGGGGTTGTGTGTAAGTGTGTAAAAAGAGTGTGTAAGTGTGTAAAAAATTTTACTTGTGTAAGTGTGTAAGGGGTTGTGTGTAAGTGTGTAAAAAGAGTGTGTAAGTGTGTAAAAAAATTTACTGCAAGTGTGTAAGTGTGTAAGGGGTTGTGTGTAAGTGTGTAAAAAGAGTGTGTAAGTGTGTAAAAAAATTTATTGCGAGTGTGTAAGTGTGTAAGCGGTTGTGTGTAAGTGCTTAAGTGTGTAAAAAATTTAAGGGCTAGTGTGTTAGTGTGTAGGGCAAGTGTGTAAGGGCAAGTGTGAAAGTGTGTAAGGGCGAGTGTGTAAGTGTGTAAAAAGAGTGTGTAAGTGTGTAAAAAAATTTACTGCGAGTGTGTAAGTGTGTAAGGGGTTGTGTGTAAGTGTGTAAAAAATTTACCGCGAGTGTGTAAGTGTGTAAGGGGTTGTGTGTAAGTGTGTAAAAAGAGTGTGTAAGTGTGTAAAAAATTTTACTGCGAGTGTGTAAGTGTGTAAGGGGTTGTGTGTAAGTGTGTAAAAATAGTGTGTAAGTGTGTAAAAAATTTACTGCGAGTGTGTAAGTGTGTAAGGGGTTGTGTAGAAGTGTGTAAAAAGAGTGTGTAAGTGTGTAAAAAAATTTACTGCGAGTGTGTAAGTGTGTAAGGGGTTGTGTGTAAGTGTGTAAAAAAATTACCGCGAGTGTGTAAGTGTGTAAGGGGTTGTGTGTAAGTGTGTAAAAATAGTGTGTAAGTGTGTAAAAAAATTTACCGCGAGTGTGTAAGTGTGTAAGGGGTTGTGTGTAAGTGTGTAAAAGGAGTGTGTAAGTGTGTAAAAAAATTTACGTCGAGTGTGTAAGTGTGTAAGAGGTTGTGTGCAAGTGTTTAAAAAGAGTGTGTAAGTGTGTAAAATGAGAAAAGTGTTGGCAAGTACTATTGTTGTTGATACTAGTTTGAAGTTCTATTGACACCAGTCTTAAGCTCTTAAGTATCACTGAAACCAGTCTGACGTACTGCGGCAAATGTAAAGTTCAGCGCAAGGCTTAACTGAGCGCAAATTTGCGCTCAGTTGTGCTCGTTAGCGCTCATTAGCGCTCAAATAAGCGAAATTTTGCGCTCGTTAGCGCTCGTTAGCGCTCTAGAGCCTCGAAAATGACTGAGCGCAAATGAGCGCAAAATTTTGCGCTCATATTCGCTCGTCATCGCTCAAATACGCTCATTAACGCTCGATAGCGTCCATTTTGCGCCCACTTTGCGCCCACTTTGCGCTCAGAGCGCTAACGAGCGCAAAATGGTCTTCCAAAAAATTCTTTTTTTGCGCTCAATTGCGCTCATTACCGCCCAGCCAAACTGAGCGCAATTTTGCGCTTATAAGCGCCCATAAGCGCCCGTTAGCGCTCATCTGCGCTCAGATGCGCTCAGATGCGCTCAGATGCGCTAATAGATGGATTGCGCCCAAATGCGCTCGTTTGTGCTCAGTTTCACCACACTTTAGCAAGTTTGCGCTCACTTTGCGCCCACTTTGCGCTCAGCCTTTCTGAGCGCAAATGAGCGCAAAAATTTTGCGCTCATTTGCGCTCAATTGCGCTCAATTGCGCTCATTTGCGCTCAATTGCGCTCATTTGCGCTCATTTGCGCTCATTTGCGCTCAATTGCGCTCATTTGCGCTCATTCGTGCTCATATGTGCTCATTTGTGCTCAATTGCGCTCATTAGCGCTCAATTGCGCTCATTAGCGCTCTATTGCGCTCATTAGCGCTCAATTGCGCTCATTAGCGCTCAATTGCGCTCATTTGCGCTCATTTGCACTCAATTGCGCTCATTTGCACTCAATTGCGCTCATTAGCGCTCAATTGCGCTCAATTGCGCTCATTTGCGCTCATTAGCGCTCAATTGTGCTCAATTGTGCTCAAATGCGCTCAATTGTGCTCAATTGTACTCAAATGCGCTCAATTATGCTCAATTGTGCTCAAATGCGCTCAATTGTGCTCAAATGCGGTCAATTGTGCTCAAATGCGCTCAATTATGCTCAATTGCACCCAAATGCGCTCAATTGTGCTCAATTGCGTTCATTTGCGCTCATTTGCACTCAATTTTACCCAATTTGAATTATTAGAGGTTTAAATTCCTGAGCCGGCTGGCACATTGTGTGAAAGGCGCAGCTCACACGCCACGAACCGTCGAAAACGAGGTCTTGCTTGTTGTTTCAGTTGCAGACAGCAAACTGCACACGTCACGGAAGTTTTCAAGCATGGACATAATCATATAAATTGAAAGCCGAGCCTTGTGATTGAGCAAGGTAATCAGTATCACTAAAAATCGCAATGCAGTGCAGACCCGTTCTCTGCCGTGGTTGCTAAGCAACATGAACAATGTCAAGTGATTTAGTGATGCATGTCACGTGACTATATCCTAATCCAGTGCCGACCACAGGTAGAAACGCAGATGAGATGCAAAGACTTTGTTTCCGTCGTCCGATGTTTTGCTAAAAGTGAACACGTATATGAATATCCCTGTCTGCGTTGCGCAGCGCGTTTACGCACACCTGTGCGGGCTTAGGAATCCGTTTTTACTATATGTTACGGGGCCTTATTTTGCGCGCGCGAGCGCGCCTAGCTTCAGAGAAGAGCGAGCGCGAACAAACAGGGACACGTAACATTTGGTAACGTAACGTGTTTCATTGCATTTTTGGCCGTTGACAGACCCTCGCGGCCTCGCATTCTCGCAAGAATCCCCCGCTCCGCGGCTTAGCGCCATCTGCATCGGGTCATGCATCGTACAATGCGTCGATGCAACGTGTTTCCGTTGACTTTTAGCCCTCTTGCGCGCCGTCGCCGCGCCGGTCGCGTCGTCGCATACACACAGTACACACCTATGCGGGCTAAGGAAGAGGAAATAGTCGGGCAACATCCGTCGATTCAAAACTTTGCCATTCGGCGTAACGGCGTTAGCACCCGGTTAAATGAACCCACCCCGGCCGTGCGCACTTTTTTGCAACTGTACTCAAACAGATCCCGCTACACGCTAGATGGATTTCTCCCATCCCTAGCGCGCAACACTCGGAAGGTTTTAGGTTGGAGGGTCGTGTTGCAAACGGCGGAGGGTAGGGTAAAATCCTACTAGCTACACGCTAGTTTCACGCTTGCCCTAACCAGGACCCTGGTTTGTGGTTTTGCGCACAGAGTGCGCGGCGCGGCAAGCGTTTCGCGACATAAAACTTTTTTTATGCGCGCGTGGGGCCTTGCACTCCAAACCACCCATATCCAAAAAATAAAAAATTTCCCCCGAACCAGAAATTTTTGCCCATTTTGAAGCCCACTCGCTTTGCTCGCAAAATTTTTGCCTATTTTGTCGCCCGCTTGCTTTGCTCACGAAATTGACTATAGTATTAGGCCATGTAGGTGCCCCAAAAATGGTTTTTGGCCCATAACTCGGTTTGTGAGTATTTCAGAGCATATGTCTATTGACAAGTTGTATATAAACATGGTCATTGTTCACATTTTCCGCCCAAAATGAAGTCTCTACGACCTTCCTGAGCTGAGATACGATTATCTACATATCAGTCGGCTGCACCTCGGCTAAAATCGATTTTTCGGCACCTTCCACAACTCGGAGAGGTGTGGAAAGTTGCTAGATCGATTTTTCATGCGAAGAACCATGGAAACCACGCAAAATCGCTTGTAGTCGAATTTGTCCACTTTTTGGCTATTTTTTTCCAGATTTGACTGTACTATTTTAGGGTATTTCGGTATCTTTGCTCAGGAATGTCGAAGAGACTTCATCTTGGGTGAAAAATGTGCGCAATCACATATGACTTGTTAATAAACATATGCTCTAGATTGCTCACAAACTGAGTTAACTTATGCGCCCATAACCATTTTTGGGCGCCCTCATGGTTTAATTCAGGGTACTTCGGCGTCTTGACTCTTGACTCAGGAAAGTCGCAAAAATTTTGATTTGGGTTGGCCCATATATATTGGTTCGCAGCCATGGCATTCGACTCCTACTAGACTCAAACCGGATTTTTGAGTTGTTGGTATTCCAGAGCAAATCTTTATGAGCAAATTTTGACGTATATAAACATGACCATTGCATAATTCATAAAGTTTTCACACCGAACATGAATTCTCTACGACCTTCTTCAGCTTAATAAGCATGGAGTTCACCTCATGGGTGTCCTGAGACCAGTTTTGGCCCATAATTCGGTCTTCGAACATTTTGTGGTGCAAGTTTGCACACACACAGTCACGCAACCCAAAACTCCAAATATGGTTATGGGCCCATAACTCGGTTTGTGAGCATTTTAGAGCATATGTTCATTAACGAGTTGTATATAAACATGACCATTACGCACATTTTCCGACCAAAGATCTAAAGATGAAGTCTCTACGACCTTCCTGAGCCAAGATACCGAAATGCCCTAAATTAGGCCATGCAGGTGCCCCAAAAATGGTTTTTGGCCATAACTCGGTTCCTGAGTATTTCAGAGCACATGTCTATCACAATTGTATATAAACATGCTCATTGCGCACATTTTCCGCCCAAAATGAAGTCCCTACGACCTTCCTGAGTCGAGATACGATTTTTTTTACATATCAGTCGGCTGCTCTTCAGCTAAAAACAATTTTTCGGCACTTTCCACAACTCGGAGAGGTGTGGAAAGTTGCTAGATCGATTTTTCATGCAAAAAGAACCATGGAAATCGCTTGAGTCGACTTTGTCCACTTTTAAATCCAATTTTGACTGTACTACTATATTTTGTGAGCAAAGCAAGCAGTTGGCAAAATTGACCTTTTTTTAATGTTTCATGAGCTAAAGTAATTATTCTAATATATTAGAAGTTAAAAAGGCTCCACATTGAACACCATTCTTAGACTTATACATACTACCTACATCCTATCACTGAAAACTGTTAGTTAGTACAGGAACGATTTGAAATTTTCATTTTTAAAATTTATTTCAATATAATTCGGGTAAAACATAGTGATTTTTGGTGTTAAAACAAATTTTCTGAACTTGGCTTCCACCAAAAATTTCCTCCAATTTCCCCAAAATTTCCCCCGGCTCAAAATTTCCCCCGAACCAGGTTTGCAGGTTCGCGGCTTTTTGGATATGGGCCAAACCAAGAGCGAGGAAGTGACGCCCCTGGTTAGTGGTTAAGAAAGATTCAAAGGATGCTACTCGCAACGTTCTACGGTACATTGGCCACGCCGCGCACTCCGTGCGTGCGCGTCACCAGTGCAAGGGAAACCTGGAACAATAACATGGAAACTCGCGCGCGCCGCTGCGCCTAATTGTCTGAACTCTGAGCTGAGACGCTGAGTGTCTGACGACGTCAGACAACTTTTGTGCATGGCGAAGAAGATCTTCGTTATCGTTACCCTCTGCCCTCACTTGCAATAAGCAATTGCTGAATTGCAATTGAATTTGATATAATAAGGGTCAGGATTCGTTCGGTTTACTGGTTATATTAGGGTTAATTTTAAAAAGGATGATATGAGATTGAGCTGATTGAGAATCAGTGCGCGACGGCTGAATTCGCACGAGGGTCAGACCGTCAAGGGGTCTGGCAATGCTTTGCTCTAAGTCTAACCAAGACCCTGGTTTCGCGCCGCACCCGGTTAGGGCAACTAAAAAGGCAACGCCAGACAATTTGGGGATGGGATATTTGAAGTCAATGCCGCGCATTGAAAATAAAGTATGAATCTTTACTCGACTGCCGTGATCGGCACTGGATAGTCACGTGGTGTTTCATGTACGCCAACCTCAGAATTCGTTTTTATAAAATTCGATTTCAGAAAAAATCGTGTTTTTGCGCGTCGTCGTGTATCATTTACGCCAATGCAATTCAACATCATTCGCGCGACAACATCTACAAATATTTCTTCGCGTATTCCAAAAAAGGTGTAATATTGGCAAATTTTCGGCGCCGCGCAAAATTGAAATTTAAAAATTTAAAAGAAAAAACATTTTTAGTGCAGACCATCGCATGTGGAAAATTAAAGACGGGAAATTAAAAAGGAAAGTGAGATAAGAAAAAATTAAAAGAAAGAAAATTGAGAGTGAGATTACGGAGTAGAATTCCGAAAATATTCCCGATGTCAGTTTTGTTAAATCAGATTAATTTATTTTGCCGCAGAAACTTCTTCTTTGGCCGCAGAAACTATCATTATCATTAATCAGTATTTTTGATAACACACTAATAAACTTTATTCCTTTGAAAATGTTCGAAAGATTTCAATTAACAAATTTGAACAATCAATATTTCGATAAACATGTGTATTAATGAATTAAATACTAATAGCAGCGTGGAACTGACTGCACAATAAGAGTACCAGGCTAACCACGATGTTTCACATTTGAAAATTCCAATAAAACTGATATGCATTTCATAAGGGAGCCGTCACATATTTAAACGTCAAAACCCGAAGGGAGGGGTTTCCAATTAATGCTGAAAGATTATGGCATAGGAAAGTAGAGGGTTTGAACTCTGCTGACGTCAGCAAAATTCTTGAAATTTCACATCCTAAAAAGTTAAAAGGATACGATTTCAAAACTTTTTCGCGTAAAATATTTTGTTTTGGAGTACCCATTGCATTTCTGCAATACTTTATTGGCCTTTATTTAACTGGCCCTTAAAAGGACAAAAACGACTTTGGAGATTTTTGTACAAAGGGCCGGTTGAAAAAAGGCCGGTCAAATTAGAGGCCAGTAATTTAGATCAAATGAAAATTTTATGAATTGGCTTATACAGTGCTCAATTCTCTTGAACGCCATAACATTACACAGTAATGACCTAAATCATCATATTAGACTGGGATTTGGGCCTTTTGATGCAATTCAAAATGGTTTAAGCGGTCATTTTAGAGCATAAAATCCTTGATCTGGCAACGAATAGAAAATTTATTGTCCAAGAGGCCGATTAAAAGGTTCAAAAATGATTCGATTTTTGTCCATAGGGCCGGTTAATAAAAAGGCCGGCTAAATAAAGGCCAATAAGGGTCGTACGAGTGAATTTCGACGACACACCTGCGGCACACCTGCGACATACCTGCGACACACCTGCGACACATCCACGACACACCTGCGGCACACCTGCGACACAACTTAAAACATAAGTTCTATTGTTATTGTGATACAACCACGACACACCTACGACACACCTACGACACACCTGCGACACAACTCGCAGTTGTGTCGTGGATGTGTCGTAGGCGTGTTGTGGATGTGTCGCAGGTGTGTCGTAGGTGTGTCGCAGGTGTGTCGTAGGTGTATCACAATAACAATAAAACTTATGTTTGAGTTGTGTCGCAGGTGTGTCGTAGGTGTAACGCAGGTGTGCCGCAGGTGTGTCGTCGAAATTCACTCGTACGACCCCAATAAGGTATGATATCTACACGTACATGATTGATATTAATGTCTGTTGTTTCGATCCGAAACTATCAAAATTTGTTTTGCAAATTGGGGGGGGGGGAGGTATGGTCGATGATGATATCAGCAAGGGGAAGGGGTCACCGGTCACCCAATGATGGCATGAGATGACAGACGGGGGAAGGTGGTTGAAAATGACCAAATAGAGCTGACGTAATATGTGACGGCTCCCATAAAAGGACAATATCCAATTTTTCTTCAACTTCTGACTTATATTATTACAAGCTAATATCTCTTTTTTTATCACCAACTCATATATTCAAGCGCCAACGGCCAAGCCTGAGATACAAATGAGGTTTCCATAAAAAGCACGGAATGTGGAGCCAAAGCCTCGTGAGTTCGGACTAAAATCTTGAAATGACATGAATTACTTGGGGGTAGGGGGGCAACGCCGAAAAACCCCATAAACCTCGAGAAATGAGTCCCCTATTTGGTTTTTTTCATATCCACTTTGGGGTTTTTGGGGGTTTAAATTTGCAGATACTCGGTACCATTTCAAAATAGGGCCAAAAATCAACAACTAAAATGGTACCATTTCAGAACAGGGTCGAAAATATTCAACAAAAATTTAGTCCAGGACGTAAGGTCCAAAAAATGCCATCCGTTAGCAACCCGTGTTAAAAGCGATTTTTCGACGGTTACTAGGCCTTTAGACCACGTAGAATCGATCTAGCTCGGTCAGGACATCTGATCTCGATGGCGCCAAGTCGATATTGACCACGCCCTTTTTTAAGGTTACGCGCAGGCTTGATATTTCATAACTTGGCTCAGGAAGGTCGTAGAAACTTCGTTTTGGGCGCAAACGAAGCGCAATGGCCATGTTTCTACACAATTGTTGAAGAAATTATGCACCAAAATGATCAGAGAAAAAGTTATGACCGAAAAACAGTTTTTAAGCCATATGCGAAGCAAATTTTTGGTGATTTTCGAAAATCCGTTAGCAACCCGTGTTTAAAGCGATTTCTCGACGGTTACTAGGCCTTTAGACCATGTAGAATCGAATTAGCTCGGTCACGACATCTGATCTCGATGGCGCCAAGTCGATATTGACCACGCCCTTTTTTTAAGGTTACGCGCAGGCTTGATATTTCATAACTTGGCTCAGGAAGATCGTAGAGACTTCATTTCGGCGCAAACGAAGCGCAATGGTCATGTTTCTAGACAATTGTTCATAAGGATATGCCCTAAAATGCTCAGGAAGATTGTTGTGGGCGAAAAACTGATTTTTGGGCACCCGCGGGACATAGTGGAGGCTATTTTTGTATCTTGGCCCAGGAACATCGTAGAGAGTTCGTTTTGGGCGCTAATGAAGTGCAATTGTCATGTTTATATACGACTTGTCAATAAACATATGCCCTAAGATGGTCAGGAAGAGAGTTATGGGCGAAAAGTGATTTTTCTTGGTACCCACAAGGCATACTAGCAGATACGATTTTTGTATCTTGGCCCAAGAAGATCGTAGAAGCTTCGTTGAGGGTGCAAAAGAATCGTAATGACCATGTATATATGCGACTTGTAAATAAAGATATACTCATGAACAGAGGTATGAGCGAACAACTGATTTTTGGGCACATGTGATGCATATCACCTACCTCTTGTGCCCTCTTTTCCGTTTCCAAAGTTCCAATGGGGACCCTATAAGACCACCTGTTGTAGACTGCCCGTGTTTTAATCCAGTAATAAGTTTTAGTTCGGCTTATTGTAACCCGGCACTTGAGGGGATGTCAATAGTCAATAACGCCTATGTTAATCTTGGCAGGTACCCAAAAATCCGTTTTTCGCTCTTAGATTTGTTAATGATCTTTTTAAAGCATATCATGCGTATTGGCAACAACTATTGTTGATAAGTATATATGCAATTAAATGATCAAGAACAGAATGTTAGCTACAGTGGGAGCGAACACCCCATTGTGGAACCAATTTTAAATCGAAAATCAAGTTGAGTTGTGTAGAAAACATGGTTTTAATTGATGAACTTGCAAAATAGTCCCCTAGCTCCATAGAATGGTAGAATTCACCAGCCCCCACTAACAATCAAAAGATTCTTAATCTTAAGCCATGCAGCTCCCACAAAGCTCTCATTAGTTCCCACACAGCCCCCTTAATGAGCTCCCATGCAGATTAGATGCAACACAGCTCCCAATTATTTGCTCCCATAGATATGAGATCATTCAAATTTTCCTTCACAAGAGTAACCACGATGGTACCTTGACTTAGCTGAGGCATTCGACAAAGTGAATCACGAGCTGGGTCAATGTTGGGTTAAGGGTAAACTTCTTCACTGGATCCTCAAATACAGGAAATGATTCGTCACCATAAATGGCTTCCATTCTTCTCTCACTCGTCCTCAGTGAACTACCTCAAGGGTCAGCCCCAGTCCCTTACTCTTCCTCGCACACATAAACAATCTGCAATGCCATATCACAGGCTCCGTTGCTGGTTGTTTTGCCGATGGCACCAGAATCAGCAAACAAATATTGTCTAGGTAGTAATTGTGTTGATGTCTCTGTTCTCCAGAACGACCTCAATTCCGTGGTGAAATGGGCTACTCAGAATAACATGAAAACAAATTCGATATCTCGCCTACAACACTTCATTCAATAAGATTCTGTTACAGTTCGTTTGATAATGTCTTGACGATCTTTCTTTCGCTGTTGTGTGGGTTCAGTACAGCACCCCATCAGGACATATTCGTAGGTACCTCAGCAACCATTGTCAAATACCTTGGTGTCCACCTCAGTCCAGAGTCCAGACATAAAGTGGTCTCTTCAGGCAGTTGCTGCCCGAAATAATTAAGTAAAATAGCTAACTGGGTGCTCAGTGTATTCTCAGACCGGTCGAAAGATGTCCTCATTATGCTGTACAAAAGTATCTTTCACAGTCAACTTGAATATTCCTATCCAGTTTGGAGCCCTCAAACAGACAAACTGGAATCCACCCAACGTGCTTTTACACACTAGAACATTGGAAGTACTACTAGGAAAGGTTAAAGAGATTCGGTAGATTATGTCCCTCCAGAGGCAGAGAGGGCGGTATGTGATAATGTACATGTGGAAGATCTGACATTATGCCGTGTCAAACATAATGCCAGAATCCCTCTGAATTGGACCACGGACGGCCTTCAACAGGTGAACCAATTAGGTTTCCATTAGATGCAGACAAGAAGTGGGTGCTCTTCATCACATGTGCCTAAAAATTGACAGTTTTTCGCTCATTATTCTGTTCCTGCGCATATCTTCATCAAGGAAGTCGTATATAACCTTGGTCATTTCGATTCGTTTGCGCTCAAAGTAAAGTGTCTGGGACCTTCCTTGGCCAAAATACAAAATTGTCTACACTAGTCCACTGTGCCCTGCAGGTGTCCAAATTATCAGTTTTTCATCCATTACTCTGTTCCTGAGCAATTTAGGCCATATGTTTATCAGTAAGTTGTGTATAAACATGGTCATTGCAATTCGTTTGCACGACGTTCCTGGGCCATACGACATATAGGGTCCCCATTGGAACTTTGGAAACGGAAAAGAGGCACAAGAGGTAGGTGATATGCATCACAGGTGCCCAAAAATCAGTTGTTCGCTCATACCTCTGTTCATGAGTATATCTTTATTTACAAGTCGCATATATACATGGTCATTACGATTCTTTTGCACCCTCAACGAAGCCTCTACGATCTTCTTGGGCCAAGATACAAAAATTGTCTCTGCTAGTATGCCTTGCGGGTACCAAGAAAAATCACTTTTCGCCCATAACTCTCTTCCTGACCATCTTAGGGCATATGTTTATTGACAAGTCGTATGGTCTAGTAACCCCCCGCTGGTTTGGATGTGATCAGCCCATTTTGTCTCTTTTCAGGTTCCTTTGTCACATCCAAACCCGCGGGGGGTTACTAGACCAACCGTCCAACGGTTTTGGTGGTGATATCTTGACAGATGTATGTAGTTTGAACCCATGTTACTTGCCCAAAGGCAGTTTGGACCCACGTAACTTGCCCTCACGTAGTTTGAACCCACGTTACTAGCCCACACGCAAGTCTGACCCACGTAACACACCCTGACGAAGTCCAAAACTACGTTATTCTAACGTGGTATTACTAGAATTGATATATTTCTTAATTTCTACAAATCGTCCACGTGAACTCACGTGCTAAAATATAGCAACCAGATCTAATTTCACGTGCATTAGTCGTATTTGAACTCATTTCAACGTAACCAAGTCGAAAATCCCGTGTGAATATCAATTTCTTCAAATCCCCTAATTTCTACAAAACGTACGTGTGTACTCACGTGCTGAAATATAGCAACCAGATCTAATTTCACGTACATTATTCGTATTAGAACTCATTTCAACGTGATCATGTCGAAAATCCCGTGTAAATATCAATTTCTTCAAATCCCCTAATTTCTACAAAACGTCCGTGTGAACTCACGTGCTTCACTAGTCCATCATATATTTCCCATCCCTATTCACTGTGAGACATGGAGAAACCATAATCAGTTCACCATCGTATTACAGAATGGGACTACAGTACAAATTTTGTCATAAACATAATTTCAATCAATTTGCAGTTCGATTTTTAGAAGCCTCGCACGACAACAATCTTCGACCGATCACCCTGAAACTCGTTTCATAGCTAAATCTCAAAGTCTAAAAGCAGCAGTTCAAAGTAAAACATAATCCGATGAAAACTCTTTGAGTTGGAGATGTCCAAAGTAGCGCAAAATAGCGTTTTATTGCAAAATACGCTATTTTAGTGGTTTTACGCGATTTTGATGACGTCATCACAGCACCCAAATAGGCTCAAACCAACTTCCCATATTGCCTCAGCCATAATTCCGCCTTAGCACAACATACTTTAACCGGTCTCATCTCAAGATAAGTCGCAGTTCTTGACATCTCACTCGTTTAAAGTTTTGTCCTTAAAGGACGAGTAAAGCGAAGAAATTGTTTTCAAAAATTACGTAGCCACACCTCTTATACATATGGCGAAGTTCACCGGAGTAATTAGATCAAAAAACGAAACTCCTAGTACACGCAGAAGCGGAGATATCCTTGTATTGCTATAATTAGATGACACGTATTCTGGTCCCCATTGCGCCCGCAGCACACATTCCTATGTATGTTTTGTTTGTGTTTCGGTGCAGTTCGTTGCATTTAATCATTTATTATGGACGTAAAACAGTTATCGGCGGCATTTTAGTTTATTCTAAATAAGATACTTACATTATCATATTATAGTCAGTTACCAATCGTCTTAAATCATAAGTTATGACACAATTGTAAAGGTATTATGAAGTAATTTTATCTTGATTTGATATCATCATATCTGAACTTCAAATCATGCCTTGAAAAACCATGCTAATTATAAACAAGTCGTATATTGTGTTTGGCAGTACTGAAATACTACCTAATTAAGTACCTAATTTAATTGGAATATTATGAGAATAATTTCTAAACTAAAACTAACGATTGAAGACGGTTAAGACATGCTAAGTATTTGACAGCTCCTATTTACTTATTTACGAAATCTCCCGTACTACAGGTTTATTATTTAAACCTCCCGTACTATCAAATTATCTCCTTATCTAATACTATCATATATCTTGCTGATGCCATTGGAAACTTTCAAATCCTCGAATTGATCGTTCCTTCCTTAAAGTCGGTATAAAGGCCATCTGCAGATGGATACAATTCTCGAATTCTCTTTACTACACAAGAGGGGAGAGCATATCTACGACCTTTTCCACAAAATCTCAAAGAGCATATTTGTAGAAATGTTGTGTAGGCTACATGCCGTAGGCTCTCTGCTTTGATTTTACCCTCAGCATCTCTGTGAACAGACCTCTGATTATTTGAATGGAGTTCCAATATCTCTGGATCTTCTATTGTCTTCTTGAAAATACTCACTTCTGTTACACAGCTTTCTTTAGTGTCAATCAGCACTGAATCGCATATCAGGGAGCTTTCACAGCAACAGTAGCATTCGATTTCTGACTCCATTATCACACAGTTACCACATGTACACCAAGAAGATACGTCGAGTTTCATTCTTGAAATACGTTCGTTCATGTCATCAGCCGGATATTCAATATCCTCGTCAGTGTCATAGTCATTGTAGCCGACGGTACTCAGTTCCTCATCGCTTTCGTGGTCACTTACCACCCTCTTAGGGTCAAAACTTATGTCCTGGTAGCCATGATCCGATCTAAATATGTTCGTGTATTCAGGACTGTGACCAGATGAGGAGTCTCCCGACGCATCTGTCGAAACTTGGTCACTTTCAAGGTCTTGATCACTGAATGTACTCTCTTCTATTTCCTCTGATAAGATTCTATCCATGATGTATCTAAACTTCCTTTGCTTCCGTTTCACCTAAACACGTCTTTGCAATAGTTTGGTTAGAATGGGATAAATTGCTTTCTTTATTGGTATGGTTTTATGCGATACTGCGTGGCTAATAAGAGCAATGATTATGAGAATTGATACTCAAGATACCTAATTTACCTATTGACATTTGAATACTAATCAGAATTCCAATAGTTTAAACACAATCCAGAAAGTATCATGGTCCACTGTGGTGAAGGAGACTGTACCAATAATCCTAAGAAGAAGCACCTAAAATCTAAATGGCCAGGCCGCAAATTTGTAAGGTTTTACAGGATGCCAGATCCAGAAAAACAGAAAGATCTTTTCTCGAAATGGAAATTGAGGATTAGAAGGAACCCTGAAGACGTGAATAAGAATACACGTGTGTGCTCTGACCACTTTACAGACGAAGATTTTCTATCCGGAGACTTCATAGCTGTGCAGCAAATGGACCCTGAGAAATTGAATAAAAAATGGGTAAGACTAAAGAAGGACTCCATACCAAACACAGATAGAAGAACGGGTAAAATGAGTGTACACGTACCATCAACTTCAAGTGAGGCTCCAGAGTCCCACCACCCTGGACGTAAGAGAGTTAGACGGGATTTAGATTACATTGATCAATTGATAGCAGAAAACGAAGAAATTCTCAATAAGTCCAGAGTAAACTTTGAGCCAGAAGACGATGATGAGCCGTATATGGATCGGAATGAAGATATTGATTGGTACAATGAAGAGGCTTCAGATCAATTTGTGTTTGCTCCAGATCGGTACCTGTCTGTCGTCATATCAGCAGATTCCGGAAACAACAAAGGTGTCCAATGCAGTCCCCAACTGACAAGTTCCTCGACCCAAGCTGGAATGTCTTCAATTTTATCGAATTCTGACTGTGATCGAAGAAACCCATCAACTTCAGCCGAACCCTCCCCAGCTACATTTCTCGGCATTGATTCAGAATCTGATTCAGATGGTGATTTATCTCTCGGTGACACAGACAGTGATGAATACACTCCAGTCCAACCATTCACACCCACCAACAAGAATAAGGTAACTTTATAATATTATCTTATGATGTAGGTCTAAAAGCATTCACAAATGCTTCAATGGTAGTCTAACTTCTTATCTGCAACCCCAGGCTACCTAATACTAACATAACCTACATATTCTATTTCTAAGTAAACTGATTCTATTGCGGCCCAATAACCCTAAATCATCAACCCTGGTCTCATTACTTCCTTAGTAGCTTAGTAAGTTAGTGGATTAGTGAAGAATAAAAATGCGAGGTAACAATAGTCAATATCAAGTCTAAATTCATTGAGTCACATCTCGATTTTCAGGTTATGAGAAGCACACAGATGAAGTCCAAGGGGAAGCTGAACAAGAAATCATACCCAATTTCCTGGGTGTACGTCAACATTCAGCAACTTCTGCTCCTCTTCTCGTTCTGTGTCAAATGTGGTGGAAAGATTCTTAGTGTGAAACCGAGATTTACTGGAATCGCCATGTCAGTTGACTACATTTGTTCTATGTGCACCTTTGCTAGTCGAGCATCAACTTGGCACTCGAGTCCTATTTTAAACCGACAGTTTATCATAAATGTGACGACCTCTTGCTCACTGATGATGAGTGGAATAAGGTTTCAGAGTATTCAAAACTTCTGGAATCTGATGGAACTCCCCACACTATCAAAAGCCCGTTTTGGAAAACTTGTGAAGAAATGGTTATTTCCTGTCATCTATAGAATGTTTTCAGATGGCAAAAAGCGTGTTTGTGACCGACTGAAGAAGAACAATGCTGATGGTGTAGATGTCGTACTAAGTGGAGATGCCCAATTCGACTCCCCAGGCTTCTCTGCGAAGTACTGCACCTACTCCATCATGGACTGCAATTCTAATGAAGTCGTTGATTTCAGCATACTACAGAAAGGGCAGGTGACTGGAGGGCTTGAACATCAGGCGTTTAGACAAGTGTGGAATGTCATTGTCAATGATGAAGGTATTGAGGTGGATGACTTGGTGATTGATAGACAGGCAACCATCAACAAGATCATGGAAGATGATTTCCCTGAGACAGAAGTTTCCTATGATATCTGGCATATGGCCAAGAACCTGTCAACACATTTAAGAACGGCCGCCAAATCACACTCTAAGATAGGCACTTGGCATCGTTCAATTGTCAATCATCTATGGTATAGTTGCAAAGAATCAAAGGGGGACCAAAATCTTGTAGTCGAGATATTTCATTCGTGCCTGTTCCACGTATTAAACATTCATAACTGGAAGTGCAAGCGTCTTATCCATTCAAAACTTCAAGGGTTGAGGGAGAGTATATCCATGAATAGACCATACCCAAGAAAACCAGAGCTTTTCACGGGCTGCAAACATCCGCCCCTTTCGAAGAACGACAGCCGGGCTACCATATGGTTCAATGCCGAAGATGAGGACTATGAGGCACTTTTCAAAGTTGTAACTGCGACAAGATTCAGCAATGACTTGAGGAAGTGTGCTACGTTTCTTCATACGGGAAAACTGGAGTCCTTCCACAGTATGAAGTTGCTATATTTGCCTAAACTACACAGCTTCGAAATGGAGACAATGATCATTCTGACAATGTTGGCAGTAACGCAGAATAATCTCTGTGTTGAAGGGAGTAATCTTCTGAAGACATACGTTGTCAGGGCATACTCTCGGGCTAACAAAGACTATGTTCTCAAGAACAGAAATATATTTGACAATCTTACATTCAAGAAAGCCCTTCTTTTGAATATCATGGAGAATATCAAAGAAAGAACTCGTTTGCCTTACGATCTGACAGCAACGTGCTACATCAGTAAGGAAGTCCCTAAAACTTTCCACGGTGTTCCTCTTCCTAATAAAGACATAATGATTGAAAAGAAAAAGTCAAGAATGCAGTAAAATTCTATGAGATCGTTTACACTAGTAAGAAAAGTACATATTATCCCCAAGTTATTATTTCTGAGATACAGAAATAAACTGTAGTGTCATAATAGCGTGTTGCTTATGCTGTAGTTATTACTGTGTTTATACGTTGTCTTAAATGGTCGTTGTAACCAATAGAATTTAATTTCGTCAAACAACTGTAATTAGCACATACAACGGGAGTGGAGCAAAATTAAATATGTAAGTATACATCATGTACATACTACGTATAGTGGGGACCAAACTGCAACATAACACCGCAAATCACTGTGTTTACATTGCGGAAAATCATCACACAGAGGAAACGGGGACCATATTATGTAACGCGTAGTTTTCTAAAATTAGCGCTAGTAGGGCGTAGGAAGTAGATAGAAACGTCGGACTTTGACCAAATTAGTACAATAGTTGTGGTGAAGCAGTATAGATGAGTACCTTAAAACTGGATTTACTCGTCCTTTAAATTTGGAAATTGATTTTTCACCGTATCTTAGAAAATCGCGTATATCTCGATGAAAAATCGAGATAGCCCAATGATCCATATGATTTTCTGAAAGCTCTTTAAATTTTCTAAAAATCATTCTGAAAAATCAGACAGCTGTCTCCTTCCCTTCTTGTTGAAAAATGCGCTCGAAAATGGCCTATTTTCGCTAAAAAAGCAATGAAATTTCGCTAAGTTGATGACGTCATAATGACGTGAAAATGACGTCACCAGAACTTCTCTTATAGCCTATAACATTTTCCCATCTTAGATAAACAAAACCTGACCTCGATCATGGCTCTACCATTTCCCGTTCTTGACATCTCGGCTTTCCAAATTTGCTCCCAATTATCATGATATTATATATTATATCTTATATCACCCTGTGACACTCGTTCGTCTAATATATACCCTGGCCAGTCTTTTTTATTACCGCGGGGGGTTACCGCCCTGGCCAGGGCGGGAATATAAACATGACAATTGCACTTCATTAGCGCCCAAAACGAACTCTCTACGATGTTCCTGGGCCAAGATACAAAAATAGCCTCCACTATGTCCCGCGGGTGCCCAAAAATCAGTTTTTCGCCCACAACAATCTTCCTGAGCATTTTAGGGCATATCTTTATGAACAATTGTCTAGAAACATGACCATTGCGCTTCGTTTGCGCCCGAAATGAAGTCTCTACGATCTTCCTGAGCCAAGTTATGAAATATCAAGCCTGCGCGTAACCTTAAAAAAGGGCGTGGTCAATATCGACTTGGCGCCATCGAGATCAGATGTCGTGACCGAGCTAATTCGATTCTACATGGTCTAAAGGCCTAGTAACCGTCGATAAATCGCTTTAAACACGGGTTGCTAACGGATTTTCGAAAATCACCAAAAATTTGCTTCGCATATGGCTTAAAAACTGTTTTTCGGTCATAACTTTTTCTCTGATCATTTTGGTGCATAATTTCTTCAACAATTGTGTAAAAACATGGCCATTGCGCTTCGTTTGCGCCCAAAACGAAGTTTCTACGACCTTCCTGAGCCAAGTTATGAAATATCAAGCCTGCGCGTAACCTTAAAAAAGGGCGTGGTCAATATCGACTTGGCGCCATCGAGATCAGATGTCCTGACCGAGCTAGATCGATTCTACGTGGTCTAAAGGCCTAGTAACCGTCGAAAAATCGCTTTTAACACGGGTTGCTAACGGATGGACCTTACCTACGTCTTGGACTAATTGCAGCATTTGAAAAAAATACATAGAAACAGAAAATTCTCTTTAAAAATGGTACCATTTCTGAATTAGTTCAAAATTCCTCAACAAAAAATGGTACCATTTGAGAAGGGGGAAAATCCTCGACAAAAGTTATACCATTTCCAAAGAGGAGCAAATATTCTCAACAAAAATACCAAACAGAAATGGTACCATTCCAGGAAAGGGTTGAAAATCCCCAACTAAAATGGTCCCATTTCGGAAAGACGTAGAAAATCGTCAATTAATTGGTACCATTTCAGAAAGGGGTCAAAAATACCAAACAGAAATGGTACCATTTCAGAAAAGGGTCGATTGTCCTCAACTTAGAATTAAATGGTGGGTACCATTTCAAAAGTGGGTCAAAAATCCTTAGCAAAAAATGGTATCATTTCAGAAAAGAATCGAAAATCCTCAAAGGGTCGAAATCCTCAATTGAAATAGTACCATTTCAGAAAAGATCGATTGACCTCAACTTAAATGGTACCATTTCAAAATTGGATCAAACATCCTCATGGAAATTGGTACCATTTCAAAAAAGGTCGAAAATCCTTACCTGAAACGGTACCATTTGAGGGGAGAGCCGAATATCCACAGTACCATTTCGAATTTCGAAAGATAATCGAATTTTCCGACCGAAAAACGGCGATTTTTATCAGTTTAGCCTCCCTTAACCCCCATAAACCCCCGAAAGATTTAACCCCCATTTGACAATTTTAATATCCACCTGGGGTTTTTCGAAGTTGCCCCCCCATTACTTGTTTAAGAAGGTAGGAAACTCTGACTTGAGTCATTTCGCTTTTAAAAATAAAATATTATGAAAAGAAAACAAAGATGTCAGTCTTTTATATGTAATTATAGATGCCACACCACAGTTCAATAATTTGTTCTCGAGGCAACGATATATTTCTAAACCATTGTCAGTCATTAGCACCCCTCATACATTCATACTCAGCTGACGACAATAACCATATGATTTTCGAAAGCTTCTGATTTTTATTAACTTTCTCGTACCATTCAAACGTTTTCAACTTGCTCCCGAATAAGTTCACGATGTGATTGTAGTCTCTCAATCTCTCATTATGGTAGCTGCTGAACTGAGTAGGACCACTTCGTGTACCTCTTCGTCGTGTGCTGTGCGTAACAGAGTGATATCTGGGTTGGTCGCTTCTGCCAGCTCCTGAAGGCATTATAATTTGATAATTTCTATCATTCTTAATATATGATGATCACTAAGCTCCCAGAAGAAACTGATAACAATATAACGAGACTTATTACGAAACAACTTCGGAATAATTCAAGTGATCACTTGCACAGTGAATCAAAGACGAAGTCCAATATGGTATAATCAATAGTCATATCCCAAGTAAATTGCAAAAAATGTTAAAAAATTGATCAAGTGCAAGACACGAGGCCGGGGTGGGTGGTGTTTGGCCCTTGGCGAAATCATGGTCCACTGTACTAACTGAGTGGTCACCTTATGGAAAATCATAATCACTTAGTCCAAATAGCATATTTTTTCCATATTTGGGCACTTTTTGCCAGATGACGTCATAATTTTGGGGTGGGTCCCCACAAATTGTATTAAATTTCAGTTAGTACAGGGGACAAACTGCTCATTTTGGGTGGGTCCCTAAAACATGACAAATTTCAGTACATGGGACAATCTGCAGCGTTTATGCTCATTTAGGGTGGGTACCAAATAGTGACAAATATCAGTTAGTACAGGGGACAATCTGCCGCTTGATAGGTTTTTATCATGGGTCACCAAATAGTGCCAAATATCACTTAGTTCATGGGATTATTGAAGGGGTGGTGGGTGGTATTTCAAAATTGGGCAAAAATCACTTAAAAATCCATGATCCCCCCCCGAAAAATTGTGAGCGTGACAGGAGATTTCGTAAGTCAAATTACCTTCACAACCATCGCTCTTCAGAAGCTCACAACAGAGTCCCTACCAGCTAAGGCCCCCTAGCTAAGGAACAGGTTGAGGGTCCTCTGATTAGTTTGATGCAGGCATTGTTGCATCCATCCAATCTTCGCCACCTTGTCTTTCTGTAATTAATGGATGAAAATGTACTTCAGATGGCATATTGGACAGTAAGTGAGTAAAATAGATAGAGACTTGGTAAACTTTATGTTTAAGTTTTTAACTATACTACAGTAGGTATTACCACTGTTTTTGCAAATATGATTATCTATCCTATACTTAGTCCTTGATGGGAGGCCCTTTTAACAGATTTTAAATTTGACTTGGTGCCTACCCTCAGCACATCCCAGATGCTTCATTATATAACCCAGAGAAAAATATATTTTACGTTTTGTGCTGTAAAAATTTATAATTGAATTGAATTGAATTGAATAAAGTAAAAATATATCAATAAGCATCGTACCTGATACTTAAATGCAAGCAAGCATCGTTTCTTCTTAACTGTATGACACGCAATTCACTGGCAACTGATACCGGAAAGAGTAATTGTATGATTTATCAAATTGGCTCAACTGAGGCAAGAAACATAACTCAACAGTCAACAGTATGAAAACTGAATTTGATGAAGATGCTTGATTGCCTGATTGGATTAACATCAATTTTTGAGGTTTCACATCTACGGCCATTTGCAACTTGTTCCAAGGCATCCATAAGCAAGTAGTGCAATCATTTTAGAAAATGCAAAATCCATGGTTTACCATGGGGATTTCTCACGTAAGTGGTCTTAGGAAGTCATGAAAAAGATTCTAGGAAAAGCCATCCATAAAGGACATCCACCAAATTTCGGACATTTAAGTCCCCTTCCTCACCCTTGTCCGCAATCCAAAACCCCCATCTCCAGACATCTACATTTTTCTCAAAAACGACTAAATTCTTTGAAAAATCAACACAGAATCCATCAAAATTTCGGAAAATTACTGACGTCCACATTTGGCCATACTCCCCTCCCCCCTATGTCCACAAACATCCACATTGGTCAGAGTAACCCTCCCCCCATTGTGGACGTCCTTTATGGATAGTCCCTAGTTGGAATAAAGAATTATGCAACATACTTACCAGTTCATTGTTGTCATATCTGTGTAGGAAACATCACTGCTATCATGAGAATGGCAACCATGCATCCTCCACACTCTAGCACATCATTTCTCCAAGCCTATAAACACTTCAGCACTGGCTACACTTGGCACTGGCTACAGGATAGTTTTGGTGTGAACAGGATAGTTTTGGTGTGAACAATCATGAAAAACATACTCATTAATAATAATTATTTGGTTTTCCCAGTCCCATGTTAAGTGTCAGGCTATTCATACAGCTAGATGCTCCAGGTGAGTAGACTAAGCTACAACAAGCTGAAAAGCTATTCTTCCCTCTAAAAGCAACTAAAGATTGTGACAAACAGCCTAGTGGCAGAACACAGTCAGCAACTTTCCAGTCTTGAATTTCAGAACCCATGAATCATGTCTCTATAATGGAGTACTATTTGCATTAGGGGCATGATTTCAGATACATCTGGATGCTTGTCTCAGACTCTCAAAGTTAATACATGATAACACATCATGCCTGCATGCTCAGATCAGTGTTTTGGCACTCTTAGAGCAGATGTAAATGAAGTTTAACCATTAAGATCAGTTATTGGAGCATTTTATTTTTGCCAAGAAGGTGCTTATCACAATTATGGAGTTTTCTGAATCCTTTAAAACACATCAATCTGCATGACTTAATTTCCTCCAACTCTGGACTTGAACTTTGACATGATATCTAGAGAAATTCTATGTAAGAACAGCCAAATCCAAATGAGTCACACCTAGATGAGTGGTGTGCAGGCATCATCAGGCCAATACCTACCTCAGCTTTCAGGGTGTTTAAATTGCGAGATTTGAGAGAGTAAAATAAAATAAAAAAGCAGGGCTTAATTAATTAATCAAGCAGAGCTTAAGTGAGTGAGGTAGAGTATTACGGACTACATTAGGAAGATTAGGAGGATCAGTCTGGATGAAAATCATGCAAGGAAACTTGCAGATTGATGTCTTGAAGAAAGTTTTCTTTTTAATTCAAATATGCAAGGAAACTGTTTTTAAAAAGTGTGAGCTTAAGGACATCAAGAAATCGATGATTTCTAGGAACATATGCATAAACCTTACATTATCATAGTAATCAGTACTGTGTGTGTGAATTTGGTTGTTTTTTTATGTTTGTTCCTTTTCCGTGAGATGAAAAATTGTTACAGCCTGACAGCCAAATAAAATAGGAAAATTATTCCACAGAACAATTACATATTTCAACTGAAAAATGACTTACACTGAGCAAAACAATTAAAAGCAATTGAAATAGGCAGAAGTTCCAATTATATTACTGACCTACTGAATACTGAATAAACCTCTGCACCATTTCTTAAGCATTTAAGCATGAGAAATGAATTAAAAGACCATAGCTAAAGTGAATATGTCCTCAAAACATTTAACGTTGTAACATACTAACACATCATGGTGACATCTTGAATTTTACCTCGTGTTATAACACGAGGCAAAATATTATTTGTACATGTGACGGGCTTCAGGCCCTTGAGGTAGCTGACTGCTGAGGAACTTATTTTATGTGCGCTAGTGCAGATCAAATTCAATATTCATCATAGGTTTACCCTAATAACCTCTAACCAGAGGTGGCGTGCCGCGCACCCTGTGCGCAAAACCAGGGCCCTGGTTAAGGCTAATGATTGGCCGCGCGCATCACCAACCAACAAACAAAGGCTCTCATTATAAGAAAATAAAAACGCTGAGTTGAGCGTGGCTTAGCCCTAACCAGGACCATGGTCTCGTGCACAAAATGCGCGGCGCCCTGGTTAGGGGAAAGCGTGGCTGTGGTGCGCGCGCAGCGCGCGTCGCGTGTACTCAAATATTTTCTCAAAAAGCGTGCGCACAAACAATGACCAACGCAGGTTTAAATTTCATAAAATGCCACAATACTATAAGCTAAATGCTAAAATACTATAAGCTTTTACTTCACACTTTATTACTTTCTGACTCTCCTTTAATTTAAGATCTTTACCTTAATTAATAATTTGGAGATATTGTATATCAACAATTAAAGAATCAATCATTTAAAACAAATCGTTCTGCAAGACTTTTGCCATGCCCATGCTTTAATGAATTATTGGAATATATTTGAAAATTCCTGATATTCATTGCTAGAATTTTTTGCTTTTATCTGCAACAATTTATTTCAAGAAAGAAAGATTCCTTCACTACATCAATCTGTACCACAGTAACATTACTTAATACTTTTTCATTTTATATGTATAGCTACTAGCTACGATGCAGTTAGTCCACATATCTATTTCCCTTTTATCACTTTTTAATTAATACTTTAATGCATGGTTCTTTGGTGCTAGTCAGTAATTTTAGGCATGATGACCCCTTCAATTCAATTCAATTTGATTTATTTATCGTGCTGATATCTAATTTATTTCCTAGATCTATTCAGGTCATTCAAATCATTATTTACAGTTCAATTTCAGGTGGATGACTTGACACCAGGGATTTTTAATTAGCTTATTACAATTTTCACTCTTGAACTTTATTTTACTCTTGAACTTTATTTTACTCTTGAACTACACTCTTGAACTACATTCTTGAACTACACTCTTGGACTACACTCTTGAACTACAATTTTCATTCTTGAACTTAATTTCCTTGATGAACTTGGAGCTTCTGAAACTAACACACTACTTCTTGTGGTTGGGGGAGCATTTGGGTGCCCATCAAATGCATTCAACCCCTCAACACAGTCACAAGCCCGTGTGTCACAGTGTTAGCTTTCATTAAGCCCCCATTTCACGCAGGCTCTCGCATATCAAGCAAAATTATAGCATACGTAGATATTTAAATGCATTCTAAGAAAAATTATTGCATGGTTAGGCATTATTGCATCTTAAATCAAATGAACGCAATAATCTTTCTTACAATGCAATCATATCACTGTATTTTTATTGCCTCACTATCGAAATTATTGCATCTTTTTGTGATCTTCAGTACCTCAGGGAATATAAATGCATTGTTAGAGATATTATTGCACAAGGAAGTAGATTACAACTTGATGCCATAATTATTGCATTGTAGTGTGGATTATTGCAAATGGATGGAGCTATATATAATTCTTCCCCTTGCAATTATAAATGCATTGTTAGAGATATTATTGCACTAGGAAGTAGATAACGACTTGATGCCATAATTATTGCATTGTAGCGTGGATTATTGCAAATGGATGGAGCTTTATATAATCCTTCCCCTTGCGATTATAAATGCATTGTTAGAGATATTATTGCACTAGGAAGTAGATTACAACTTGATGCCATAATTATTGCATTGTAGTGTGGATTATTGCAAATGAATGGAGCTATATATAATCCTTCCCCTTGCAATTATAAATGCATTGTTAGAGATATTATTGCACTAGGAAGTAGATAACGACTTGATGCCAAAATTATTGCATTGTAGCATGGATTATTGCAAATGGATGGAGCTATATATAATCCTTCCCCTTGCAATTATTAATGCATTGTTAGAGATATTATTGCACTAGGAAGTCGATCAAGTAGAGTAAATTATAGCATTCAGACCTAAACAGCAATAGAGCAATGAAAGGCATTTATATCATATCATAACATTATGTTTTAATTAGATTACACACATACACTCGTCACTCAAACATGAGTCCTGTTGTTCTGCTGAGAGGCGAGAGCCAGATACTTGTATACTTTATTTCATCCAAACGTAGGTATTTTACAGGAAACTTGAAAGCATTGGGTGATTTGTTAATGAATATTAAATGTTCACCAAATCATAACAAATGAAGATGTTGGTTTTTAACTTAACTACAATACTTTATACAATCAAATTTGAGATTATGAAATAGGTATGACAAGTTATAAAAGTGCTGATGATTAAAGAAATTAATTCACTATTTTGTTATTAAAACTCTGCTTCACTGCTCAAGAGCTGTTTTTATCCATCAATAAGATGTTGGTTTGAAATTAAAATAAAATCAATGTTACATTATACGATGTGTAATGTGTATATAGCTTTCAGGTAATTGTATCAAATAGGTAAATTATAATCAAGATACAACTTTATACACTTATACAATATAGAATGCGTCTGTTTTAAAGTTGATCCAGGGGGGTTCTTCCCCAATCCTCATCCCCCATGTCTTGAGATGTTGAGTTTTGCGTTCATTGTCTTCTTGGCATCTTCTGAGATTAATTCATCAATTATATCAACTAGCAGGGCCCGTGGCCTCCGGCCACCGTTCACCATTTTTTCGCTCCAGCAATTCGTACCGTAGTTCTTATCAGTGATGAGGTCTATTTTAATCGGGTGCGCCCACTCCTCTAAGTGATGTCTATATACCTGGTGGTGTCAAACGTCACTAGTACTTTCGTATGAACATTCCGATCATCGGTATGCTTGATTGGGTACTGAGTGGTGTCAGAGAGGTCTGTGGCTATATATAATGAAGACCGGACAGACAGATATATATTTATTTATTTATTTATTTATTCCGCCCTGGCCAGGGCGGTAACCCCCCGCGGTATAAAAAAAGACTGGCCAGGGTATATATGAGAGAAACGAGTGTCACAGGGTGATTCCCGCCCTGGCCAGGGCGGTAACCCCCCGCGGTAATAGAAAAGACTGGCCAGGGTATATATTAGAGATTTGAGTGTCACAGGGTGATATAATATATAATAATAATATATAATATCATGATAATTGGGAGCAAACTTGGAAAGCCGAGATGTCAAGAACGGGAAATGGTAGAGCCATGATCGAGGTCAGGTTTTGTTGATCTAAGATAGGAAAATGTTATAGGCTATAAGAGAAGTTCTGGTGACGTCATTATCACGTCACTATGACGTCATCAACTTAGCGAAATTTTATTTCTTTTTCAGGTCATCTTTGTGCGCATTTTTCACCAAGAAGGAATGGAGATAGCTCAAAAATGTTGAAAAATCGTTAGTTGGAAATTTAAAGAGCTTTCAGAAAATCATACGGATCATCGGGCTATCTCGATTTTTCATCGAGATATACGCGATTTTCTAAGGCACGGTGAAAAGTCGATTTCCAAATTATAGGTCAAAACTGAAACGAGTGAGATGTACCAAGTATCTTGAGATGAGACCGGTCAAAGTATGTTCTACTAAGGCGGAATTGCTTAATAGGCTGTATGGGAAATTGGTTTGAGCCTATTTTGGTGCTGTGATGACGTCATCAAAATCGCGTAAAACCACTAAAATAACGTACTTTGCGATAAAACGCTATTTTGCACTACTTTGAACATCTCTAACTCAGAGAGTTTTCATCGGATAATGTTTTACGTCGATATTTTGCTTTTAGACCTGCAGATTTAGCTATAAAAATAGTTTCAAGGTGATCGGTCGAAAAATGTCGTCATGTGAAGCCTCTAAAAATTGAGATGCAAAATGGTTAAAATTGCGTTTATGACGAAAAATTGTACTGTAGTCCTATTCTGTGATACGATAGTGAACTAATAATGGTTTCTCCACGTCTCGCAGTAACTAGGGATGGAAATATACGATGGAATAGTGAAGCACGTGAGTTCACGCGGACGTTTTGTAGAAATTAGGGATTTTGAAGAAATTGATATTTACACGGGATTTTCGACTTGATTACGTTGAAATGAGTTTAAATACGACTACTGCACGTGAAATTAGATCTGGTTGCTATATTTCAGCACGTGAGTACACACGGCCGTTTTGTAGAAATTAGGGGATTTGAAGAAATTGATATTTACACGGGATTTTCGACTTGGTGACGTTGAAATGAGCTCAAATACGACTGATGCACGTGAAATTAGATCTGTCTGCTATATTTCAGCACGTGAGTTCACATGGATGATTTGTAGAAATTATGAAATATATCAATTCTAGTAATTCCAAGTTAGAATATCGTAGTTTTGGATTTCGTCTGGTAAGTTGCGTGGGTTAGACTTGCGTGTGGGCTTATAACGTGGGTTCGGACTACGTGAGGGCAAGTTACGTGGGTCCAAACTGCCTTTGGGCAAGTAACATGGGTTCAAACATACATCTGTCAAGATATCACCACCAAAACCGTTGGACGGTTGGTCTAGTAACCCCCCGCGGGTTTGGATGTGACAACGGAACCTGAAAAGAGACAAAATGGGCTGATCACATCCAAACCAGCGGGGGGTTACTAGACCAACCGTCCAACGGTTTTGGTGGTGTCTAATATTATAATAAGAATAATAATATTATAATAATATCATGATAATTGGGACCCAATTTAAAACGATGAGATCTCAAGAACGGGAAATGGTAGAGACATGATCGAGGTCAGGTTTTGTTGATCTAAGATGGGAAAATGTTATAGGCTATAAGAGAAGTTCTGGTGACGTCATTTTCACGTCACTATGACGTCATCAACTTAGCGAAATTTCTTGCTTTTTTAGCGAAAATAGGCTTTTTTCGAGCGCATTTTTCACCAAGAAGGAAAGGAGATAGCTGTCTGATTTTTCAGAATGATTTTTAGCAAATCTAAAGGGCTTTCAGAAAATCATATGGATCATTGGGCTATCTCGATTTTTCATCGAGATATACGCAATTTTCTAAGGTACGGTGAAAAATCAATTTCCAAATTATAGGACAAAACTTAAACGAGTGAGATGTCAAGAACTGCGACTTATCTTGAGATGAGACCGGTCAAAGTATGTTGTACTAAGGCGGAATTGTGTGATAGGCTATATGGGAAGTTGGTTTGAGCCTATTTTGGTGCTGTGATGACGTCATCAAAATCGCGTAAAACCACTAAAATAGCGTATTTTGCGATAGAACGCTATTTTGTGCTACTTTGGACATCTCTAACTCAAAGAGTTTTCATCGGATTATGTTTTACTTTGATCTGCTGCTTTTAGACCTTGAGATTTAGCTATAAAACGAGTTTCAGGGCGATCGGTCGTAGATTCTTGTCCTGTGAGGCTTCTGGATATGGAGCTGCAAAATGCTTGAAATTACGTTTATGACGAAAATTTGTTATGTAGTCCTATTCTGTGATACGATGGTCAACTGATAATGGTTTCTCCATGTCTCATAGTGAATAGGCATGGGAAATATACGATGGATTAGTGAAGCACGTGAGTTCACGCGGACGTTTTGTAGAAATTAGGGGATTCGAAGAAATTGATATTTACACGGGATTTTCGACTTGATTACGTTGAAATGAGTTCAAATACGACTGATGCGCATGAAATTAGATCCAGTTGCTATATTTCAGCACGTGAGTACACACGGACGATTTGTAGAAATTAGGGGATTTGAAGAAATTGATATTCACACGGAATTTTCGACTTGGTTACGTTGAAATGAGTTCAAATACAACTTATGCAGGTGAAATTAGATCTGGTTGCTATATTTCAGCACGTGAGTACACACGGACGTTTTGTAGAAATTAGGGGATTTGAAGAAATTGATATTTACATGGGATTTTCGACTTGGTTACGTTGAAATGGGTTCAAATACGACTTATGTACGTGAAATAAGATCTGGTTGCTATATTTAAGCACGTGAGTTCGCGTGGACGATTTGTAGAAATTAAGAAATATATCAATTCTAGTAATTCCAAGTTAGAATAACGTAGTTTTAGACTTAGTTAGGGTGAGTTACGTGGGTTCGGCTTGCGTGTGGGCTAGTTACGTGGGTTCAGACTACGCGAGGGCAAGTAACGTGGGTCCAAACTGCCTTTGGGCAAGTAACATGGGTTCAAACTACATACATCTGTCAAGATATCACCACCAAAACCGTTGGACGGTTGGTCTAGTAACCCCCCGCGGGTTTGGATGTGACAACGGAACCTGAAAAGAGACAAAATGGGCTGATCACATCCAAACCAGCGGGGGGTTACTAGACCAACCGTCCAACGGTTTTGGTGGTGATTTATATATGAGGAAGAATTATAAGTAGTAAGATTAAGATAAATTTACAAATTCAAAAAATGAACAAAGTCTATGTTAAATTATGTTTCATGTACTGTACGTAAAGATTTGAGGGTTAAAATCGAAGCAGTATTCTTATGCATAAACGTCCAATCTACTCACTTATAATCACAGTTGAGAATACATGCCGCAATCTATAGAATTCACACCCTCACTATAAAGCCATGATAATGAATGTATCTCCAGTAGAAGGTATTAAGCTGGGTACCTACCGACCAAGCAATACTCGAAACAAGTTGTGCCATAATAATTTATTATGCACGGGCAACAGTGCGTAATAAATTGTTTTGAACGGTATATTAACAATGACGATCTAACGGTATAATAATGACTATCTATAGGAATTTTGAAGACACTGCATAAATCTGGCTAGAAGGTATATGTCCAAATCCACGTTACGTAACGCACACTTTTTACTCAATTTTGAGGATTCAAAGGTCAAGGCAGCCAAATTGAAGTCATCACAGCACTATTCCTTGCTTTAGAGACAAACTTCAAACATTCATTGAGCCTATTTGATGTTTTTTGAATGAGAATTGGTTGCACAGAAAATTTTACAAGCCATCAAAAAATGTTACGTAGCATTACAGGACTGGATCAAATAAAATCAATTGACAGAATTTGATCACAAAAGTCAGTTCCATGTGAGCGAATGGGGAGTTCACACTAGTTTCTAATGATAGAAGAATATATAAACTTTAAGTTTAACAATGCTTTTATTGGTTGATGCACCCCATTTTCTTTTACCAGGCTCACATAATTTGTTACGTAATGCACAAAATGCCTGTTACGTAATGCACAAATTTTCCTCACTGTGAATAGACCTATTTTATACTGTTCTATTGACATAGTAAGGCCTCAATTAGATGCAGGAGCAATCAAGGTCCTCAATCTAAAAAAATCTTGGTGGTTCTATCAATTTCAGTCCCATATTAGGCCATCAAAGTGTAGCAAAAAATTGGATCAATTTCTATGATTTTACTGTCATACTCAGAATATTTCATTTCGACAGGGTTAAGATCACTCTTGGTATCACCCAGCAACTTTATAAGATGAATAATGGCCGATTCCTATCGTGAGAGGGCCAAATTCAACGATTTTCGAATTTGCTAGTAGAAAAGATGTTTTTTCATGTGTCAAAGTGGCAAATTTTTGAGAAAATCACTTTTTTGAGGCCATTAAAGCACAATTCCTCAAGGGCATTGATATCTTATACCCTGAATACATTTTTGATAGCATTTAGGTTCTAGAAAAAGAAAATTTATCGATTTATGCTTTGATTTTCTAATGTATGTGGGATTGAATGACTAAATACTAAATTTTTCTTTGTAATTCTTTTCTAAGTTGAAATTTACTTTACATTCCTTATCTGTAAGTTATTAAGAATTTTCTGATTAGAAATGGATATTTCTTGCAGTTTCTTTCATTGAAAATTAATTGGAGAAAAGTTTTGTGCATTACGTAACGTTACGTAGCACAAGGCCATATTGTCTAAATTTGATCAGTCTAAGCTTTCACACATGTGCCATGACGACCAAAAGTATCCAAAACCGCTGAAAATGAGTTTTCGGCATAAATGGAAATGAATTAAGGCTTTTACAAAACTTTTTGCATCATTTTGTTACGACATCAATTGTCCCCAAAGAGTTTGAACGTCACTTCAAAATAGTTAGAGAAAGCGATTATTCATATTAAAATATGAATCAAAACTAGATCAAAAAGTCCACTATGGAGCAAAATTATTCCTTGATTACAAATATAAGCATTCTTTATGATAATTCAAAAATGCCATTAATTGAGGCTGAACATTGTCCAAAAGTAGCCCTACTCAATCGCGCAAATCGTCGAGGTCTTTCAATATTTTTGATGCGGTTTTTGCATCATTTAGAGAGTCTTAGCTTTCATTTGAAGTCAAAGCTTTTTGCTGGACTGATGATTTCAAATTTCAAAATTTTTCCTCGTTTTCGTGGATTTGCCCATATAATATGTTGTTACTACACACTATTGAGGTGTGGATTGGTGAATATTCCTCGAGGCGAAGCCGAGTGGAATATGGGAAATCCACACCGATATCCGTGTGTAGTAACACTATCATTTAACGATCCGAAAAAAGTACGAGGCTGCTCCGTAAACTGGATTTCAAACTCGGCGAACGGGCTGTGAGTGTGAGTTAAATAATAAGGTATGATAAATTATAAGCAGTATGTATATTATTATATTATCAACTTTAGAACAGACGCATTTTAGTTGTATAAAGTTGTATCTTGATTATAATATACCTATTTGATACAATTACCTGAAAGCTATATACACACACATCGTATAATGTAACATTGATTTTATTTTAATTTCAAACCAACATCTTCATTTGTTCTGATTTGGTGAACATTCAATATTCATTATCAAATCACCCAATGCTTTCAAGTTTCCTGTAAAATACGTTTGGATGAAATAAAGTATACAAGTATCTGGCTCTCGCCTCTCAGCAGAACAACAGGACTCATGTTTGAGTGACGAGTGTATGTGTGTAATCTAATTAACACATAATGTTATGATATGATATAAATGCCTTTCATTGCTCTATTGCTGTTTAGGTCTAAATGCTATAATTAACTCTACTTGATCGACTTCCTAGTGCAATAATATCTCTAACAATGCATTTATAATTGTAAGGGGAAGGATTATATATAGCTCCATTCATTTTCAATAATCCACGCTACAATGCAATAATTTTGGCATCAAGTTGTAATCTACTTCCTAGTGCAATAATATCTCTAACAATGCATTTATAATCGCAAGGGAAGGATTATATATAGCTCCATCCATTTGCAATAATCCACGCTACAATGCAATAATTTTGGCATCAAGTCGTTATCTACTTCCTAGTGCAATAATATCTCTAACAATGCATTTATAATTGCAAGGGAAGGATTATATATAGCTCCATTCATTTGCAATAATCCACACTACAATGCAATAATTATGGCATCAAGTTGTAATCTACTTCCTAGTGCAATAATATCTCTAACAATGCATTTATAATCGCAAGGGGAAGGATCATATATAGCTCCATCCATTTGCAATAATCCACACTACAATGCAATAATTATGGCATCAAGTTGTAATCTACTTCCTTGTGCAATAATATCTCTAACAATGCATTTATATTCCCTGAGGTACTGAAGATCACAAAAAGATGCAATAATTTCGATAGTGAGGCAATAAAAATACAGCACTGATATGATTGCATTGTAAGAAAGATTATTGCGTTCATTTGATTTAAGATGCAATAATGCCTAACCATGCAATAATTTTTCTTAGAATGCATAATTTAAATATCTACGTATGCTATAATTTTGCTTGATATGCGAGAGCCTGCGTGAAATGGGGGCTTCATTACATCATATCATTTTTGGTGTCTCATGCTTAATTTGGATCTGGCTAGCTCTCTGATGAAGGCATTTCTTTAATGTTCTACAAAGAAGGCACTCTTGATGATATAATTTATAATCTGACTTTGAAATTGTAATGATACTCCAGTATGGGATATATGGGACAAAAGTGACTGAGACAACTGGGACTCAAATGATTGTGTTTTTAGTTTAGTGTTTTTGTTTAGTGTTTTTGTCTCACAGCATGTTACATAGTGGTACTTGCTGCGTTGCAACTGCACTGTCTTTTTCCTATTATGGGTTTTGGGATAGGTAATTGGGAACACTTAACCACTGCAAACTTTCATTTCAATGATAGAAAAACTTGGATCAATGTAAAATGATGAATGACACTCCCCCCATTATCTCAGTTTTTCTTCTTAGCTTCCCAGCATCTCTTGGAGCACTTCACTGACGACTCCTAAATTTTTTCAGCACTGTCTTAATCAGTGAGACCAAACGTTATAATCACTTTTCTACTCTTCCTCTGTTACCAGCTTCATTACTGTCTTCAGAAATTCTTCTGCAAGAACAGTTCCAGGACCTCTCCCATTGAATAACAGTCTAAGCAGCATAACTGTGCGCAACAAAAATCAGTTTAGGACCAAAAGTGCTGCACACAAATTTTGACCATTTCACCCCATGAAACCATCTGTGAATTAATGTTCAATCGATGCCTTAATTTGCATGGATACAGTTTGTGGCATAAGACAGCATCTGTGGGGATTGAAAGCATTTTCATCCAAAAATGAAGAAGATATTGAAGTATGAAGTCAGTTTTGGACCAAAACTGGCATTTTTTGAATTTTGGTCCAAAACTGACTTCATTTTGCTATATCTTGGTAATTTTTGGATGAAAATGCTTCAAATTTTCACAGAATCTGTCTTATGCCATAAACTGTATCCATGCGGGTTTTGGCATCGATTGAACATTGATTCATAGATGGTTTCATGGGTGAAATGGTCAAGATTTGCGTGCAGCACTTTCAGTCTGAAACTGATCTATGTTGTGCACAGTCACTGTAAAATTCGACACTCTGAATAGTATCCTACTATCCTGTTTGCCTTCTCCATCATGTCCTCAAAATTACATAAATCTTATTATGCCTTCTGAATACACAGATCTATGATCAGATTACCTATGCAATGAAGTCTCAAAATCAAGGCATTGGTTCAAAAACTACATACATCTAGCAGCACCTTTCTCTCTTCTTACAGTTGCATCTCAATCAATAGCCTTTCATGTGCTATGTGCATGGGCTAGTGAGTTACTCATACTTTTGTTATTCGAAAACATTTCTTCTTTAATCTATTCATTAATTTTAAAAATAATATGACTTCTATTTCTGTGCATCCTTACATTAAAATGAAAGTGATGTCCAAAAACTACCTATAGTTTAACAGTATTCCACCCAGACCCGGATAAGAAACGACTGAAGGTGGACAAATTTATCCACCTCCATTTTCTCGGCTTCTGAGTGGTTTTGAACTAAACAAAAAATATCCTCTATTTCAGTGTTGGTCAATGGTTTAGTTGAGCTAAGTTTTGTCATCGAACTTTCAATAACTTTTAATTTCAATTAATTAAGCCGGTAATTAATATTTGCACGCAGGAGCGCTATATACGAGCTATATAACGGACTAATTGAGTTACGGCTTGCGCGGTAGATATGTTGTGGCTACATGGCAAGTATAGTAATTCCTGGAATGCTTCTTTGCGGGGCCTAATTTCACTGCTGCCGGGTTGATATGATCATAACGATACACACCTTTTAGTTTTATTACGATATAATCAAATTGAATCTACACTTGAGTGTAACATCAATGTTGAACGAGATTCAAGATTTTCCGTTTCAATTCCACAGTCCACTGCTAGAAACCTAAAAGACGGTTGATAAAACAAAACAAAAAACTGTCTTTGTCTAGCGTTTTATTACGACGAAACAATCAACCTTTTAGTTTTATTACAGCCATAATCAAATTGATCACCTAGGTATCACTTTAACATACCGCTTGAACAGAGATTCAAGATTTTCCGTTTCAAGCAGAAACTCTCCACAGTCCACACTCTCTAGCAGAGTAGAAACCTAAAAGACGTTCAAAAATTAGAAAAAACAAAACAAAAAAACTGTCTTTGTCTTATATTGATATAGGTACTGATACCACTGTCGATGTCATAATACTGTTGCATAATGACACTCCTCTACTCCTCTATAATGTAACTGTCGTAGTGTCGTAGTACTGTCGCATGATGTACTGTCGTATGTCATATAACCATTGTATGATGACACCTCTTCATAAATATGTAACTGTCGTAGTACTGTCACATGATGAACTGTCGTCTGTCATATAACTGTTGTATAGTGACACCGCCTCATAAATATGTAACTGTCGTAGTACAGCTGTAGGATGATGTACTGTCGTCTGTCATATAACTGCTGTATAATGACACAGCCTCGCCAATATGTAACTGTCGCATAACTGTCGCATGATTTTCTGTCATAACTGTCGCATAACTGTTGCATAACTGTCGCATAATGACACTTCTCTATAATATAACTGTCGTAGTACTGTCGTCCGCTGTCGTATGATGTACTGCCGTCTGTCATATTACTGTCATATAATGACACTTCTCAATAATGTAACTGTCGTAGTACTGTCGCATGATGTTCTGCCGTCTGTCATATTAATAGGCATAATGACACCGACTCGCAAATATGTATTACCTTAGTACTGTCGCAGTACTGTCGCATGATGTACTGTCGTCTGTCATATAACTGCTGTATAATGACACCGCCTCGCCAATATGTAACTGTTGCAGTACTGTCGCATGATGTTCTGTCATAACTGTCGCATAATGACACTTCTCTATAATATAACTTTCGTAGTACTGTCGCATGATGTTCTGCCGTCTGTCATAGTACTGTCACACAATGACACTTCTCAATAATGTAACTGTCGTAGTACTGTCGCATGATGTTCTGCCGTCTGTCATATTATAACTGTTGCATAATTACACTGCCGCAAATACCTATGTAGTACCTATTGTTGCAGTACTGTCGCATAACGCACTGTCATTACTGTCGTACACTCGTACCTACAACTGTCGCATAATGACGTTCATTAGAAAGTATGAGAAAAAGAAAAACGCCTTTTGTATACAGCCGTGATCTGAAATAAGGAAGTAACTGCAAATTTGTGTGAACATTTCAGGGATTTTGTTATCTGGAAGAAGGAAGTATCTTACGTAGATACTTCCTTTTCCCGATAAACCATGAAAAAGCGGCAATGATTTGGTGCAGTTGCTTCCTTTCCTGAACATAATACCTATTATGGTGGGCTGTTGCGAATAAAAAGGAAGTACCTAACTGATCAGAATATTACTGTAAAAGAAGTAAGTGTAGGTTTAGCCGAGAATATTTTCAAATCATTTGCAATTAATCCATTAATTGATTAATCCATCAATGGGCCCCATCAATTAATCCATGGGATATTTTCGGATAAACATGATGAAATTCATATGATATACTGAGCGATGAATGATCATAAATTCAGTCGGCTAATTTTTGTTTTTATTTACTTCTTTTACTGTAAAATTGTCAGTTACTTCCTTTTTATCCACAAGAGCCGGCCATAATAATATGTTCAGGAAAGGAAGTAACTGCACCAAAAAGGAAGTACCTAACTGCACCAAATCATTGCCGCATTATCATGGTTTATCTGGAAAAAGGAAGTAGGTACCTATCTACGTAAGATACTTCCTTAGATTCCAGATATTAGATAACAAAATCGCAAAATCCCTGAAATGTTCTCAAAAATGGCAGTTATATTATTAGTAGTTACTTCCTTTAAAAATTTTTCAGGGACATTTCCCACGCAAATGACTTAGCCCATCTTGTAGAGCTCAACGAGCTGAAAATGTTGGTACCGAAACTCCAAAATTTGCAGTTACTTCCTTTTTCCAGATCACGGCAATATAGTTCTATAAATTTGACGCGCAGATTTTTCATTGGACAAAAATCATCAAATAATTCGGTCATTGAACTGTTTTTGGCTCATGATTGAATTGGCATTTAGGTATCTGGCATAACCGAAATATAATATCCCATTTTCAATTGGCATCCTTTTTCATACTAATATCTTTATATAGGTAGGTAGGTACCTACTTACAGTATAAGCTCACTCCCCACAGTGTGAAAATTGAAAAATTGTGTTTATTTATCTCAATAGCTCAATGTAGCAACTTCCTGTTGAAAAGCATTAGAGAATCTTCGAACTCCTCTCTTGTGTAACATGATGAAGTTGCAAAAGCAGTTGAGCATCACACATCCTTACAACACTCTTTATAGTTATACGTAAGTACTTAGGATAGGCGGTTGGCATGACGTCACTATTGTGAATCAAAGCAGTTAATCAATGACGTTGACTGTACATGGGTATTATATGCAATGTGGTGTTCCAAGTAAGCAGGTTGCAACTTTATCCCTATCTAAACATCCAAAACCTTTGGGAGATCAGACACTCATGATACTAATTATATACAAGGCGGTTTAACGTCATCAACTTGTGACTTCAGTTGTGAAAGTGACAAAAATTCAATTGTACAAAACTTGTGTGCAATGTAATTTTCAATTCCGTGTATGCGTTTGGACTTGCTCGCTCATCACTCCGTGGGGCTAATCCATTTATATCACTGATTCAATGCTTCGCGCTCTTTGATCTTACGGAACGTGATTGAAAGAATTGCTGAATACCGCAAGAATATGCCGGTAATTATAATGCGCAATTAGAGGATATCACATATCAGACTTGTGGCTATGGATAAAAACGTCCACCTTCAGTTTTAAGCCCTTTTTTGCAGGTAGTTAATTTAAATTAGGCGTAATTAATTAACTATATGTGGTAGAGTTTTAGTTTTTGTTTCAACGCACTCAAGAAAGATAGAACGGAGGATACTGAAAAGGCCATGCCACAGTTACTTATAATAGTCGAGTTATGAGCCGTCAAAGTTGAATTTGGATAAACTAATCCACATATGGGCGAAATACTGTTAAATGATATCACCTTCTTGTCTCAATGGATTCCCCCGGACAAAACACCCCCCCCAGCTCACCTGGCGAGCCAGGATGCCGACAGTGACGGTATCCTCGCTCACGTCGTTCCCCCATGCTAGCCGTCACTCTCCTTTGGCTCGCTCAGGAAGTTGTTAAGTCGGCCTTGTGTATGTTTTGGTGGAGTTTCGTCCAGGGGGTGTTATGTCCGGGGGGAGAGGGGTGTTTTGTCTGCTCACCGCCTCAACGCTCTGGCTAGGTGACAGTATTTATAATTTATATTGATGAGTATATTATAGTATATTGAATATCTTACTACTTATAATTCTTCCTCATATATAAATTAATAAATAAATAAATATAAATCTGTCTGTCTGTCCGGTGGCTTATATATAGCCACAGATTTTTCTGACACCACTCAGTACCCAATCAAGCATGCCGATTGCCGATGATCGGAATGTTCATACCAGAGTACCAGTGACGTTTGACACCACCTGACATATGGACATCACATAGAGGAGTAGGCACACCCGATTAAAATATGACCTCATCACTGATAAGAAATAAAGTACTGCATTATACTGTACGAATTGATGAAGCGAAAAAATTGTGAACGATGGCCGGAGGCCATGGGTTCTGCTAGTACTATAGAATTTGGCGATATTTAATCAACATTTATTTCAGGAATATGTTCAAATATATTATTTTTATTTCTGTAGTGTGTAACCTCGTTAACAGTCTTTACGATTGACTGAGTGTTCTCCCCCAGCACATTTTAAAAGCTACCTTTTATATACTCGAAAAAAATGTATTCAGTGACATCAAGAAGAAGGCATCCTCTACGGACCTCCCCACCAAGGACATCGTTGTTGGCAATGCAAGTTCCCTCGACTTCGAAGCCGGGTCCAAACTCAACTACCACATCTCTTCCCTCTCCAGGCTGAGCAGACAAGCACGACACTGCACCACCTCCCTGAACTTCCTTGGAGAACATCTTCACCCGCCCCCCTGCTTGACGAGCAACCAGGGACAGAACATGCTACTTTGGGACTCGGGTTACACAGAAGAGAGGAGACGATCTTTTATGTGTGGGAGGGAGGAACAGCTATGATACAGATTTAGCTAAATAGTCCGAATCGAGGACTTTATAGCTAGACATTTAAACTGATAGGGGAAGAGGGACAGCTAAGAAGATTTAGCTAAATAGTCAGAACTGCAGACGGTATAGCTAAATCAACATTCAGCTATTTTGACCGGTTAAGCTATAAAGTCCGTTAGCTATATATAAAAGTCCGCCTACCAAGACGTTGCCCGTGATCAGCCTGATGTTAACCCAATCAAGTGTCTTCTACATTAGGTTTAGGGCACGGCAATGGTTGCGGGTTGACGGCTGTGTTGTTATTACACTGCTTTGTATGGGGTAATTTTATAAAATTCAGTTTTCATACTGTTGAGTAATGTTTCTTGAGCCAATTTCATACAATTCCTCTTTCTTAGGAGTTTGATCCGACATCAGTTGCGACTGAAATGCGTGCATCGATGCTGTGTTATGCAGTTATTAAGAAGAATTGATGTTTGCTTGTGTCACTATCAGGTACGATGCTTATTGCTATATATTCGTAGTTTTTTTGCGGTGTGTTTGCCAAGTCCTTATCTATTTTATTCTTCTACTCTCTGTCCAATGTGCCATTCAAAGTGCATTTTCATCCATTACAGAAAGATGACGAAGATTGGATCGATACAACGATGAAATTCTTACTATAACGATGCCTGTATCGTTAATCAGAGGACCTCAGCTGGTAGGGGCTCTGTTGTGAGCTTCTGAAGAGCGATGGTTGCAAAGGTAATTTGACTTATGAAATCTTCTGTCACGCACATAATTTTTAACATTTATTGCAATTTAATCGGAATATGACTATTGATTAGTACCATATTGGACTTCGTCTTTGAATCACTGTGCAAGTGATCACTTGAATTATTCCGAAGTTGTTTCGTAATAAGTCTCGTTATATTGTTATCAGTTTCTTCTGGGAGCTTAGTGATCATCATATATTAAGAATGATAGAAATTATCAAATTATAATGCCTTCAGGAGCTGGCAGAAGCGACCAACCCAGATATCACTCTGTTACGCACAGCACACGACGAAGAGGTACACGAAGTGGTCCTACTCAGTTCAGCAGCTACCATAATGAGAGATTGAGAGACTACAATCACATCGTGAACTTGAAAACGTTTGAATGGTACGAGAAAGTTAAAAATCAGAAGCTTTCGAAAATCATCTGATTATTTTCGTCAGCTGAGTATGAATGTATGAAGGGTGCTAATAACGACTGACGATGAATTGAATGAACGATTGGTTTAGAAATATATTGTTGCCTAATGCTTCGAGAACAAAGTATTGAACTGTTGTGTGGCATCTTTAATTACATCTTGACTGACGTTTGTTTGCGTTTCAAAATACTCAAGTCAAATTTGTCGCCATTTAGTCCGACCTTACGAGGCTTCGGCTACACTTTCGACGTATTTTATGAAACCCCATTGAATTTATGAGCTAGTAATAAGAGATAAGAGTTTTAAATGATAGAATACTTGGAGGAAAATTGGATAGTGTTAAAGTCCTTTATGTGGACTGTGGGGATGAGTGTGATTTCAACTAGCTATTGAAATCTTGAAATGTGAAACATCGTGGTTAGCTTGTTACTTTTATTGTGCAGTCAGTTCCACGCTGCCATTAGTATTTCATTCATTGTTAAACATGTCTATCGAAATATTGATTGTTCAAATTCAAATGTTAATTGAGACCTTTAAAAACTTTTCAAAGAAGTTAAGTTTATTACTTTATTATTATCTCAAATAATTCAATCATTTTTGGTCCTCATTTCTGCGAAAATTTATTATGAGAACAGTTCTAATAATGTATATGTCCTATTGCTTGGGCAAGTGTGCAGGGGCGTAACCAGATTTTTGAAAAGGAGGCGGCAAGTTACATTCACAACCTGTGGAATGTTTTATTTTGCTTGACTCAGAGCTCTCATTTTAACAAAATTAATAAAATTTTCATATTGTATGTCCAACAAGGGGGAGGCAGCCGCCTGTGTCACCTTCCCCCTGGTTACGCCCCTGCAAGTGTGCCTAGAGCGGGGTTTTCCTTACCTGAGCTATCAATAAATTACCCCAGGTATAACTTCAACTATTACGGTCAGTGCTATCGATCAAGCAATAGCTCGAATCTGGTAATTAAATTAGAGGTATTACCCGGGCAATTGTTCGAGCAAGGGAAAGTAATAACGCTTTCCCGAGCTATTGTTCAAGCAATTGCTCCTTGAAATCCTGTTGAAAGCAGGCTTTGAAAATTCTGTGCAAAAAACGGTTTAAAAAGGGCGATAAAAAGAAAATGAATCGGCTAGATTTAAATTTAATGGCCATTTAGTTTTAAGATTTCGTTGAATCTTCACCTTTCTTCATTCATCTATTTCCATTTACAATTTTCTTTTTATCCCAGATTTTCTATTTTTTTTCTTTTCTTATTTCTCCTTTTGTTCTTTTCTTATCCGTCTTATTAAATTTGTCTTATTTAATTTGTCTTATTTAATTTTTCAAATTATTTTTTTTTGTTGAAATTTCAATTTTTTGCCAGCGCGGTAAATTAGCGAGAAGGTGTTCTAGCATTTTTGTCATAAAAGTGTCAGGATTTTACAGGATTTTACAAGAGGTTCCTCTCCATTCCTGTCATGGATTTTACGGAATTTCCGTCAATTAAAGTATCAACAAAGAGCTCTCTGTGGCTTTGCAGCTAGCATTATGTCTCCTCGATATCACGTTCTATGTTTTAGGCGGTTCGGCTGACGTAATTTTGATTGAGCAGAGTGGATGCTTGATTACGTCCAATTGTCTACTAGCTTGAATGAAACCATATCCGTATCATGATATCGATTACAGATATTCCTAGAAATTCGTAAGAGCTTGTTCGTGTCCAGCTACGGAACGCGCCGCGTTCTTTGTCGAGGATCAATAGGTACAACTCCTGTAAAATCATGACATTTTTGGGCTAAAACATCTACTGAAATTAGCCAATATTTTATTTTTTATGGAATGCGCGAAAAACTATTTATTGATGATGTTGCGCGCACGCGAAAACACGTTGGCGTACCTGGTACACGAAAAAATTTTAAAAACACGTTGGCGTACATGAAACACCATACACATGCGAAGCAAGGAATGTGAATGTATAATGAACGCTCTGGTTCGATGCAATTCATGGCGTGTGAGCTCCACAAGCCATCGGCCAGCACCTGACACCTATGCCGGCTCTGAAAAGTAAGTCTCTAATAACTGGGGGGGGGGGATGAAGCCCAAAAAACCAAGCCCCACCCTACTTTTCCTATTCTTGGGCTAGGTTTTTTTTGGTTTTTTGTTTTTTTTTTGGTTTTTTTGGGTTACATTTTAGTAATTTCCAGCACCTTTCCAAACAATTTTTAGGTTAAAATTCGATTGTTTTATGATGTCTACCATGTGACTGTAGATCCACAGGAGCTTGGTTTGTAGCATAAGCGACCTATAATTGTGTATTTTACTGAATATAATTGACAATTTTCGCTCATCTTAGAATTGTTCTGAAATTGGTCCAATTATCCAAAATTCACTTTCATGACTGATTTTTCAATTTGCCAGAAGACATTCTATTATTGTTGGGATGTTAATACTTAAATTCTTGGCAGCGGTGTCAGGGACTTGGCAGTGGTGTCATGAGGCATATCAGCCTGGCTTCAGGCTCTTGGCAGTGGTGTCAGGCACATCAGCCTCGCGTCAGGGACTTGGTGGTGGTGTCAGGCACATCAGCCTCGCGTCAGGCACTTGGCAGTGGTGTCAGGCACATCAGTCTCGCGTTAGGCACTTGGCAGCGGTGTCAGGGACTTGGCAGTGGTGTCATGAGGCATATCAGCCTGGCTTCAGGCTCTTGGTAGTGGTGTCAGGCACATCAGCCTCGCGTCAGGGACTTGGCGGTTGTGTCAGGCACATCAGTCTCGCGTTAGGCACTTGGCAGCCGTGTTAGGAACTCGACACGGGCGTTCACGGCTCTCAGACTCTCAGACCTGGAACATACCGCACCGTTATCACTTGAATTCGGATTTGAGGTGTTAAGCTTAAGAATAATGTTTTTACTTCTTTAGCAGGAAATAACTGGATAGAAGTGCGGCGATGTCTAGCAGCAACGGTCTCATTTTCCCCGGAAATGACAGATATTTTAATGCTACGTTACAAGTTTAACGAATAGGCCAAGGAAAGAGCGAGAAGGCATATCCACTTTTAACATCATATCAATCTGGTAATAATATTGGAATTGTGACACTAACAGCTGGGGACGAAACAGCAACTTCTTAAAACAACTTATAGGATAATATAATTAATAGATGACGTATCGGATAGGGAATCAGGGTAGAACGCATAGTTCCTTAGGAAACCTTCATGATAACTATTAGCTACTTATGCAATGAAGGGAGAGGATCAAGGTAAAAAGGAGAAAATAAAATGGGCGCGTTCGTTTAAGCGCGCTGTGATTCGCGATTTTGAATAATATTGGTAAATGTGTCACAAGAGTTGTGAATTTTGTCCAATGGATCCATTGAATGACTCAAAAAGTCAGATGAGAATGTTTAGTTCCACCTTTCTATAACACATCCTAACAATTTTATGTACCTACCTCTAGCTCAATATCATGCGTGTGTCATCATCAGCAGGAGATCCAGGCTGCAGCATCATCTGCAATGGGGATCAGCGCCGGACAGTCAGATCATGGTGCTAGACTCGGTTTCCTGAAATTGTTCAAACACGTTTTATTTTACCACGATGCTTTATAGCTTCCGTGAGAAGTATAAACAGTATAATTAGTATAAATTAGCTCTATATTCTTATATTGATCAGCAACCCCAGCCCAGTCAGAGATTAATGTTAAGAAAGAGCAACATTTGTAGGGCATTTTATTATCGACGGCGTATTAGCTTACCCACAGGTTCGGAAGCGCTGATTGGTCAGGGTTCGACCAATCAGAGCGCGAGTTGAGCAGCTCAGCTCGCGCTCTGATTGGTCGAATGAGCTCATCCTCAGCTCATTCGACCAATCAGAGCGCGAGGATGCTTGAGCTGATCGCGCGCGCGTCTGGTTGCTCGAATCATGATTCGCCACGACTCATTCACGGGAAATTCAATTTGTCAAATTTAGTTTCACATGAACAATTAATATTATGTTGAATTTAATCAAACAGTAAAACAGCTTCTTCTACAAACCATTTAATTGTAAATAACCATTTCAAATAAGCATTTCATTTCAAAATTAAAGACGTGTCACTTGTACAGAAAGCTCATAAAACATCCAATTTTGTCAACAAATACAATTCAACAATAGTCAGCTCTTTGATTCTCAGAAATTTTGGTTCAATCTCGGGCATGGGAGGGGCAAGGAATTGATTTCGGTACAATTTAGTCATGGAAAGAGATTAACACGGGGCATCGGGAATGGGAGGGACACAAGAAGGTTCAATCGCAGATTCATTCGGGGGAACACGGAGGGATTCTCGGGGAATGACCTGTGACAGGGAATTTATCTGCCTTATGACTTAAGTCTTTACTATGACTTAAAGATAGGAAAAGGATCCATAACATGACCTGAAATCATTCATGTAGCATGTAGGCGGATATGGATTGGGAACAAGACCACCTTGGGCTTTGGCAATATGATTATTCCAACAGCAATTCAGTCTTCAATCATGGACAGTTTAAGGGATTAAGATTGCAACTTTTAAAAACATGGACCATAAGCATGCTTTATACAATACACGCCCATTCATCCAATATACAAGTACATAATATGATACAATATCATTGGTTAATTAATTTCTACATGCTGCACAATAAGTTTGTACGTGGGGGGCCTTTCACAGCTGATGAATAACCGCGGCCGACGAAAAGAACAAATTTACACCCCATTGTTGGGAAAATCAAAATTTATCGCAAGAAAGATGACTTTTTTCAAACATGCAGTGTACAGTTTTACACTCAACACTGCACAAAGGGGAGTATCAGGCCTTGAAAAACAGCGAGAGGACGTCGGGCCTTTCAGAGAAGAGGGACACGACGTAAGGCCTTAGAAAGTAGAGGGAAGAAGTCAAGCCTTGGGAGCTGAGCGAGGGAGTCAAGCCTTGGAAGCTGAGGGATGGAGTCAAGCCTTGGGAGCTGAGGGATGGAGTCAAGCCTTGGGAGCTGAGGGATGGAGTCAAGCCTTGGGAGCTGAGGGAGGGAGCCAAGCCTAGGGGAGCTAAGGGAGGGAGTCAAGCCTTAGAAGCTGAGGGAGGATGTCAAGCCTTGGGAGCTGAGGGAGGGAGTCAAGCCTTGGGAACTGAGGGAGGGAGTCAAGCCTTGGGAGCTGAGGGAGTGAGTCAAGCCTTGGGAGCTGAGGGAGGGAGTCAAGCCTTGGGAACTGAGGGAGGGAGTCAAGCCTTGGGAGCTGAGGGATGGAGTCAAGCCTTGGGAGCTGAGGGAGGGAGTCAAGCCTTGGGGAAATGCGGGAGGGAGTCAAGCCTTGGGAGCTGAGGGATGGAGTCAAGCCTTGGAAGCTGAGGGAGGGAGTCAAGCCTTGGGGAAATGCGGGAGGGAGTCAAGCCTTGGGAGCTGAGGGAGGGAGTCAAGCCTTGGGAGCTAAGGGAGTGAGTCAAGCCTTGGGAGCTGAGGGATGGAGTCAAGCCTTGGGAGCTGAGGGAGGGAACCAAGCCTTGGGAGCTGAGAGATGGAGTCAAGCCTTGGGAGCTGAGGGATGGAGTCAAGCCTTGGGAGCTGAGGGAGGCAGTCAAGCCTTGGGGAAATGCGGGAGGGAGTCAAGCCTTGGGAGCTGAGGGATGGAGTCAAGCCTTGGAAGCTGAGGAAGGGAGTCAAGCCTTGGGAGCTGAGGGAGGGAGTCAAGCCTTGGGAGCTGAGGAAGGGAGTCAAGCCTTGGGAGCTGAGAGAGGGAGTCAAGCCTTGGGAGCTAAGGGAGGGAACCATGCCTTGGGAGCTGAGAGATGGAGTCAAGCCTTGGGAGTTGAGGGAGGGAGTCAAGCCTTGGGAACTGAGGGAGGGAGTCAAGCCTTGGGAGCTAAGGGAGGGAGCCAAGCCTTGGGAGCTGAGAGATGGAGTCAAGCCTTGGGAGCTGAGGGATGGAGTCAAGCCTTGGGAGCTGAGAGATGGAGTCAAGCCTTGGGAGCTGAGGGATGGAGTCAAGCCTTGGGAGCTGAGGGATGGAGTCAAGCCTTGGGAGCTAAGGGAGGGAGTCAAGCCTTGGGAGCTGAGAGAGGGAGTCAAGCCTTGGAAGCTGAGGGATGGAACCACGCCTTGGGGAAATGCGAGGGGATTCAAGCCTTGGAAGCTGAGGGAGGGAGTCAAGCCTTGGGAGCTGAGGGAAGGAATCAAGCGTTGGGAGCTGAGGGAGGAAGTCAAGCCTTGTGAGCTGGGGGAGGGAACCAAGCCTTGGGAGCTGAGGGATGGAGTCAAGCCTTGGGAGCTGAGGGAGGGAGTCAAGCCTTGGGAGCTGAGGGAGGGGTTCAAGCCTTGGGAGCTGAGGGAGGGAGTAACGCCATGGGGAAATGCGGGTTTGAGGTTTTCCGAGCTTAGAGTAAGGGAGGGGGACGGGTCCCGGGGGTCAGGCCTTAGGGCGCTGAAGGAGGGGAGCTGCAGAAGATAATGCCATGGGAGCGTGTTAGGCTAATTTCAATAAAATTTTTGAGCCGCGTTTATTATTATTCATGATTATTATTGTTCATGATTGTCTCTTACTGATAATGACAAAAATTCAAATCTATAATTATATTAATGAAAGGGATGATGTAGTTTGCAATTGGTTTTCAGAATAACAGCCAAGACTTACGACTCTAGCACCCTCATCATAGACGATGATGACTCATGGTAAACTTCCACACTTCCACCCACGAGATCCAACCACAAGCCTCGAAACCAACCTGAAAAAATTGAAGGCCTGTGAACCGTGCTGCTGCCGATCAATGAGCTGCGATTCAAGTGTCTCTTACAACATACAAATATTATAGGAACCAATCTGAATTAAAGGCTGATTTGAATCCTGTCGATGAATATACTTTCAGTAGCCAGTATGCTGAAGCTAAAAATATGTATCTTGTACACTGTACAGAGTGAATATTTTTGTCTTGCACATCCTTATAAAGTTATCAGCTTTTACTGCCTATCATTCAACGTGGTCATATAGCTATACACATTACACTGTTGACAGTGACACAGGAGATATGGTGTGTTGTCTATAATATGATGCACATACCTATTCAATTTGTAGCGTGTACTATGTATTCCTCATCAGAAACCCTGCATCAGCAACCAGCACCACAGTATGTATGACGTCGAGTCTCGACAGAAACTTAAATTGGGTCCTGAATGTTTGTTTAATATATTATAGCAAATGTTATTAGTATCGCCCATTATCTTTTTTGATTAAATTTGTTGATTTTCGTATAACCAAAATTTCAATCACCATGATAATGCAGGGTGGACCAAAAGTCTTGTACCCTTTTAGTTTTTTGATCATTCCAAAAATAGAGCAGATATTTCGATTCTGTAAAAATTTTTCTTCAAATATCTAGCCAGATAATGGCGTATTCAGACGTTTTTAGGTTGCTATGGCGCCCATAGCAACCACACGAGTTGCCATAGCAGCCGACTTAAAAATTGCAGATTTTGGCATTATTGACAAATCTAGATTCTAGACCTAATTAAATGTTTTGATTGGTAATAATACAGGATAGATACCTATTTCGAGTCGGTTGCTATGGGAACTTGTGTGGTTGCTATGGACGTCATAGCAACCTATAACTCTCTGAATCCGCCATTCTGTGGTTATATTGATAAAAACTTATTAAAGAATCAAAATATCTGCTGTATTTTTCGAATAATTAAAAAAAATAATAAGGGAAAAGATTTTTGGCGCGCCCTGTACATCATCATTAACCAATCTTCATTTGAACTGGTTTGCAGCAGAGAAAAGAATGTTCTCAGAGTTCCGTTAACATGTAGAAAGTTTGATTTATGTATGTATGTATGTGGGTCATTCAATGAGAAAATTCTTGTATCTCAGATTATCACTCACTTCAAAAGACTGAACTCTTCTCGGCCCATAGACTTCATCACCTACGTACTGTTTTCTATCTTGTTTCATGTTATCCTTTTTTGACTTTCTGTTCCACACAACATCAGCTGGTATTCTCTGTCGTGAGAAAAAATTGTCACTCAATGGTTTAAATAAATATCACGAACTATAACATGGGATTCAGATAGAAATGTAATATATTGTTAATTTCCAACGTTTCTTTGGATCTGAAAATCTCATGGACTTATAATTTGTGGCCATGTAAGTCAACTCACCAATTTCAATTTAAATTAAGGTCCTGATTTGAGTCTTGAATTACTTCAATACTTCATATCAATAGCTCCTGCAATGAATGATTCTTGATTAATATCAGTAAAGTTCATAATGTTCAGTAATGTTCATAAGTTCACAGTCAGACACCTATAATTTTATTTGAGTTATCTGGCGATTAATGGGACGATTAATAAATATCCAATATCCATTATCGACTATCTTTGATTTCCATCCTTCATATATTAGAGGCTTTGATTCAATTCAAAAAATACTTACCCGTATCACTCTCGAGATCCTTTATATTTCAGCAGAATCAGCAGAATACGACTTTGCTCTGCTCCATGGTAAGATGAAAATGGTCCCTCAGCGCCCACCGGTGTAATAAAACCTCCAAATACTTCTGAAATGAAAATCATGATGTTGTTCCATAAAAAATACTGCTGTGTATTGTGTAACAAAGATGTTAGCAAGAAGAAAACATATCTGAACTATGATGTAATTAAGTAAATAGACCTGCTTATCTTTGGTACAACAAATGTCAAACAAAAGGTGTGACAGCGGTTTACACAACGCTACCAGAACCAATTTGACATCGTTTACGCCTCAGAGGTCTAAAAGGGCATTCCCCTCCTTTTCCAAAAATATCGAATTTAAACCACACCGAGCAGAAGTCTTATATCAAACACGTTACACGTTCATTATGACCTGGGCAGCTTAGCAGGGTCAAGTGTGGTCCACTACAACCATATCTAAGATAACGTCTCATATTTCTTGACTTCTTATATTGGCCATTTAATTTTGAATAGTCAAGAGCTAAATAATTAATTACCTTTTTACATTTTAGGCCCCTGCTCATTATCAAAACCACACGATCTTCTGTCATAACACTCAGTCATTCAACGAGTCCTCTGTTGTCATTCACGTTTTAAACTGAGATCCGTGCTAAAAATTTATTGTCATAAACAAGAATCAAATAAATTTTTGACTAGAAGACAAGAAACTGAGTAGAGCAAAGGGGTAATTGACAGTGGATAACAATTCAAATTGAAAGGCAGTTGTATGCACAGGCAAAGAAGGTTCGAGGAAGAGAACAGAGTCAACAGTAATTTTATAACTTTCGGACACGTCAGGTTACTCAATAATCATGTTAGCAGGGGAGAATGGGAGCCATCAATTTGAGCAGGCTCAAGAAGTGAGAAGGGGTACAATATACTAATATATGAGTATGACCAGGAGATACAGCAGTGAGTGATTGAGTCGTAGATGTGAGCAGCCAAAAAGGGCTAATTGAGTCAGAGATGAGTTTTAATAAATGCTGTGAGCAGAGAGAAAAACGGTCATAAGGCCAAGGATCGTGAGACGTTCCAGAGGTAACATATAACCTCAAGGAATTCAAGAGATTTGCATGAAAGAAGAAGAAAGTGAATAGCTTTCTTCAGTTTGTTGTCATTCATAACCGAGGAGCAAGCTATTCGATAATTTAGAGATGAAGCCAATTTGAATCTGGAACTGTAGTTGTACTATTATAAAACACAGATACTTTTAGTAACAAGTTCAACGTAAAATCATCGATGGGAATGCAGCATGTCAACTTTCAAAGCAAATTTAACATTCCCGTGGTCAGGAACATCAAGAACAAAAAACTGAATCTAGTGCATGTATACTTACCATGTTGCAACAATTTCAACACTAAGGGAACATTTGATATTAAGCATGTCAACAAAATTGACAGAAAATTGCAAAAAGGCCTGGTTTTTATCAAACATTTCCATTCCAAAAAAATCGTGAAATTATTCTAAGTGATCCAGTATACCTATAGATGTGAGCAGCCAAAAAGGGCTAATTGAGTCAGAGATGAGTTTTAATAAATGCTGTGAGCAGAGAGAAAAACGGTCATAAGGCCAAGGATCGTGAGACGTTCCAGAGGTAACATATAACCTCAAAGGAATTCAAGAGATTTGCATGAAAGAAGAAGAAGAGTGAATAGCTTTCTTCAGTTTGTTGTCATTCATAACCGAGGAGCAAGCTATTCGATAATTTAGAGATGAAGCCAATTTGAATCTGGAACTGTAGTTGTACTATTATAAAACACAGATACTTTTAGTAACAAGTTCAACGTAAAATCATCGATGGGAATGCAGCATGTCAACTTTCAAAGCAAATTTAACATTCCCGTGGTCAGGAACATCAAGAACAAAAAACTGAATCTAGTGCATGTATACTTACCATGTTGCAACAATTTCAACACTAAGGGAACATTTGATATTAAGCATGTCAACAAAATTGACAGAAAATTGCAAAAAGGCCTGGTTTTTATCAAACATTTCCATTCCAAAAAAATCGTGAAATTATTCTAAGTGATCCAGTATACCTACACAGTTTTCAAGGATGGAAAAAACGAAGGAAAAGAAACATGTACTTGACTGGATAAGCAAGAAAGAACAATAAGGAAAGAAAAATAACACTAGATAATCAAATGATTCATATACCTTCATGAATGAAACAAAATACTGCAATCAGCTATACAGAGATACAGTCATCGAAACCTCAAACAGGTACACAAACAAACTTCTTCAACCTCTATGTCATCCAAAGGCTCGAGCTAATTAAAGAATTCAGGTGGGTAAGGTAACTAAATGAGTCAAACCGTAAAACCACACTGTGCAGTCTACTTTTTAACATAAGCCAGTCTCGATCAGCTCATCGAAAAGTGTTAAATAGGTACTCATCAGCACCAGTGCCTAAGCATGACAAAGAAGATAAATCAAATCCTAAATGTATTCTAAGCATTGCCCTGCGACAGGCAGCCAATATGAGACAATTGCTCAGGACTCAGGTCATGAATCAGAATAAATATACCTACACTGGAATCACAGATTAACAACTAAGTGAATTCAAAAGTATTGTCAAGTTCAAAATCAACGTAAAGGAATACGATTAAAATCATAATGCGATGGCCTGGTCGACAAGCTAATTAGCGACACATACCTGAAATATCACACTAAAGAAATGCAGTTAAGTTGTTTCACTTCAACAGCAATATTTGGCTAGCGCTCGATTTTATAACTGTGCTATCAGTATGGAATTGCGCGGCTCCCAAATTGCAAATTAAATTTTGAAAATTCAAATTTTGAACTTGAGTCGACTGAACAGAAAATTGATCAAAATTAAAATGAATAAGATAACTATCATTAATTATCCTTTATTTTACCCAGAAATTGCAAAAAAATCAACTTTATCATGAAATTGCTGAATACAGTATCCACGCGTAGTTACGTACCTAAATGCTGCGCGCGTCGCGCGCGGCCGCTGGCCGCAAATTATGACCACCGAATAGCGCATTGGTTCAAATAGCGCGCGAAACCCATGGGTAAGCTAATACGCCGTCGATAATAGTTTCATGAAATGATCCCTGTAACGTAGGTGGGTACATGTAGTCCAATGCCTTAAGAAAATATAAACCGGTGAATATACCTCACCAAGTGGCTTAATGACGCACATTTATGTGCATAATTAGCATATTGATCACGTGACGCACATTAACCATTCCTAGCCCCTGATTTTGATCACGTGACCCACATTTACTATTAGCAGCCCCCAATCAAGGTCACGTGACTTTTTTCCAATCACATGACTGTCAAATATGATCACGTGACCCCGGTGAATATACCTCACCAAGTGGCTTAATGACGCACATTTATGTGCATAATTAGCATATTGATCACATGACGCACATTAACCATTCCTAGCCCCTGATTTTGATCACGTGACCCACATTTACTATTAGCAGCCCCAATCAAGGTCACGTGACTTTTTTCCAATCATGACTGTCAAATATGATCACGTGACCCCCCCCTTATACCCCCGCCCGAAGGGCGGGGTGGGCGCGGGAATTATTACGTCATCTACTTTAGTAGACATTGACGTCATTACTATATGTTTATAAAGGGTTTTATGATGAATTCATTTCTGAAACTTATCACGGAAATTTTGAATTTTTTGAAAATGTACCTGCTGCTTTGACTTTTTGAATAATGCACTGCTCCAGGTGACCATGGATGTGCAAACTAAATTCCTCTTAGAAAGATGTCACTTTATACATGTAACTCGGTTATATCAAGTTGTCAAAGAACGCCAGGTGCTGAGCTTCGAACCTGCCCAAAGCCAAACTTGTTACAATACAAATTATCCTTATGTCATTACTAAACCTCAATAAAGGGCATCTATGATGAAACTCATTGTATTTTTGTAAACTGTCTAAACCACATCAAATTGTGCTTTCTCACCATAAAAAGATTGAATATTTCAACAAAAATGCTAATCGGAGAAGCCAAAGTACCCTGAGCACATTCTGATGCATATCAGTACGTATCAGTGTTAATACCTATCGAGGTAAGTGTATTATTCCGACTGCAGGAAATATAAGTTTTATGAGAGTCATTTGTGATAATTTCTGTTCGTTTTGAATCTAATTGACTGACAACTACAACCAAATATTTTTCTTTGGTTGAAGGTATAAAGTCAACTTTTGTCCAACCATTTCAGTCAATTGGTGGCTCCTGCAGAAAATCTAGACCAATGGCCATTGTTGCCAAGGTCATCTCCAGCAATGATGTGCTGAGAGTACCCAAAGCCGTAATGGCTGTTAGTGTATATCTTCTGCAGGAGTTACCGATTGGACACCCATTTTTCAAAAAGTCACGTGACCCATACAAAAAGAGCTATGAAAAGCCCACATTCAGCCAACGTTATTTTTATTACCCAGTGATATCATTTTATTACCCAGTGATATCATTCTAGTACCCAGTGATATCATTTTATTGCCCAGTGATATCATTTTAGTACCCGGTGATATCATTTTAGTACCCAGTGATATCATTTTATTACCCAGTGATATCATTTTAGTACCCAGTGATATCATTTAAGTACCCAGTGATATCATTTTATTACCCAGTGGTATCATTTTAGTACCCAGTGATATCATTTTAGTATAAAAATATAAACCGGTGAATATACCTCACCAAGTGGCTTAATGACGCACATTTATGTGCATAATTAGCATATTGATCACGTGACGCACATTAACCATTCCTAGCCCTGATTTTGATCACGTGACCTAAGCATTTACTATTAGAAAAATATAAACCGGTGAATATACCTCACCAAGTGGCTTAATGACGCACATTTATGTGCATAATTAGCATATTGATCACGTGACGCACATTAACCATTCCTAGCCCCCTGATTTTGATCACGTGACCCACATTTACTATTAGCAGCCCCAATCAAAAGTCACGTGACTTTTTTCCAATCATGACTGTCAAATATGATCACGTGACCCCGGTGAATATACCTCACCAAGTGGCTTAATGACGCACATTTATGTGCATAATTAGCATATTGATCACGTGACGCACATTAACCATTCTAGCCCCTGATTTTGATCACGTGACCCACATTTACTATTAGCAGCCCCAATCAAGGTCACGTGACTTTTCCAATCACATGACTGTCAAATATGATCACGTGACCCCCCATACCCGCCCGAAGGGCAGGTGCAGGCGCGGAATTATTACGTCATCTACTTTTAGTAGACATTGACGTCATTACTATATGTTTATAAAGGGTTTTATGATGAATTCATTTCTGAAACTTCAAAATTTTGAATTTTTGAAAAATGTACCTGCCAAGCTTTGACTTTTGAATAACGCACGCTCCAGGTGACCATGGATGTGCAAAACTAAATTCCTCTTAGAAAGATGTCACTTTATACATTAACTCGGGTTTTATCAAGTTTAAAGCTTGGGGGTCATTTTTAAAAACCAAAAATTTGTTAAATTTTTAAAAATTTAAATTTATTCTTAAAAAAACCTTATAAACATCTAATGTGATTGTCCCAATGTATTTAAAAGTAGATGACATATATTCCACGCCCGGGGCCGCGTCAAATTGATGAGTAATGGAAAAAGTCACGTGACAGGTAAGAGGCTGTAAATGTAGAATCACGTCAATCGAGTGGCATAAGGCCAATATTATCGCTGTCTGCTGAGCCATGCACGCCGTATGTTTTGCCAGAATCATCATCATATTGATCAATGATGAAAAAAATTCACTGAATATAGCAAATGACTCATCGGGGCTAGAATGAACCAATGTGCGTCACGTGTCAACCTTAATTATGCACATAAATGTCACGTCCTTCGCAGTATTCACCGGTTTCATGATTTTCAATAGTATATGAATGCGATCGAGGCTAAGTCATTAAAGAAGATTTGATCACATGATCAATAATTGCATAAATGTGCGTCGATATGACCGCCGTTTATATTTTTATACTAATAATGACCTATCGCGTGAGCACTAAATGACTGCCGCAGATATAAAATGACTATCGCTGAACCGCAAATATCACTGGAATTACTAAATGATGTTGCTGGGTAATAAATGCCGTTAAACGATAACTCGCCTGAGGCTACTAAATGACTCA